>OY728133.1:503406263-504014372 GCA_963277665.1 Viscum album
CCGCTGTCGTGGAGACATTTTCCACATGAGGTCAAAGATAGAGCTTGGGCAGAGATATGGGTAAAAAAAATTTGTTGTATTTAATGCCATGAATTATTTTTGTATTTATATGAATTAATATTTTGATTTTAGCTTCGATTTAATTTTCTTGATGGTGAGGGGTGCGCGACTGGAACGTCTAAAGGATTTAGGAGAGCTTTAGAGAGCCTACAAGCATGAGCTGTATATTGGCTGGTGTGTTAGAGTTGGCACTGAGTTAGAGGCGGTACCACTCGTGGATGATTGTCCTATAGAGCAGTATCGTCAGATGATTACTCATTGGACGAGTACCCAGTTTAAGGTATGAATTACATTTGAGGTATTTAAATAATAACTTTCAAGTTTTGCATTAATATTATCCTTTTCATTATAGAATTTTATTTAGGAATCATCTGGAAAAAATAAAAAAAAACATTGATGCAAAAAATACCTCCATACACTAGGACGCACGACGATGCCGGATCATGAGAGGCAGCAGGTTATGACAATTGTTATAATTTTTCTTTACGACTTACATTTTCTTTTTGTTTCCTCAATTATTTAATCATTTTCTAAATTTTTTATATAAATTTTGTTTTCAATGTCATTGTAGAGGCAAGTACAAAATATTGAAGGACGTGTGCCTCAAGAAACACTGTTTTGCTCGAGTAGACGAAAAAAGGATGGAAGTGCTGTCAACGAAGCGACTCAGCAGTAGATTGTAAGTTTTAATATGTTGATTTTATATTTTAATATCTATTTCGTAACTTAATAATATATTTATATTTGTAACAGGAAGCTTTAGAGTCCCTCGATGCCCAAGAAGTAGACAATTTTGGGCCATCTGATCACTTACATCAGGTGTTGGGAGAGGATCATTCTGGCAGAGTACGCTGCCGACCTAGGATAGCCCCGACGAGGTATTGGCCTGCCTCAGGTACGAGTTGTTGTGCCACCGAGCTGCAGCAAGTTAGGGCACGGGCAGAACAGGATGAGAAAAGGGCCAAAGAGACGGCAGAACAGTCTGCTAGGGCAAACAGTCCATTATGAAATTTATTGAAGTTCTACGTCCAACACTTCCAGCAGAGGCCAGCCAGCGATTGATGAATACATGTCGTTGATACATTCTATATATGGGGCACCATGTGGCAGTTCAGTGGTGGTCAGGCCGATGTCCATCTTGAAGATGATGATGCCGAGGAGTCTGATGCAGAGAGGAGGGAGATGAGGAGGGCGAGGAGGAGGGCGAAGGCGAGGAGGAAGGCACTGTGGAGGGTGAGGACGATGACGAAGACGATGACGAGGGTGATGATGATGATGATGATGGTGATGCTGATGCTGATGTGGGACATATTGATCCGTTACATTTTTGACTTATATTACTGAGATTTGATGTTTAATCTATTCTAGTTGTTGGTTTTATCTAGACTCGTAGTATAGTATTGGAGTTGAGTTATTTTTATATATTGTTTGTTTTTATGGATGTTGTTGTCTTTTAGTGGTTGTGTGTTTGAGAACTCCCTGGACAACCCCCCTCATTCTTGATCCGTGGACAACCCCCCCACCCCCCCCCCCCTCCCCCTTGGACCCCGAACACCCCCCGGACAGCCCCACGGACAGCCCCCCTGGACAGCCCCCCCGTACAGCCCCCAACCCTCCACCGTGGACCCCGGATAGCCCCCCAGACAACCCCCCGGACAACCCCCCCCCCACCCTCCCCCTTGGACCCCGGACAACCCCCCAAACACCCCCCAGACAGCCCCCTGAACAACCCCGGACAACCCCCTGAACAACCCCTGAACAACCCCTGAACAACCCCTGAACAACCCCCTGAACAACCCCCAGACAGCCCCCTGAACAACCCCGGACAACCCCCTGAACAACCCCCAAACACCCCCCGGACAGACCCCGCACACCCCCCCCCCCCCACACCCTCCTCCTTGGTCCCCGGATAGCCCCCCGGACACCCACCGGACAGCCCCCCCGGACATCCCCCGCAGACAGCCCCCTGGACAGCCCCCCGTACAGCCCCCAACCTTCACCCTGGACCCCAGATAGCCCCCCGGACAACCCCCCCACCCTCCCCCTTGGACCCCGGACAACCCCCCAAACACCCCCCGGACAGCCCCTGAACAACCCCGGACAACCCCCTAAAATGTGTTGGTGCTTTAGGACAACGATCCATGGGTCATATGTGACGTGTACGAATCAACCCCGCCTCAATCCGAGGCGCGATGTGGTCGGAAACAACTCAAAGTGTATGTCTTTTGTTTCAAAAGGACATCATTTTAAGTGAAAAACATCAACTGGCATACGGAAAACCAGACAAACGCATTCGGATTGTGTTGATACTTTAAGACAACGATTCATTGGTCATTTGAGACGTGTACGAGTCAACCCCGCTTAAATCCGAGATGAGGTGTGGTTTGGACCACTCTAAGTGACTTTCTTTTGTTTAAAATGGACAGTATTTGAAGTACATATGGAAAACCGACCAAACGCATTTGGTTTCTGTTGAAACTTTAGGAGAACGATCCATGGGTCATATGTGACGTGTATGAGTCAACGCCACCTCTATCCTAGGTGCGGTGTGGCCGACACCACTCAAAGTGTCTCTATTTTGTTTAAAATGGACTTCATTTTTAGTGAAAACAAAAATGACATACGGAAAATCGACCAAACGCATTCGGTTTCTGTTGAAATTTAGGAGAACGATCCATGGGTAATATGTGATGTGTACTAGTCAATGCCACCTCAATCCGAGGCGCAGTGTGGCCGACACCACTCAAAGTGTCTCTATTTTGTTTAAAATTGACAATATTTTGGCCGTTTATGACACCAGAACTGCGTTGTCTGTCACCGCGGGCACATGGCACGTCCGATTGGCGTTCCGTCTGCGCGTACACGTCAAGAATAATAATTAGAATGTTGCACGGTGGTTTCAGGGTCAATCTGAGGTCGTCCACTATGATTTGACCGTTTGACGCCCGTTTTGGCCGTTTATGACACCAGAACTGCGTTGTCTGTCACCATGAACACACGGCACGTCCGATTGACGTGTCGTCTGCTCGACCACCTTCATAAATCACTCACCCGTATTTGTCGTCTGATTTCAGGGAATTCCGACTTTTTCGGCCCGTTTGGACCCCCCTCACGCGCGTTTACGAAGCGCCGTGCATCACTTAAAATACGAATATTGATCCGTACCGCGCAAACCGCACGTCCGATTGACATGCCGTCTACGCGGTAAACGTCACGAATAATAATTAGAATGTTTCAAGGTGGTTTAAAGTCAATCTGAGGTCGTCCGCTATGAATTTGACCGTTTGACGCCCGTTTGCCGTTTAGGACACCAGAACTGCGTTGTCAGGTCACCGCGGGCACACGGCACGTCCAATTGACCTTCCGTCTGCTCGACCACTTCATAAATCCCTCACCGTATTTTTCGTCTGATTTTACGCCATTCTGAAATCGTTCGGCCCGTTTGGACCACCCTCACGCGCGTTTACGAAGCGCGCGCATCACTTAAAATATGAATATTGAGCCTTACCGCGCAAACCGCACGTCCGATTGACGTACTGTCTGCGCGTACACGTCACGAATAATAATGAGAATGTTTCACGGTGGTTTCAGGTCAATCCGAGGTCGTCTGCTATAAATTTGACCGTTGGACGCCCGTTTTGGCCGTTTATGACAGCAGAACTGCATTGTCGGTCACCGCGGGCACACGGCACGTCTGATTGACGTTCCGTCTGCTCGACCACTTCATAAATCACTCACCTGTATTTTTCGTCTGATTTCAGGCCATTCCGAATCGTTCGGCCCGTTTGGACCACCCTCACGCGCATTTACGAAGCGCGCGTATCACTTAAAACATGAATTTTGAGTCGTACCGTGCAAACCGCACGTCCAATTGACGTGCCGTCTACGCGTACATGTCACGAATAACAATTAGAATGTTTCACGGTGGTTTCAGGTCAATCCGAGGTCGTCTGCTATGAATTTGACCGTTGGATGCCCGTTTTGGCCGTTTATGACACCAGAACTGCGGTTGTCGGTCACCGCGGGCACCCGGCACGTCCGATTGACGTACCGTCTACTCGACCACTTCATAAATCACTCACCCGTATTTGTCGTCTGATTTCAGGCCATTCCGACTTCGTTCGGCTCGTTTGGACCACCCTCACGCGCGTTTACGAAGCGCATGCATCACTTAAAATACGAATATTGAGCCGTACCGCGCAAACCGCACGTCCGATTGACATGCCTTCTGCGCATACACGTCACGAATAATAATTAGAATGTTTCACGGTGGTTTTAAGTCAATCCGAGGTCGTCCGCTATGAATTTGACCGTTGGACGCCCGTTTTGGCCGTTTTTGACACCAGAACTGCGTTGTCGGTCACCGCGGGCACACGGCACGTCCGATTGACGTGTCGTCTGCTCGACCACTTCATAAATCACTCACCTGTATTTGTCGTCTGATTTCAGGACATTCTGAAATCGTTCGGCCCATTTGGACCACCCCTCACGCGCGTTTACGAAGCGCGCGCATCACTTAAAACACGAAGATTGAGCCGTACCGTGCAAACCGCACGTCCGATTGACGTGCCGTCTGCGCGTACATGTCACGAATAATAATTAGAATTTTTCAAGGTGGTTTTCAGGTCAATCTGAGGTTGTCGCTATGCATTTGACCGTTGGACGCCGGTTTTGGCCGTTTATGACACCAGAACTGCGTTGTCGGTCACCGCGGGCACACGGCACGTCCGATTGACGTTCCGTCTACTCGACCACTTCAGAAATCACTCACCCGTATTTGTCGTCTGATTTCAGGCCATTCCAACTTCGTTCGGCCTGTTTGGACCCCCCTCACGCGCGTTTACGAAGCGCGTGCATCACTTAAAATACGAATATTGAGTCGTACCGCGCAAACTGCACGTCCGATTGACATGCCGTCTACGCGTACACATCACGAATAATAATTAGAATGTTTCACAGTGGTTTCATCTCAATATGAGGTCGTCCGCTATGAATTTGGCCGTTGGACGCCCGTTTGGCCGTTTATGACACCAGAACTGCGTTGTCGGTCACCGCGGGCACACGGCACGTCCGATTGACGTGTCGTCTGCTCGACCACTTCATAAATAACTGTCCCGTATTTGTCGTCTGATTTCAGGCCATTCCGACTCCATTCGGCCCGTTTGGACCCCCCTCACGCGCGTTTACGAACCGCGCGCACCACTTAAAACACGAATATTGAGCCGTACCGCACAAACCGCACGTCCAATTGGTGTGCCGTCTGCGCGTACACGTCACGAAAAATAATTAGAATGTTGCACGGTGGTTTCAGGTCAATCCTAGGTCGTCCGCTATGAATTTGACCGTTTGACGCCCGTTTTGGCCGTTTGTGACACCAGAACTGCGTTGTCGGTCACCGCGGGCACACGGCACGTCTGATTGACGTTTCCGTCTGCTCGAACACTTCATAAATCACTCACCCGTTTTTGTCGTCTGATTTCAGGCAATTCTGAAATCGTTCGGCCCGTTTGGACCACCCTCACGCGCGTTTACGAAGCGCACTCATCACTTAAAACACGAATATTGAGCCGTACCGCGCAAACCGCACATCCGATTGACGTGCCGTCTACGCGTACATGTCACGAATAATAATTAGAATGTTTCACGGTGGTTTCAGGTCAATCCGAGGTCGTCCGCTGTGAATTTGACCGTTTGACGCCCGTTTTGGCCGTTTATGACACCAGAACTGCGTTGTCGGTCACCGCGGGCACACGGCACGTCCGATTGACGTGCTGTCTGCTCGACCACTTCATAAATCACTCACCCGTATTTGTAGTCTGATTTCAGGCCATTCTGAAATCGATCGGCCCATTTGGACCACCCTCACGCGCGTTTACGAAGCACGCGCATCACTTAAAATACGAATATTGAGCCGTACCGCGCAAACCGCACGTCTGATTGACGTGCCTTCTGCGCGTACATGTCACTAATAATAATTATAATGTTTCACAGTGGGTTTCAGGTCAATCCGAGGTCATCCGCTATGAATTTGACCGTTGGACACCCGTTTTGGCCGTTTATGACACCAGAACTGCGTTGTCGGTCACCGCGGGCACACGGCACGTCCGATTGACGTGCCGTCTGCTCGACCACTTCATAAATCACTCACCCGTATTTGTCGTCTGATTTCAGGCCATTCCGAAATCGTTCGGCCCATTTGGACCACCCTCATGCGCGTTTACGAAGCGTGCGCATCACTTAAAACACAAATATTGAGTCGTACCGCGCAAACTGCACGTCCGATTGATGTGCCGTCTACGCATACATGTCACGAATAATAATTATAATGTTTCACGGTGGTTTCAGGTCAATACGAGGTCGTCCTCTATGAATTTGACCGTTGGACGCCCGTTTGGCCGTTTATGACACCAGAACTGCGTTGTCGGTCACCGCGGGCACATGGCACGTCCGATTGACGTTCCGTCTGCTCGACCACTTCAGAAATCACTCACCCGTATTTGTCTTCTGATTTCAGGTCATTCCGACTTCGTTCGGCCAGTTTGGACCCCCCTCACGCGCGTTTACGAAGCGCGCGCATCACTTAAAATACGAATATTGAGTTGTACCGTACAAACCGCATGTCCGATTGACGTTCCGTCTGCGCGTACACATCACGAAAAATAATTAGAATGTTTCACGGTGGTTTCAGCTCAATCTGAGGTCGTCCGCTATGAATTTGACCGTTGGACGCCCATTTTGGCCGTTTATGACACCAGAACTGCGTTGTCGGTCACCGCGGGCACACGGCACGTCCGATTGACATGTCGTCTGCTCGACCACTTAATAAATCACTCACTCATATTTTTAGTCTTATTTCAGGCCATTCCGACTTCGTTCGGCCTGTTCGGACCCCCCTCACGTGCATTTACGAAGCGCGCGCATCACATAAAATACGAATATTGAGCCGTACCGCGCAAACTGCACGTCCGATTGACATGCCGTCTGCGCGTACACATCACGAATAATAATTAGAATGTTGAACGGTGGTTTTAGCTTGATCTGAGGTCATCCGCTATGAATTTGACCATTGGACGCCCATTTTGGCCGTTTATGACACCAGAACTGCGTTGTCGGTCAGCGCGGGCACACGGCACGTCCGATTGACGTGCCGTCTGCTCGACCACTTCATAAATCACTCTCCCGTATTTGTCGTCTGATTTCATGCCATTCTGACCTCGTTCGGCCTATTTGGACCCCCCTCACGCGCGTTTACGATGCGCGCACATCACTTAAAACACGAATATTGAGTCGTACTGCGCAAACCGCACGTCGGATTGACGTACCGTCTGCGCGTACACGTCACGAATAATAATTATAATGTTGCACGGTGGTTTCAGCTCAATCCGGAGATGTGGTGTGTCCGGAACCACTCAAAGTGTCCATCTTTTGTTTCAAAAGGACGTCATTTTAAGTGAAAAGCATCAACTGACATACGGAAAACCGACCAAACGCATTCCGAATCTGTTGATAATTTATCCCAACAATCCATGGGTCATATGTGACGTGTAAGAGTCAACCCCGTCTAAATCTGAGACGCGGTGTGGCCGGTACCACTCTGACTATGTCTCTTTTGTTTAAAATGGACAAGATTATAAGTGAAATAAACAACTGACATATGAAAAACTAACCAAACGCATTCGGAATCTGTTGAAAATTTAGGACAAAGATTCATGGGTCATATGTTACGTGTACGAGTCAACCACGCCTCAATCCGAGTCACGGTTTGGCCGAGACCACTCTAAGTGTATCTCTTTTCTTTAAAATGGACTACATTTTAAATTAATACGGAAAACCAACCAAACACATTCTAATTGTGTTTATATTTTAGCACAACAATCCATGGGTCATTTGTGATGTGTACGAGTTAAACCCGCCTCAATACGAGGCACGGTGTGGCCGAAACCATTCAAAGTGTCTCTCTTTTATTTAAAAAACACTTCATTTTAAGTGAAAACAACAACTGACATACGGAAAACCGACCAAACGATTTCGGAATATGTTGATACTTTAGGACAACGATCAATGAGTCATTTGTGACGTGTAAGAGTTATCCTCGCCTCAATCCGAGGAACGGTGTGACCGGTATCATTCCAGATGTATGTATTTTGTTTAAAATGGATATCATTTCTATTAAAAATATATGGTATATGAAAAACCAATCAAATTATGAATTGAATTCCGAATTCCACATATGATTGTCATCTAAATTTTAAAATGAACTCTAAATGAATTATGTATGTTTATAATTATGTTATAAATTATACTTTAATTATGGATGTGTATATTTTCAGGATGCATTATATGTGTTGGTTGGATGGTTTTCATTATTTGTATGTGTTGGTTTGTTCTCTATATGTATGCATTATATGTGTTACAGGTACAATAATTGGATTGAAAAATGAATTGAACATGAGGGCATAATTGGATTGAAAATTAAATTGAAACCGAGGGTGAATGCCCAAAAACAAGACCTGCTGTGCAAATTGTAGGCTGCTGTGCAATTTGCAAAGCAAAGCCTATGCCAACGGTTTGAAAACCGTTGTCATAGGCTCTATGCAGCTATTTTTACCAAAGGTTCAAGGAACCGTTGGTAAAAACACCCTATCCCAACGGTTTCAAACCGTTGGGATATCCTGTTGTATGGTTGTTTTTACCAACGGTTCATAGAACCGTTGGGAAAGAAAATTCTCTGATGATTTCCCAACGGGCCAAACCGTTGGGAAAGGCCTTTCCCAACGGTTTGGCAGAACCGTTGGGATAGGTTGATTTTTTCTAACCTATCCCAACGGTTTTCTGTAAACCGTTGGGAAAAGCCTTTCCCAACGGCTTACTTCCCTACGGTTTGCAGAACCGTTGGTATAACATATACCAATGGTTCTGCAGCCTTTCCCAACGGTTCTAAACCATTGGGAAATGCTGGATTTCCAGTAGTGTTGGTCACATTCAATACATTTTAATGACTTTATCGTGCATTCTCTTGAGTCATGGTAATAACCTAAATTACCATATATCCTTCTTAAAAATAGGCATGTTTCCTAATTCCATAACATATTGGACATATTCCTCACATCCCAAAAAGTTGTATAATTCACCCATGATATCATAACCCTCTTTTTAATAACTACATAATTAGTTCCCAAAAAAATAGAATCACCTAATTTATTTATTCAAATCCAGCATATCGTTATCCAAACAAAATTATCTTAACATACGTGACAAATTATAGGTTATATTTCCCTTAATCATGTGTTCTCCAAGTATATAACCTTACCCTTAAATCAGTTTTTAGATCCATATAACTATTCAATATATCGTTTAAAATCCTTAATGAAAAAATAATACTAAAAACACTAATATATCTCATGATTCATATAACATAATCTTTGAATTATGAAACATATAAACCTCAATCATCCATATTTATTCTTAAACCATTAATCTGGATTCATCATATTTTCCTTTACTAAAAAGTGAGTCATGTAGGTTTCTCAACCTCAATATTCTTATATTTAATGTAAAAAATATAGGAAGAACATCACATACCTTTGACATGCCATTTGCAATACCTTTATCCTCAGTAGTATGACCAATACTCATATCATCGTCATGATTATCATCATGATTTTTCCACATAATAAATTGATAATCATAATTCACTTAATTTTGACATATGAAACATTCAATGGTTAATTATGTTCTATGTAGTTCTAGATATGTAAAAAAACTAGAAACCAATGTGTGATATATTCATATCTGATACTAGAAATTCATAAGTTTGACAAATTACTTATAATATTCCAATATATGATATCTTCAGTTTAACCCTTGGTTAGTCATGATTATCACAAAAAACATACGATTGTGACCTATACTTGACTATTCCTCAAACAATCCCTAGAAATATCCTTAGAAATATATCTATGGATCTCGCTGAAGTTTTCACTTCGTAGTTTTCAATGGTTGAATAAAATTTTACTCTGATACCGACTGTAGAGACCCCAACATTAAATACATGGTCATTAAATTTGTTTTTCAGAATACTTAATACATGACACAAATAGACAAACAATGATTTTCTTAGTTTAGGGTCTTTGGAAACACTAAACAAAATATTCTGATAAAATTTAAATATCTTCAACATCTCCCATAAGGATCTTCCCCATTTTTTCCTACTTAAAACCTTTCTTTATATCATGATGAAAATAAAACATAGAAAGGGTGAGCTAAAGTGTTCAATAAGGGTAAACAAGGAGAACATAATACAATCCATAACTATTTGAACGTAAAAACATGAACATAAATTTAAACATCAAAATATTGAGTCATTAAATAAATCATGGCAGTACATAAGGAATGGATCAGAATGGAACGTTAACCATGATAAAATAGCATTGACATAAAATATGTAATTCTGGAAACCTAATAATCACATAATATGACTTCCATAGTAGACAATGCATTACTTTCAATACCATCATAGAGGAAATTTTCCATTACTAAACCAGGATTACTTGTCATTCCAACCATGTATTAATGAATCAGATTTACTTGTCATTCTAGCCCTGCATTATTAAACTCGATTTACTTGTCATTCCAGCATTGCTTTACTAAAGAAGATTTACTTGTCGTTCCAGTGATTTCTATCTCGTGAGATATAAATCTTTACCCAATTAATTGGAAAGAGATATAGGTCCCACTCATCTCATAATAAAATCTTTTTTACATGTTCTTGAAAACATAAATCATTCATCATAGCATAACCTAAGAAATTAAATGGGTTTCTTAAATATCATATCATCATAACATAATCCATATAAAATATCATTTCATCATTTATGATATCAAATCATAGTAATAATATGGATAGAAACATAACCCTATATATGAGCATCATCTTAGATGGAAAATAATTTTGACAAAACATTTTAACATAGTTATTGTGGAAAATATTGTTTCGACTTCAATTTTATTTATTTTCTCAAAATGTCTTGTAATTTTATAATAAAGAATTTAGTTTAAAATAAACTTGAAATAGTGTATAGGAAGCATCGTGGAAATAATTCATCCTTAAACTATAAAAATCCATTCAGGTTGTATAAGTTAAAAAATACATTATCCTTATACTTTTTAGGGAAAAGTCAAAATGTACCTCGTATGGTAAACAAAATAAAGATTATATCCATACCATGTAGTAAATGGCATAATGGGTACAAACGAAATTAAAAATACATAGAGGAAAAGAAAATAGTTTATGAAAAAAAATAGAAAACATGGACATGGATGATAAATATATCCCTTGTATATACTTACGTATAAATAATCTCGGATGAAATTGAGATTGCAAAATTATCCCACACCTTAGGTCTGATTTCTTCTGTATGTGTCTGAAAATACTGTATTGTGGGATTAAAAATATTATTAACTTGTAAAAGAACCGTAATAATATTGATGATATCATATATGATTCACTTACAACATTATTTACTTGTTCATTTGTTGATTCCATGTTAAATCAACATTTTGGGTAATTATCATTTTATTTATCGTACGAGTTTTGAATTGTTATTCTTGATATTATTACTTATATCATGATTTAAATACATCACGAATTTGAAACATGATTTGTATATCATATATATCCGGTATATAAATATAAATATATATATATATAATAGATATATAAATGAAATGGAATTCACCATTCATGGAGACTGTAGGTCATACGTACACATGAAAGATGTTTTCGTTTCCTTATTGAATTGAATAAAAGTAAGTAAATTACATATATTTATACATATATATATATATATCTAAATAAATCCAGTAGTATTATTCTTTAATATATTCTATGATTATTTATTATATATACTCTATAATAATTCTTTAAATTTTCACTTGAAGAATGAATATCATTGTGTCGTGGAGAGGGTAGGTTGTACGTACGCATGCACAGCGATTTCTTATTTTTTTAGGATGGATAGAAGGTGAAATATGATTGTTTCATATAATAACATATCATTATATAAGTGATATTGATGTTATTACTATATAATGAAACAAATAATGAATGTTAAGTAGAAGAAGAATGAAATTTGAAAGAATCGGTAGAAGAGATTATCTCTTCCTCGATGTGCCTCCTTAAAATTTCCTATTAGGGCACTAGAGATGGTCTTTTGAGAGAACCAGCACCTCTATAATGTAACTAAGGAACATTAAAACTGAAATGTTTAGGGTTTGGCTGAGATTAAAGGCTTTAATGAATTTAATAGGTGATGGAGGAGGTGCCATTTTATAATATATGAGAGGGGCACTTTAGGAAACTCTCAAAGTATTAATTTATTATAAATTCAGTTTAGAATAAAAATAGTCAAAAACATATTTAATCCTAATATAAGATGATTTTTGTTTTAATACTTATCATCAAATAATTTTTATACATGTTTTGAATTTTTTTCCTTATCTTTTGGGTTTTACCCATATTTTAACCTTTTTAATCTTATCTAGATGTCATATATTTTCACATTGTGGGTTAATGTAATTACCATATCATGTCAAACAACCCAAAAAGATATATTTTTGATGAATTTGGACTTATATTAACCATTTGGTGAAATATTATATCATTATTTATTTTATATAATTTAATAAACTATTATATGTTTTGAGTTATATATTACGTCAATTTGGGACACTATTCATAATTGTCATTTTAAAAAAAACATAACAACCTGATTCCTTTGAAAAAAGGACTAAATCATCTCTAATATAACATTTTAATCTATAAAATTCATGGATGGAATCAGAATATTGAAATTAAAATTTTTATAATTTTTATAAATTGATTTATTTTAATCCTTCATTAATGAGGTAATCACTACATCATAATTCTGTAATAAACAAATATATTTATCAAATGTCTAAAATTTTTAAATAAAATAACATGATTTATGAAAACATTTAAGATATATTATTAAAATATCTAAACATATATATCAATTATCTTACTCTATATTTAATTCTATTTATTAAATGATATATGTTTAGGTAATAATTATCTTTACTTTAAATTAATTCTTATAAAATGTCATTTTAACATCAAAGTGATTCCATGGGGTCAAAAAATCAACCCATGGAATCCCATGGTCGGAAATATCCCTCTAAATAGGATTAGTATATGTGTTAGGGTAGTTTAATACTATTATAATTTTATTTGATTACCTTTATTTTCCAGGTTTACCCTTTTAAACATGGCATAAAAAAATCACTGAAGTAACTATTCATAATGTCCAGAAAAAATAGTACCTATTTAAAATTTTGAACCTTATGATTAAAAATATGGATTCAATTTTTTAAAATTCAAAACACAGAATTTTCAGTAATTAATTAAGAATTAATTTCCATTGTCAAAACTAAAAAGCCGGTTTTAATGAAATAATAACTATCAAAATATTGGCATTTGTTTATGTCCAATTTAAAATTGAAATTACTTCCAATGAAAAAAAAAATTGATTAAATGATAAAAATATAATCAATTTAAACATTAAAACCAATTAAAAAGATAATATAACTATTTAAAAAATAGATAAAAAGGCATTTTCTAGTTAAAATGCTGCATTTATACTATTCATTAAAATTTTACTTTCATTAGAAAAATAACAAAAAATAAACAAATCTTAATTGTTATCTCCCTATTGAAAATAAGAAGTTTAGTTTTTCAAATTTAACAAATAAAAGTGTCAAAACTAGATTTAAAATCTAAGTTCCATCAAAAGACAGTAAAACTGACGTTTTTTTAAAATACTTTTTTATCTGAAAAATTGATTTTATTCGCATATCATTTTCTAGAAAATATATAAGATGAATTATAATATTTTATAATAATAAAAATACTTTTAATAGTATTAATAACAAATAGTTATATAATATTTCAATAATATATCATTGTTATTGAAACAGGTTATTGTGTACAAAGCAAGCTATTGAGGAAGATCCCTCTTGCGTGTAACACATGCCAAGTTAGTGTTGCATATAGTGAAAGCTTCCTTTCTTGTTTCATATAACATAATAAAAACATAGTTCATTTATATATATAAAAAATCTATACATAGTGTGCGTTAAATGAATTTTATCAAAGGAACTTAAAATTGTGTGCTACACAATCCAAAAATTATGATGTGTATACTAGAAGCTAATACGGTGTTTCCTATAGCGCAAGCTAATCACGGTTTAGTGTACCACAGAATTCATAAAATACAATAAAAGAATATATCTAATTATATCTTGTGGTTTTGGAATATAAATATATAAAAAAACTAATTCAAACATTTCTTTCACATGACACCGACTTGCATTGAGCTACCCACAGCACAAACATGGTGTACGTTATATGCAACAAAAATTTCAATGAAGCATCATTTTATTATAATATTATAAATGATATAATTATAAAATAGATGATAAACATAGTGATATTAATATTAATAAATATTTTCAAATATTTTTTATATAGTTTTTATAGAAATAATGAATATTGATAACGAAATATATAATTTTTCGTAAATTCCTTCTATGTTTAAAAATATTGTTTTCTCGAATGAACAGATTTTAATAATAAAACGAATTTTAAAAACGTAGAGAAAATTATTTATATAATATAAACTTCATTTTTTAAATTATAATTCTGAAATTATGTGGGGGTTATTTTTTAGATTTGTTTGAGAAACATCATTTTTTGATGAATAGTAAAAATTATTGCATTTATGTTAAAACTACTTTTTAATTAAAATATTCATTAACATTAAATTATATTTTAAATATTTTCACATTAGATAAAGTATACATATAATAATAATAAAAAATTCATTCAAATCAATTTTATATTGAAATTAAATATAAAAACATAATAAATATTTGAACTTATGTCAACTTTAAATACGAGTAATTTCATCTCGTCTGTGGGATTAGCATTAATCTTAATTTTCCTTCTTATGTGATTTTTATTTGAAAAAATTACATAACAAACTATATTCAGTATAATATTTATTTTATAATAATTTCAACTAAATTTAAGAACAAAAATATTAGTAAAAGTTATTTAAATTAATCCCAATGATTAAGGTCAAATTAAGCTTAAATAGGGAATAACCCATAATCTTAGGTGTCCAAATGTCCTAGAAACTATTTGAAACCCATTTTATGGAAATATTTAGTCCATTACACTTCCATTATTTATATATTTTGTTTTATTATGACTATTATTAGATAAGAACTTCTGTACACTTAACTTCTTTTCAAAAATTTCATGTGGGTCATTTTCCTTCCATAAAAAATACTACCACCTCTCCCTCATCCTCAAACGTACAAACCATATTCTTTTATACCAAGATCATAAAAAAAACATAAAAATATATCTTATTTATTCCTATTAGAATTTACTTGATATGAATGAAATCCAAGGAATCCTTTTGGCAGAAACGAAAAGAAGTTACCCGATTAAGAGGTAATGTCTTATCTCTCAAGTCCTTTATTTTATTTTCCTTCACCACCCCCACTATGTATTTTTATTATTTCATTATAGAACAAAAAATTATAATCAATATACTAGGATGATTATATGTATATGATTATAACTACACCTACGTGCACCTCCATCTAATGGGCAATGAACATATTGTTTCACTGTACAGTGATCTGTGGCCTCACAAAATGATGACTGTTCATTTTTCCATAAACACCTATCATGGTTTCTATTATGATGGAAACTCTTTTTATATATGATATATATTATAATTAAAATTCTCTTTTTTGTTTTTAATTTTTATTTAGAATATTCCTTTACAATTTCATTCTAATGTAAAAACGATAATTCGATTTGAGGAAGTAGTGACTACCACCCACTCAAAGCGATATGATTAGTTCATACACTATGTGGATTTTAATAACTGTAGTTTTAGTGAAAATATATGATATATATGATATCATAAATCTTATTTAATAATTATATATAGATACTTCTATTTATTTTACCTTTTTTTCTTTCAACGCAACAATAAAATGGGAATAACGTTCATACTTACATACGACCAATCGTCTCCTTGAATGGTGTATTATATTTCATACTTATATGTCTTTTAGATTATTATAATAAAAAAATCTAAGGTATGTACATGATATTTAAATCATTTTCACAATGTGGAAATCTTTATATAAGTATAAGGACAATTAATTTTACAAATTAAGACACATGTAAAGAATGAAGAGAATATTACCCAAAGTGATACCTTAACATAGGACGGTTAACAAGAGGGTAATGTAAAATTGTAATCAAACCATATATGGTAATATATATATTAATATGGTTCTTTAAAAATTTTATAATAAATTTAAATTTTTTATACATGTTCTTTCAATATGTACGATGATAGTCAAGACAGAAGGTAAGGTTATTTTTTATAACTTTTTTATTCTGTGAGATACATTCTATGTTTTCCATACTTTCCTATTTTTGGGGAGTATGTACTGAACATAATTTTATTCCACATATTGTATAAATAAATTGATTTTTATTCACAAATCTATTTTATTAACTATTTATCATTGGTAATGTGTTTAAAAAGATACCAAATTGGTGAAATAGTTTTGCCTCAAATTGCCTTCCTTTAGACTCATGCTTTGTTATGCACCTAAACTAACTTTGAGGTGAATATACATACATTTTATATTATTTATAATGAATTTAATTTTTTTCATTATATTTTATGCTTAATGCAATTTACATTTCTTACATATAGATTACAATCCCATATTACCAATTTATAAGAGTTTATTGATATAATCTTATTACTTTTCAAGACTGTTTATGTTTATGTTTCATTTGTTGAAATTTTATTATCTAACTCGCAATAAAATTAATATATTTTCTTATACTCTAGTTATTAATAATATATTCATGTATTGGTATGATTTTTCTAATCATTGAATCATATGATATTTATGAAAGTGTTTTTCTAATAAAGCCCAACATTACCCTATATTAGTTCAAAAATCTATATTCCTTTAAAACCATGTTTTATAAAAAGGTTTTCTGAATATATCCTACAAACATCCTATGATTATTAAAAGAAATTTTTACTCATTTGTCTTTTAACAATGTTTTTAAAGGAATCTGGATGAAAATTTATTAATGAGTCATTTTTTTATTCTTTTTACCATGAAAAAGGAATGTTATTTATAGATCATACAATATTGATAGATGTATCCACCATCAATCTGTTAAATTGTTATTTTCATGTTTAAAGAGAATTTTTTTAAAAAAATTAAGGACATTTTCATGGAAAATTGTTTTCAAACTGATTTCATTCGGATTTTATATTCTTTACAGGGAAAATATGTTTAAAAATGTTTTCAAGCATTATTAATATGTTTTCAATGTATATTTAATGAAATTGTTTCAAAAACAATTTCAAGATTACTTGTAATTTTTCAAAGTACTTTTCGAGAAAAGGTTTTTTAAATGTTTTTGAATCTTATTTTATATGTTTTTAATGAAAATGGTTTTCAAAATGATTTCATATATTACTTTATGTTTTCGTGGTCTTTTATAAGACAATGATTTTTAAATGGTTTTTTGTGTTAATGTTCAATTTTCAAAGAAGAAAATATATTTTTCTTGAAAATGAATTTTTAAATTTATTTGAATTTTTTTCATATAAGATGACATAAATTGATGCTACTCATTACCTTATAGTAAATTATCTAACGGTTCCATTAATATTATTTTTATGAATGGGATATTCCTAATTTCATGGTTTTTATGAAACCCATTTCTCTTTCACATGTTATATGTTTGGGAAATATATTTCTTTTTTACAGGTTATATGTTTATAGAATACATTTCCCTTTCAAGTGTTATATGTTTACGAAATACATTTCTCGTTAACGGGTAATGATTTTGATGAAATGATTATGAAAAATATTTCTTTTCCACATGTTTGGATATAATTACTTGTTTTGATTCACACTTAATTTCAAGGGTTATCATATGATTATTTATGATTTCCTAGAACATGTATTTGTGCTTTAATTCTAAGATATGTGGGGCCTATATCTCCATCCAATGCATTTTATAATGATTTATATCAAATTATATATATTGTGATGGTCTTGGAAATGAACCTTGACTACAAATATGATCATGGGAGTGAAGCATGACTACCAATATGGTATGAGGGGTGAACTCATGTTACTAATATGGCCCTGGGAGTGATCCATGACTACAAAGATGGTATTAAAAGTGAACTCATGCAAATAATATAGCCAGGGGAGTGAACCATGACTACCAATATGGTATAGGGACTGAATCCATTCTACCAAGATTGTCTTGGAACCGGTCTCTTGGATACTAAGGTAATCATATTATATGCTTACTTTCCTTCCATAATTCCATGTTTCATTCCTATGTTATGCTTTCATTTATTATGTTATTTATTTGTTTATGATTCATGTCTTATGAAATACCAATATTATTTATGATCTCTAATATACTGGGTATTATCCTAAAATTTTATGTTCGTGTTCCATACCCTTTCTTCATGTTATGTTTATTCATTTTATTTATTTACCTTACTGAGAATCTGAGGTCACCCATTTCATATGTTCCATTCCCCAATTTATGATGATAGGTTTTATGTGGAACTACTAATGGTGGAGATCATTATGGGAGATGTTGATGATCATTCACGATTATAGAATACTTTGTTTCAAGGATTTAAATGATATTAACCTATTATCGTCCTCAGGAATTTATTTTGTAATTTATTGAATATTTATCTAAAATGGTTTAATATCCATATATGTTAATATTGGGTAACTATAGTTAGTATCAGAGGAAATTTTTAATAAAAATTTGGAATCATAGAAGGGATAACATTATTGGGATCAATGGGTATATTTTTATAGATGTGTCTAGGAATGTCTATAATATAATTATAATGGAGAGTTTCCATATAAGAAAGTTTCCATGAATTTCGGTAAAAGATAGAGTGAGTAGTTTACTATAAATATATCCATGTTTGGATAATAATAGTTTATGTAGCTTTGGGACAAATTTACTTTGATGTAACAACTTTGGAATCATGTTACCAGACTGACTAGGGGAAATATAGTACACAACAATGAGCCAATCTGCACACATAGTTTGATACCCTCATGGGAAATGATTTCAGAATTCACTATCTCTTTGTGACAAATCATGAATGATTTAAATATAAGTTGGATATGAATAACATAGAATGAACCTAGTATGTAGTAGACCGATGAAGGATTAATGATTTGGACATTCGACAAGTAAATATTTACAGGACTATATTTTTTTGATTTGATATGTAATGCTCACATTCTGCTTCTGGATTTAGTTAGTGGCGGGAACAGGAAGGGACTGGATTAACATTGAATGTGATGGAATATTTGCTGATGGGAATTCAAGTGGATTCATCACTACATGGAAATATGTTGTGATAGTTCAAATTCATTTTTTCAAGGAACTTGATTAAAAATGTGTACCTTAACCAACTCTTATACCCACCACGGAAGATTAAATAGGAGTGCAATAAGAGTTTGGATAATGGAGATACTATAAGAAATAACATCTGATTTCATTTTTCTCAAGAATGTAGACATAATCACCTAACTGAATGTATTAGATGAACAATAGGAGTTTTTGATTGTGGGAAATAAGGACAAAAAGAAACTCACTGAATGGGGAAAATTGAGAGTTCAGTTGATTAAATTGAGGAGAATTTTGGCCTCCCTAAGAAATAATTGAAGGTTATTTTATTTAAGTGTAGAGTAAAAATTCATTATGAAACTCAGTATCCAATGATATAATATCCAAAAGGGAACCTTCAAGGAGGTTTACGTAATTGTTAAATTTTTTATAATGAAGAGACTACATATGAAATGTTACAGGAAAGAGGTATTATGTAATAGGTTGAGGTACCATTGTTAAAAGAATAAGGATGAAGTGGAATAATCAATGTTTTTATGTGTATAGAGTTGAAAATTATGTCATAAAACTGATAAAATATTCAATGACTCTTCTACTTATGTTTTTTTATCGGTATTTATATGTTTATCTTAAATTTTCGTGATGTACTAGTGATGTGATTTAATGAAAATGTGATATTTTTCCTAAGGGAAGTTAACACTTAATTAATTCTTTATAATAAGATGATGTTGTTATGAATTAGTAAATTGGACGATACAGATTACCTTGGAAAAAATTATGGAAACTTTTAGAAGTAGTCCATAATAACATGGTTGAAGGATACAACTTCAGGGATTTCTAGAATATATCTAATAATCTATGGAAGAATAAAGTATACATGTTTTCCAAATGTATTTATGGTAATTCAGGTTATTACCATGTTTCAAAAGAATATATAATAAGGTTATTTACTTTTTCGGAATGTGACAACCAACAGATACTTTCTAATATACAGGGTAATCCTTGTTAAGATGACTTCCTGAATATCTTACTAAAGATTTGTATTTTCTTCTATGAGAAAGGTTATAAGGTTAACCATTCATGACAATTTTATGTTAAACATTGGAGGAAGTATTTATTCGTTGAGTTTTTCATAAAAAATATGTTTTAAAAGATATTTAATGATTAACCTTATTTCAAGGATTTCCATCATATTTTAAAATTTTCATTTGTATGGTTTTAGAAAGGACATCATGAATGTCGAGTGACAACTAATCATTTTTGGAAAGGTTACAGGTCTTGAACCCATGACCAAATTATGATAAGGGTTTCATGCCTACCGTAGCCCTACGTGATGTCATGGTTAATGTATAATTATTTTTAATAAATTATTATTTTTAAAGAAATAATAGTGTAATTTTTTTAAGTTTAGAGGTTATTTTAACAACCATGTTGATTATAAAGAATAGTAATACCCAAATTGCAATGTTGTTCATTCTTTTATGGTCTTTAAGAACTGCTAAAATTGTATTTTAGCACTTCAGTCATCAAAGTTAAATTCTAGACATCCACTACATAATGTAATGGTTGAATTAAAAATTTATAAAAGAATTATTAAATAATTATTTTATATATATATATAAGGTACTTATATTTAATTATATTCTTGGATAACAAATTAATTACACAACGTTAGGATAATGATCTAAAGAAAATTTGTTGTTCAAATACAATAACTTTTATTGGACTAATAGACTTAAAAATCATCACATATTTGTGAATTTTAGTCCCCCAACATTTCTTTTATCATTCATTTTATGGTGATTTATGACCTAAATCTCCCCTATAAATATTAACTCTTTTCCTCCATGTACGATCATCACTCACAACCTATGTTATATTATGTGTAATCCTATTTATATGTTACGTTGGGTGACGGTTATGGTCCCAAATTTCCCATTTAAGGGAAGTTTTTGTATTCTTTTTTTTAATGTGGGTTTATTTGAATGAAATGTTCAAGTATTAGTCCTTTGAAAACCCATGTGAATTTCGAGGCTGAAATTCATTTTAAGTGGGGTAAAATGTCACTCCCCAAGATTTTGTGAATTATTTTTTTCATGTTAATTTAACTTTTGATATTTTCATTTCACATGACACAAAAAATAGTTCATTATATATATATAATAACTAAGTGAAAAAATTCTTTAACATGGCACTGACTTATCTTGTGCTACAAACAATACCGACTTGGCTTGTGATACCCGCATCACCGACTAGGCATACATTACATGCAACACTGAGTTTCTACAAAGAATTATTTTATAAATATTTTTTAAATGATATAATTATAACCTATACCATAAAAATAGAGATATTCATATTAATAACTAATTTTAAAATATTTATTATAATGGTTTTAAAGAAATTAAACATATTTATTAAAAAAGATATAATTTTTTGTAAAATCCTTTTGTGTTTAAAATATTGTTTTCTTGAATTAAATGATTTTAATAATAAAATTTACTTTATACACATTAATAAAATTATATTCATAAAAAAATCATTTTTTAATTTATAATATTCAAATTTTATTTATGTGAATGATTTATATTTTTATTGGAAACATCATTTTTTGATGATTTGTGAAAAATATTATTTTTAAGATAAAAATGCATTATAATTTGAAAAAATATTAATGATAAATTATATTTTTAATCTATTTTTAGGTAAAATTAGATCAATTATAAATATATTAATAAAATTTAGTTTATTATAATCAATTTTACATTGAATCTCAATAAAAACATAAAAAACTTTTATAAAACATTCTTCTTTGAAGAACCGAAATTTTATCCAGCCTGTGGGATTAGAAATAATCGTAATTTTTCTAATTCAATTATTTTAATTTCAAAAAACAATCATAAATCATTTTAATAAATATATTATTTATAGTTCAATTATATCTGCATAACTTTTGACAAAAAATATTAGAAAAAATAATTATAATTAATCATAACAATTAAGGTCAAATTAAGCTTAATTAGGGACTAAACCTTATTCTTAGGGTCCCATATGACCTATACACTTTCCAAAAATCCATTTTATTATAATATTTCGTCCATAATACTTCAATTCATGATGTAGGTTGGTTTTTTATGACTTTTTTATGTTATAACATGTTTACACCATACTTGTGTTCCAAAATTTCAGGTGATTCCTTCCCCTTCTTTATAAAAGGACACCACCTCTCCAAAATCATCACCCATCTCAAACATCTTAGGGTAATCCAATATCATCCTGAAAAATAAAAAATATACCTCCCTTACTCTTAGAATCATTCCCTTCGATTGAAGTAAATCCAAGGAAGCCTATTGGCATAAACCAAACAGATTTACCTGATTAAGAGGCAACGTCTTCTCTCAAGACCATTCTTTTATTTTACATCCCCAGCCACTCATAATATATATATTCTATTATTATATAAAAATTACACTATCCAAAATAAAATATGATGTATTAATGTAAATGTTTCATCTTACAGTTACACACACTGCCATCTAATGGGTAATGAACATACTATTTCTATGTACGACAAACTAATACCTCCCAAAATGATGATTATTCATATTTCCATTACCACCTATCAGGTCAAAAATATGATGGAAAATATATTTATATATGAAATATATTATATTTATAACGTCTTTATGATTCTTTAATTTTTATTTAGATCATTCTTTTAAGCCTCTCATCTTATGTAAATAAGATAATTTCATTTGAGGAGTATGGGCTGCCGCCCCCTCAAAGTGATATGATTTGTTCATAAACAACATGGATTGTATTAAAGATGGTTTTAGTGAAAATATATGATATATATGATATCATAAATCTAATTTAATATTGATATATATATATATATATTTGAGTGTGTGTGTGTTTCTTTTATTTTTTATTCATTCAACATGACAATAAAATGGGAATAACATCCCTCTGTTCGTACTACCTACCGTCTACATGAACTGTGTAATCATTTTCATAATTATATATTCTATAGATTATTATAATACACATATACTATATATTCATTATATTTATATCATTTTTACATTATGGAAATCATGATATAAGTATAAGGACCGACGATATAAAAAATTAAGACACATGTGAGGAAAAAAGGGAATATTACCAAAAGTGAATCATTAAAATAATATTGTTAACAAGTGTGTAATATGACGTCATAATAAAAAATATGGTTTACATATGTAAATATTCTTCTATAAATTATTTATAATAATTTTAAATTTATTATACATGTGCTTAAAAGGTATACAACAAGAGTCAATACATTAAGTAAGGAGATTTTATCTCACTCTTTATTTCCTTGAGATACATGATATGTTCGCCACACTTTCCATTTATGTAGTGTATTTACTGCCCATTATTTTATTCCATGTATCTTATAATAAAATTTATGGGTATTCACATATCCTTTTTATGATATTTCTTTCAATTGGTATATTTTTAACAAGGAACCAAATTATTGAAATAGTTTTGTCTCAATTTTCTTTCATTTAGACTCATGCATGGTTATGCACCTAAATTAACATAGAGGTATATATAATTCAATTTTACATGTTATATACTCAATATAACTCTTTAAATGAGATTCTATGCTTCATTAAAATTTATATTTTTACATATTGAGTATAATCACCTATTATCGTTTTATAAGAGTTTATTAAGACAATATTATCGATTTTCAAGATTGTTTATGTTCATGCTTCCGTTGATGAAATCTTATGATTCATCTCTCAATAAAATTCATCAATTTTCTACTAATCAGGTTATTAAATATATATTCATTTATTATTACCATTTTTCTAATCTTTTATGGATAAAAAAATAAATTATTTTTTTTCATGAAGCCCGACTTTGCCCTCTTTTTGGTCAGAATATTTTCTTCCCTTTAAAATAGTTTTTCTAAAAAGGGTTTCCAAGAATATTCTACAAATATCAAATGATAATTAAAATAAATATTTTCCCTTTTTTTCGTTTATAAATGTTTTCCAATGAATATTCTTTCCACTTTCTAGATGATGCATTTTTATAACCTTTTAACCATACAAAATGAATATTATTTTTAAATTCTACGACATGTACAGATTTATCCACCTTCAATCCATTGAAATATTATTTACATGGTTAATGGTAAATTTTTATAAGAATTTTGTTAAAATATATTTAGAAGTAAAAATTTTTTCAAAACGTTTTAAATATTCTTTTATATTTTTTTAAGGAAAACGGATTTAAAAATGTATCCACGCTTATTATTTAAGTTTTCAAGGAAATTGTTTCTCAAAATATATTAAAGCTTATTTTATATGTTTTAAAATGATTTTTTTAATTTTTTCATGATTATATTATGTATTTTCTTCACATAAAATGGTTTTTAAATGGTTTTAAATCCTTATTAATATGTTTTTAAAGTATTATCAAAGAAATGGTTTTAAAAATAAATTCAAATGTTATTTATATGTTTCAGAAGTGCCTTAAAAGAATGGTTTTTAAAATGATTTGTAGCTTATTTTTTATGAGATCAAGGAAAAAAAATTCAAAATGATTCCATGTGTTTATATATGTTTTCATTGTATTTTTTAATACAATTATTTTAAAATTGTTTAATGTCTTAAAATGACTTTTAAATAAAGAACAATTTTTTCCCATGAAACAATTTTGAAAGATATTTCAAAATTATTTTCCATCAATGATGACATATGTTTTTGTTACTAATTCCCTTCTAGGAAATGATCTAAATATTTGATTCATATTCATTCTACGAGTGGGTTATTCTTAATTTCATGGTCATTATGAACTCCATTTCTCATTCAAGGAATTTATGTTTACATTATTCGTTTCTATTTCATGGGTTATAAGTTTATGAAATCCATTACCCTTTCACTGGTTATATGTTAATGAAATTTGTTTCTCTTTAACGAGTTATTATTTTGATGAAATTGTTATGAACCCCATATATTTCATATAGGCTATGATATAATTACATGTTTGTGATACCCATTTTATTTCATGGGATATGATATTATTTTTTAGGACTTTTTGGTAAATGTATATATGATTTCATTATGAGACTGGGGGGACCTATATCTCCCCCAGTACATTGGGTAATGTCTTATATCTCATTAGATAGATAAATATGGTCTTGGTAATGAACAATGAATACTAATATGGACATGGGGTGATCTATGACTACCAAGAAGGTATGAGGAGTAAACCCATTCCATTATGATCTCCATGGGAGTAAACAATAATTACCGAGATTGTATGATGGGTAATTGCATGCTAATAATATGGAAATGGGAGTAAACCATGACTACCAAGATTTTTTGGGGGTTGAATTCATATTACCAATATTTTTTTGGCAGTGATTCCCAGTATACTATGGAAATGATATTATATTCTTATCTGTCTGCCAAAATTCCATTTTTTAATCCTAAGTTATACTTTCATGTCTTCTATTCATTATTTACTTATTATTAATTTCTTATAAACTTCAAATTTTTATTATGATCTCTGTAATAAAGGGTATGATCTTCAAATGTTATGCTCAAGTACCATACACGTTTTTCATGTTATGCTTACACATCTCCATTATTTACCTTACTGATCATCCAAGATCACCCCTTCCTTATGTTATTTTCCCAATTTTTGAAGAACGGTTTTAGGTAGAATTATTAATTGTGGATATCTTTATGGGTTATTTTTTATATATTACACTAGAATAGATGATTTTTTTTCTATGTTTCTAATGACACTAAAAAATTATGGTGATTAGGGATGTATTTGGTAATGTAACAAATATTTATCTAAAATGGTGTAATATCCAAGTATGCTGAGCCAGGGTCACTATAAATCATTACCCATAAAATTAAATATAAAAAACTATTTCATTAATGTGGTGTAGAAAAAAGGAAATATATGATCTATTTGGTGTGAGTGTGCTTAAAAGGGCACGTTTCAACGATAAATAATGATGATTTAACATATTAATTCAAATTAATCCATAAAAACAATTAAAAATGGTGATAAGGCTATGATTCACATAAAAAAATGGGTCCAAGAAAAAACATTGAATTCATATACTAAATCTACAAGTATGATGTTTTTTATAGAATTCAATTCAAAATATAGAACTGTAAGTAGAATATCCTTGTTTAAAAAAAATTTAAAATATTTATCTAATGTGATAATTTCATTTTTGAAAAATATTGCCATAAAATATTTGTTACTAGACATATATTTATTTGTGTAAGGCCAATATGAATAATAATACAACCAGATAAGAGGATGTAGAAAAATGCATGGGCTTCAGGTCTGTTTTCTACTATAATAGCAAGAGGTATTAGCTGATTATTTTTTTGGATTATGAGAAAAATCTTGAGGAGTTTTCATAAATAATATATAATGTCTCTATAGTAAAAAATCACCATATATATGAAACTAACTTATGATATTCAATAAGTGATGAAATTCGATAGGAGTTGGCAGCTTTTTTTTCGAAGTCTACTAAGAATTATTTAGACATACTCAAATATATTGATGAATAAATTAACAAATGTATTAAGTTGTATCACTAGTTTATTACATACAATTTATATCATTTTAGATGACATGTGTTATATCTCAAACTCTTTGTATCATAATTATTATCTACTAATTATTATTATTTTTTTATTTAAGTTAATTGAATCCTTCTAATTTGTACAAAAAAAATACTTATTTTTCAATATGTAAGTGAACTCACATAAACATCTTGAGGAATATTGAAATAAAAAATTGTTCCTTCATAAATCTCAGACTTAGCAGTTTTAGAGTATTTTTCCAAGAATCAAAATACATATTTTAAATTATATGACTATATTTTATAAAGGAAATATAAAATGATTTTATATGATAATTTCTAGAGCCTAAGGGATGAAAAAAATTGTCAATAATTTAGTTCAAAAATTGTTTTTGTGGATGGATTAGAAATTAGGTGCTTGTAATTATTTCAAAATGTGTTATTTACAAATTGTTTCCATTGGTGGATGGATAGTAAGATTCTCTATTAAAAAATTTTAATTTATGAGTCTTGTCTTTACAAGTTAAAATGAGATCAAAGAGTTTATAGAGTTGAAGCAATTTTTAATTATTGAATTTTCTTGTTAAGAAAATTTTTAATGATAGTATATACATAAGGGAGCCTTGAAATACATCCATCAAATGGGATGGATATGAGTTACATGATACAACTAAGAATATACTATTTTAATTAGTATTTATATATATTAATATGATTTATCTAGACTTTAAAATTTCATACTAGAGATCATGAAACATTCATAGAAATTATTCATTTGAAAAAATGGGTAAAAATTTAGTGGGTCTATATATAGATTTCATAGATATAGGGGAGATAAATAAAATAATAATCTAGATGGAATTATAATTTTCATATGTTTTTAATGGTATGTGTTTTAGTTTTTAAAGAGAAAGGAGGTATTTAGATGTAAAATTATTCCGTCAAATGGATTGTAGAAGGATTATGCAGAATGTGGGGATAATTATCTCTTTGATTGGATTTCATGTAACATAGGAAAATTATATTTCCCCTATATGATCCATATGAGGTTCATGAAAATCTAGTTCATGAAAATTATTGTAAATTGGGGAGAAAACTGATGGATTATCCATCGTGGAATTAAAATACATAGTCTGGATAACATGAAGAAAAATCCAGATACAAAGGGATTTTTTATTTCATGGATAAGAGGGTGAAATATTTGAGTTATTTCATTAATAAGTTTCAAGAGGAATGGTTTTTAGAGTAATAATAACAAGCTATCTTCAAGGTACTTTGGTAAAAAAATTGGAGGGGGGAGGACTTCCCATGAAAATGGTTGTGCATTATATGTGTTGAAAATAGATTATTAGGATTATTGAAAATTTCTAGGAAATATGTAATATATATTATTCAGGAAATAATGGAGGAGGAGTTCCATAAGATATATTTCTGATCGGATGGATAAATGAATAATACATGAGAAGAATTATATAAGGGGGAGTGTTTTCATAATTAACCTAATATGATTCCAAAATATCATGTTTATTAAGAGTGATGTTGGAAGTTCTCAAATATACTCTAAATTTGGGAATAATTGAATAAAATTTATACTTAAGAGTTATAGAATCTCGTAAAAAGGCATGAAATTCATAGAAAGGTTCTAAATTTTATTTATATATAGTTTTTAATGTTTATGATAGATCTGATCAAGATTCCTTGTGAATGAAAGGAACATATTTGGGTAAAGGAAATAAATTCTCTCTATTCATGTATGGATCAATGAGGAAATGTAATGTTTTTTTCTAAAAATATATTGAAGTTACCATGTGAAAAAATTGATCATTTTTTAAAATCTAAATCCCATGATGATGATTTAAGGACTCTGTAAGAGTAATTATAGGTATGTCCTAGGGAAAAAAATTTTTGAAAGGAAAATTAAGGAAGGAACATCAGAGGCTATATATGTGTCATTTCCTCAATTAATATATCATTCAATGACAACAAAAATCACAAAAATATCACATAAAATATTCCAAAATTAGTCATTTCCTCGACCAAACATTTCAATGGCGGGCCTATGTAATTTTATGAGATATTTGTTTTAATTGTAAAATATCATTGATAACATTGTCAATCATGTGTATAAAAAATCATCTCATTGATAAGACATGAAATTTAGTGAGACTATTTGTAATTTAAATGAATATTTAATGAAGAATTTATAGATTTGAAATCATATAGTAATTAGTGACTTTATGAAAAAAAAAATATAAATTTGTAGGGGAATATTATTAATCATATATTACTATAAATATTTTGGTCAAAAAATGAAAAACAATGGTTGTGTATCTTTTGATGATTTGAAAAATTAAATATGTTTGGTTGTTTTAGGGATAATAGAAAATAATAATGGTATAATTTATTTCTACTCATATATATCAAAATATAGAATGTATCTCATGAAAAAATATAACAAAAGTCAGAAAAAATTATATAGTGTACTGTGTTGACATGGATGACCATGTAATCTTGAAAATTAGATAAAAAATTTCTTTATTAAATAATATAGAAATATATATTTTATGGTTATTATATTCCAAAATAATTTAATAAGAATAAAATAATAGTTTGATACAATAATAGTTATTGAAAAAATTGTATTTTTAAGGAAATAAAGTAAAGAGGACCTCTAGAGTATTGAATTTACTTTTACAATAAAAATTGTATTTATCAAATAATTGATGGATGGGATTTCTATAAGATGAAGTATGTGACTACACAAACTGACATCTCTGGTTGTTGAAGATGAAGTGAAGTGAGATAATTTTATTTAATAAATACATTCATCTAATTAAAAGGCAACAAGCATGAAAAAATATTTCCACTGTGAAGATATCCCCATCAAAAAATGTTTTGTTTGTGATTTTTAAAATACATATAATAATGCAACACACTAGGAATATAATATTATATATTTTGATGAAGAAGGATTTAAAATAAAGTTAATATCAATAATTTATATATTTATAAATGTATAGGAAAACATTTTCTTATTTAATTTATAATCATGGAGGGACCAACATGTATACAATAATTTTATGTCATTCACCAATACATTGGGGGAGAGGAACAAGAGGGGGTGTCCCTAGGATATGATTTGTTCCATTACTAAATATTTGTAATAAATAAATAGTATTACAATTAACTTCTAGTACATTGATACACTGTTGTATTTTTATGCTCAGATCAACCTTTTTTTATGAACCCTGTAAATTCCTCACATCTAATATGTGCTTAAATTAATTAAATTTCATTTGATTTTATATGAACTACTATGCATGAGTGGTTTAATTATTGGTTTAAAATTTTTATTTCTAGCATGGGAAAAATAACCTAAAAGGAAAATAAAAAGTAATAAGGGGAAAATTTTATATTGGTAGAAAACAATATTCAATACCCCCTTAGGGAGGCTCAAGGTATAACAGAAGTCTGTTTGATTTTATGGGGAAATTTTAAATAGGTTTTCCATTGATTTATTTTTTTGGATATTTTTTCTCAATATTCATTATATCTTAATATAAATGGTTAATTTATCTAGTGTTTAAAAAAATTAATGGTAAAATCATTGTATTCGTGATGGTGATTCAGAATAGATCATTGAAAATATGATAAATTTTATATTTCAGAAAAATAAATTGAATGAATTATTTGAGTAACATTGATGTATAGATATGAAAATTTGGTAAATTATTTCATTTATAAAAACCATAATATTAATTATGTAAGCTTCATATTAGGTTTTTTTTAACAGTCATTTCGATTGATGGTGGAATTTTGTAAAATTAACTCTATGTTTTAGAAACGTTTTTTTCTAAGGGACAATCAATATCAAAAAAATTATGGAATTCATAAGAGACATTAATTATTTAATTAAGATTTTGTTACAAAAAAATTAAAAATATCCTGGTCTATATCGTATAAGGTTCATTCATAGATTTAGTATGAGTCACATCAGACATTAATAAGAGTAATTTTCAAGTATGTAGAGGGTTACACACTCAGAAAATATTGATGTCTCCCAAAATTTAATAGGGGTTTTTAAAATTACACTTATATTTCATAGAATAATCTCATTAAAATAATGAAAAAAATTTTAATGGAAGAATTTTTTAGGGATATTAATTTTCCAATAATTTAAAATATATGAATTCATGTATTAAATATCATAAAGCTAGTTAATAATGAAGTCAATGGAAGAAAATGGTCAATAGAGTGTAAATTCCACTTTTTCATGATCTTATAGTGTTAAAAAATTTAATAGAAATCATATACTATGATGAAAAAAATTGATTCATGATTTTATGATAGACCATGTTTATTTGCATCATAAAGAATGTTTTTCATTATGAAATTAGAAGAAGATTCATTTTGAATTTAATAAAACTGGTTTACAACACTATAATGTATACAGTAAACAATTTGGTTATTCTTTAGTCCACCTAGAAATATCCAAGGACTAATATAGAATATTTTGGAAGAGTAAGAGATATTAAGGATTAATTTGGGTTAGATTGTTATTTTCAATTTAATGTGATAATAAAACTCAAACAATGACATAATACTATTTTTTAGTGCTAAATTGAATAAGGATCTTGCATACCTAAAAAGGAGATGGAAATGTCATATTGGGTAATGTATGAATGAAATAATTTTTTTTTTTTCTAGAATGGGTGTGCTCAAAAAACTATACTATAGAAGAATAATGAAGGGGTAGAATGGTTCTTAATATACTGTATGTAAAATAAAAATATGTTAATGAGCACACTAGTTATAGTGTTATGATCTAATCATTACTATTTTTTGGTGAATAATTAGTCACAACTATTATTATAGTGATGAATTGTGAAATAAATATAATACTGTTACAGAAAAATAATTTTAAGAAGAAAGATAATCCATGAATAAATTTCTCAATGTAGTAATTCATTTTATCATGATACTTATTTAAGGACAGTCCTATTATATTCTTTTTCATGGGTAACGATATTCCATGTATTTTAATGTCCATGATTTTTGTTATAGTGGATCACATGGTCTTAAGTGTGTTTTGAGCATGCCAATAACTACCTACACATTATCAATAGTGATCAATGTAAATAGAGTTACATTTTAATAGTGACTATGTTTGTGTGTTAAATAGAGATATTTATAATCCTAAATAGATAATGACCTTAATTTCATAAAAAATTAATGAAAAAATAGATATTGGAAACTAATTCACCCCTCATCACATTTAAGCTCTCTGTTTTAAGAGACACCATAATAGTTAATATAGAAATAAGTTCCATGAAAAGACCTTTAAGTTTGAAATTTTTAAAATTAGTGCTTTATAAACATAATTTCTATTTTAAAAAATTCATTAATATCCTTATTAATGTTTAAAAATTTTCCCATATTGTTCTTCTATTTTGAAAATAGGAAAAAAATTGAATCCAATTACATATAATATTATAGAAATGTTTGATGTGAAATATTACTACATGTGGAAAGATTTCGTTTTATCTTACTCCAAAACAATTATTATAGATGGTTACTGTTATTTTTATGAAGGAATTATTCCCCAAATTGAAGGTATTTTTAAGAAAATAGTAGATTGATAGAATTGGTAGAATTATGGTGATAGTTAAAATTAATTTTTTTTACTCTATTTTAGAGAAGAAATTTGTCAAGGATAAAGGGATTGAAATAGAAAATGGTATTTTCAACAAATTAAAAAAAGGTTAAAATTTAGGTTCACAAGTGAATCAATTTAATACATTGTGAAGTGCCCAGATCAGTGTGAATCACTGAGAGGGGGAGGGGGTGAATCAGTGATCCCTTAAAACTTTTTACTAATTGATTCTTTATCAATTAAACCTCTATGGATGGTTAAAGCCTCGATCCACTCTTCTTGTATCTATCACCTTTCCACGAATGATGCAGTAAATGTAAAGACACTGGACACAAGGATTTACAAGGTTCGGCACCAAAGGCCTACATCCTTTCCATGTTGGTTATACACCCCAACATGGTTTCTCCATTATAATCGGTTAGTATTACAATGGTCGATACAGAGTCCCACTGTATCTCTCCTGAGTCCCACATGAGGGTCTTTATACTGCGTCCCACAGTGTTACCAGAGTCTCACTGGCCTGCTCCAGAATCCCACTGAAGACTTCTTCCACCCTGAGTCTCACAGGGGGCTTCTCCTGGCTCCTCGAGTCACACGAGTAGCTCTTCTTCACTTTAAGTTCTTCAAGTATCCTCAGCATCCTGGGATAAAGACTGATGGCCTTGCTCTGTACCTCTGCTCACTTGTGATGAATATGTCTTCTCGTCTTTCTCAGGCTTTATCACCTTATTCTAAGGATGACCTGGCTTCTCTCCAATTACCGAATACTCAGACAATTGATGTCTTTAACTTCAGTCTGGTCCAGTCTCAGTGCAATTCAACTTCATGCACTGAATGCATGGAAACTCTGATTCTTCAAGATCTTCTGGTCTTGGACTTCTCAATTGCACACATCCTGATTTAGCTTTGTTCACGTGTGCACGTGCAAGCATGCAAGCATGCACTCCCCTTCTCTTGGTGCAATAAACCCACTAAGGGTGTAGTCAATTTTAAGCACACACCTTCTCACTCCTTCACACGTTTAATTCCTTTTGATTACACACACATAAATGTTTGTTATACGTTGTGTGAGTATCCTCTTCTTCTTCTTCTAAGTGTGTACACACATCACTTAGTGCACACACATAGGTTCGGCCTTCACTTGTTTTGCACACACAATTTATTCTTCATTTTTCACACACTTAAGCTTGTCCTTTCACTTCTTCTTGCACACACACAAAGTATTCTTTGTTCTTCAGAGTGTGCACCCCACAATGGATACGGCCTACTTCACTTCTTTTCACAACCAAGGCTATGGCTTATTCAATTCTTACACACACACAAAGTGTGGTCTTCCACTTCACTTGGCACACACCACTTGGTGTTGTTCTTTGTGCACACACATGGCCCTCGGGTCTTCCTCCTCTTGCTCACACCTGAATACCAACACCTCCACTTCCGTGTAGGGTCACAAGCAAGGATCTTTTCCACTGCCTCACCGCGCAAGGTGTACTTGAGTCGTGGGTCGCACAAGCCACAAGGCACAAGGGTGCGCAAGTGCCACGCAAGTGCCACTGCCGCGGGGTGTGCAAGTGCAACCCCCGGGTGCACTTCCTCCTGCCGCGTAAGTACGCAGGCAGAGAGGGAATCAACCACAAGCACGATAGAATATGGCCTTGGGTTCTTCCTGACACGCAAGGGAGGCACGCAGGGGATCCTTCTTCTTCTTTCACGCAAGAGGTGCGCAAAAGGAACCTCTCGGATCCAAGGGAGGCTCCGGGCTGCTTCGTCGCGCAGGTGGCGCGCGGGACAATACTTCGCTAGGCAAGAGCTTCGCGGGACTTCTCGTTTTTCTCTAAAAGATCAGCAAGCAAAAACAGCGCCTCGGCTGCTCCTTTTATAGGTGAGGCTACCTCGTATCATCCGCGTGTGATATATTTAAATTCCCGAAGTTTTCGGTTATTTCAAGATTCTGTGAAATCTTGTTTTTCTTTTTATTTCACGCGGGATCACTTCTCTTTGTTTTCCTCTTCACGTGCATGCGACTTAGAACGCATGCACGGCCTTCCATCGGTCCAAACCATGCAGAATATAAATCACGTGGCCTCGCACCTCCGGTTGCTTCGGCCAACCTCGAAATCTCCCATACGTTGCATGCATGCCCAGTTTTATGCATGGATATGTTCAGTTGGGCCAGACGAACTCAATGGTGTCTTCATCTTCGTCGGAGGTGGCCGGAATCTCTAAATCATCCCTCGGATGGCGCCTGGTTCGGCGGGGACGTCACGGGTGCCTCGGTCGAGCTCGAGGTAGGAGACACACCGGGAGCCGTTGGATAGGGCGAATGAAAGACATCGGACGGCCTGGATCGGAATGGGAGCGGCGCGATGAGATGTGCGGCCGAGATCTGGCGCGCGATCAATCATGCGGCCAGGATCCTCTCCTGGAGATTTTTCCGCGTCCCACATCGAAACGGAGCACGGTTTTTCCGTGGCTTATCAACCTCGCGCTCCCCCAGCCTCCTCAATTGAACTTCCAACCTCCACGGTGCCGCCCCGCACCGTGTTCTCCCTGCGGGCGCGCTCTTGCGCCCACCTCTGCTCCTCGTGGGCGCGCTATGCGCCCACTATGCACACACGGGCGTGCTCATGGCGCTCACGCTGCGCGGGCTTCACTACCGCGTGGCCTCGGGGCTTATACACATCCCCGGCCTCTCTCGGGCTGGCCCCATGGGATCCCCTTGGGCGTGGTGACTTAGTCCCACATATGCCTTAGGTTGAACCCTTAAGGCTGGCCCTTGGTGGCTAATTTTTTTCTTAAGTAGAGACTTAGGGACTTTGTATAAAAACAAAGTAACCCAAGTTCAAATGCCAAATGCCACTTCTTCCAAGCCATTCTTCCTCTTCATTTCTTCTCATCTTCTTCTTCATTTGTATTCCTCAATGCTTCTTAATCATGTATTCAATATTTAAGAATGGACGTCCCAAAGGTTCTTCTTCATCAACCGAGCTCCTTAATCAAATAACATCTTCAATGTTCTTCATTGATCTAATTAGAGATCAAGTTGGATCATCTTCAATTCATCATGCACTAAGAATTAGTACATGGACTTCATTAGCACCACTTCATCCACTTAGTGATTGTGGATGGATCACTTCAACTCCTCATGCATTGTCAATACAATGCATGGTCTTCTAACATTGTTGTGACATTGTATCTATTTGATACAAGTTCTTGGAACTAAAAGAGCATCCCAACAATCGTCAGATTTAATGATGCTCCATCATCATCAATTCTTCAAGTGGTGTAACTTAGTATCATCTTGATACAAGTATTGAAACATTAATAGAGAATGTTTCAACCACAACATCCTATGTCACTTAGTGAATCTCCTAAGTGACATGCATCTTAGTACCATGGCCATTCTCTATTCCTCACCAACACCATCACATCCTTTGTCATTCACATGTTGAAACTCCTTGACATCCATCCATTCATTCCTTGACAATAACATCCCTCATTGACAATAAATGCAACATAGTTCACTTCAATCTCCCCCTTTGTATTTGTTGTCAATACACTCCTTCAGCACATATGAATGGGTCAATATGTGTGCCAATCTTTTCTCCCCCTTATTGGCAATCAAATGTAAAGGTGTGGTGTGGTTCTCTTTCAAAAATCTCTTCCTCCCTTTGAAAAGTATTTTCTTGAAAAACACTGAGAGAGGGATGATGTCACATGTTCTCTTTAGCAAAGAACATTTAGTAAATCAACTCTAAGTCTACTTGGGCTAACCCGGTGTAGAAAACAAGAGTGATGTAACCAAGGTACTCAATGCTGTCCAACATTTACTGTACATGTGAGATCATGCTGCAAGGGGCTTGAAATTTTTCAGATATAACAATAATTTTCTAGATCCTGCACATACTCCACAAAACTCATTAGAAAGTTCAGTTCAAAGATAAATCTCCCCCTTTCAACCATTTGTCTTCAATCAATACTCCCCCTTAATTGTCATGATGAATACAATTAAGAAACAAGGGTTGAATGTATGATTGGAATACCTTCACTTTTCTCAAGATGATATTAAATCCCAAAATATCATCTTCTACAGATTGGCTCCCCCTCAAGGGGTACACTCAAATCCTTCCAAACCATCCTCCAGATGAGAATGATCATCATCTTCAATTCCCTGAAATGTTATCACATGTAAATATAAGTGGTTAGGGAATAAGATGGAACCTTTTTGGTTCATCAATGTGAACAACAAGGTTGAGAAGATTCTCTCAACCGAGATGTCCCATTTTCACCATTCTTCACACTTGCACATTTGATCTTCAATGATGTTTGTGCTGGTGTGGATCTCAACACATCTTCATGTGAAATCTTCTTCTTCCCTTTTGCCTTAGCAATTGCCAGAACATCATCTTCAGCTCTCTGCAGATCTTTGGAAAGTTGCAACTGATTTGGCCATATGATTAACAAGTCATTTGGAAGTGTGGCCTCAGATTTGGAAGTTCCACATGGTTCTTTTGATGCTGTCAAGCTACCTTTCTTAGGCAACTTGTTTTCAATCAATCCCTTATGCTTCTTCTGGATTGATTGTCTGTTTGAGTCTGGTCTGCCTCTATTGAATTTCATGGCTTGTTTACAAAGATCCATGATATGTCCTTTCTTTCCACAGTAGAAGCATGTTTTCTTGGTGGTCCTTCTGGATGCATCACCCTTCTTCGATTTAGACTCCAAGGACTTCTTTTCCTTTGTCAAAACCTTCTTGGGAGCATCTTCCACATTCTTATGCTTGCTTCCCAAGGATTCTTTCTGAGCCAGGTTCTGTGATCTTTTCTTCTTTTGAGCTCTGGATACAGTTGGAGATTGACATGTATCTTTTTGACCACTTTTTCAATCATCCCAGATGTTGTCAAGTAATCCAAATCTATTTGCAGTAAACAGATGTCTCTAGATCTGTGGATGCTGCTTCTTTTCCTCTGGCTTGCTCCCCCTAGGCATGGGCTTCCTCTGTGCTTTGGCATTCAGTGGATTGTACCAACAATCCTTTGCACAATGCCCATACTTGATACAACACCAACATTGACCCACAAATCTTGACTTTTTGATTCCTTCTGATTGTAGGGTACTTGTCTTGAATTGTTGTGCAGCTTCAGGAGAGATTTCTTTCTTCATTGTCTTCATCCATACTTGTTTGGAATTATTCTTCCATCCTGCACTTTTTGTGGAAACACAACTAGAAGCATTAGTACAAGATGGTATGGATGGTACCTTATTTTTAGAAGATGTTTCCCTTTCATTAGAGGATGTATTTCTTTTAGAATCATCCTTCTCAAAGCACACTTGAGTAGCAACATTTCTACTTTCAGCTGACTGGGAGGATTCAGCTTTGGGTGATTGAAGATTTTTCAATATCACCTCTAGTTCTATGCATTTCATGTTAAGGGAGTTCTTCTCATCCTCAATAGTTCTTAGCCTTCCTTCCTATTTCTCTTCCAGCTGCTTTATCTAGTCTTCATGCACCTTATTCATTTCTAGAAATGAATTGTCAAGATCTTTTACCCTGTTTACTTTGTCTTCAATTTGAGCATCTCTGACATTCATTGAAACTTTGTGCCTCTTTTCCAGTGCATGGAAAACATCTTTAACCACAGTCTTAAAGATTTCTTTCTCAGAAAGGCTTATTTACAATTCTTCAGCAGTGTCTTCATATCTTTCATTGCAAAGAGAAACGGTTTTATATTTAGTCTTCACCAGCTTTCTGAGAGTGTTGGTTATGCTAACCCATTTTGCCAATTGATCTTCCATTGCATTGGCTTCTTCTTCTAACTGTGATTTTTCTTCTTGAAGATCAAGGATGCCTGTAGCTATACACATTGGCACTTCCTTGGGGACTGTCTTCTGAAGATATTTGATTGCATTTTGAAGATCATTCATTATTCCAACTTCATCACAGCTAGGATAGGATTTCTTCATCTTCTTGGCCTGTTTCTTCTTTCTATTTTTCTGAGTCTTGGCAGATATCTCCATTTGAGGCTGGTCACTCATTTCCTCAAATCTGCACTTCATAAAGACTCCCTTGGATCTTTTATAGGTAACCTTCCCTCTGATACCAATTGAAGTTCCCAGATTAGTGTGAATCACTGAGAGGGGGAGGGGTTCAGTCAGTGATCCCTTAAAACTTTTTACTAATTGATTCTTTATCAATTAAACCTCTATGGCTGGTTAAAGCCTCGATCCACTCTTCTTGTATCTCTCACCTTTCCACGAATGATGCAGTAAATGTAAAGGCACTGGACACAAGTATTTACAAGGTTCGGCACCAAAGGCCTACGTCCTTGCCATGTTGGTTATACACCCCAACATGGTTTCTCCATTATAATCGGTTAGTATTATAATCGTCGATACAGAGTCCCACTGTATCTCTCCTGAGTCCCACAGGAGGGTCTTTATACTGCGTCCCATAGTGTTACCAGAGTCCCACTGGCCTCCTCCAGAATCCTACTGAAGACTTCTTCCACCCTGAGTCTCACAGGGGGCTTCTCCTGGCTCCTCGAGTCACACGAGTAGCTCTTCTTCACTTTAAGTTCTTCAAGTATCCTCAGCAGCCTGGGATAAAGACTGCTGGCCTTGATCTGTACCTCTGCTCACTTGTGATGAACAGGTCTTCTCGTCTTGCTCAGGCTTTATCACCTTCTTCTAAGGATGACCTGGCTTCTCTCCAATTACTGAATACTCAGACAATTGATGTCTTTAACTTCAGTCTGGTCCAGTCTTAGTGAAATTCAACTTCATGCACTGAATGCATGGAAACTCTGATTCTTCAAGATCTTCTGGTCTTGGACTTCTCAATTGCACACAGCCTGATTTAGCTTTGTTCACGTGTGCACGTGAAAGCATGCAAGCATGCACTCCCCTTCTCTTTGTGCAATAAACCCACTAAGGGTGTAGTCAATTTTAAGTACACACCTTCTCACTCCTTCACACGTTTAATTCCTTTTGATTACACACACATAAATGTGTGTTATACGTTGTGTGAGTATCCTCTTCTTCTTCTTCTAAGTGTGTACACACTTCACTTAGTGCACACACATAGGTTCGGCCTTCACTTGTTTTGCACACACAATTTATTCTTCATTTTGCACACACTTAAGCTTGGCCTTTCACTTCTTCTTGAACACACACAAAGTATTCTTTGTTCTTCAGAGTGTGCACCCCACAAGGGATACGGCCTACTTCACTTCTTTTCACAACCAAGGCTATGGCTTATTCAATTCTTACACACACACAAAGTGTGGTCTTCCACTTAACTTGGAACACACCACTTGGTGTTGTTCTTTGTGCACACACATGGCCCTCGGGTCTTACTCCTCTTGCTCACACCCGAATACCAACACCTCCACTTCCGCGTAGGGTCACAAGCAAGGATCTTCTCCACTGCCTCACCGCGCAAGGTGTGCTTGAGCCGTGGGTCGCGCAAGCCACAAGGCACAAGGGTGCGCAAGTGCCGCGCAAGTTCCACTGCCGCGGGGTGTGCAAGTGCAACACCCGCGTGCACTTCCTCCTACCGCGTAAGTACGCAGGCAGAGAGGGAATCAACCACGGGCGCGCTAGAATGCGGCCTCGGGTTCTTCCTGACACGCAAGGGAGGCGCGCAGGGGATCCTTCTTCTTCTTTCACGCAATAGGTGCGCAAAAGGAACCTCTCGGAGCCAAGGGAGGCTCCGGGCTGCTTCGTCGCGCAGGTGGCGCGCGGGACAATACTTCTCTAGGCAAGAGCTTCGCGGGACTTCTCGTTTTTCTCTAAAAGATCAGCAAGCAAAAACAGCGCCTCGGGTGCTCCTTTTATAGGCGAGGCTACCTCGTATCATCCTCGTGTGATATCTATAAAATTACCGAAGTTTTCGTTTATTTCAAGATTCTGTGAAATCTTGTTTTTCTTTTTATTTCACACGGGATCACTTCTCTTTGTTTTCCTCTTCACGTGCATGCGACTTAGAACGCATGCACGGCCTTCCTTCGGTCCAAACCATGCAGAATATAAATCACGTGGCCTCGCACCTCCGGTTGCTTCGGCCAACCTCGAAATCTCCCATACGTTGCATGCATGCCTAGTTTTATGCAAGGATATGTTCAGTTGGGCCAGACGAACTCAATGGTGTCTTCATCTTCGTCGGAGGTGGCCAGAATCTCGATATCATCCCTCGGATGGTTCCTGGTTCGGTGGGGACGTCGCGTGTTCCTCGGTCGAGCTCGAGGTAGGAGACACACCGGGAGCCGTTGGATCGAGCGAATGAAAGACATCGGACGGCCTGGATCCGAACGGGAGCGGCGCGATGAGATGTGCGGCCGAGATTTGGCGCGCGATCAATCGTGCGGCCAGGATCCGCTCCTGGAGATTTTTCCGCGTCCCACATCGAAACGGAGCGCGGTTTTTCCGCGGCTTATCAACCTCGAGCTCCCCCAGCCTCCTCAATTGAACTTCCAACTTCCATGGTGCCGCCCCGCACCGTGTTCTCCCTGCGGGCGCGCTCTTGCGCCCACCTCTGCTCCTCGCGGGCGCGCTATGCGCCCACTATGAACACATGGGCACGCTCATGGCACTCACGCTGTGCGGGCTTCACTACCGCGTGGCCTCGGGGCTTATACACGGCCCCGGCCTCTCTCGGGCTGGCCCCATGGGATCCCCTTGGGCGTGGTGACTTAGTCCCACATGTGCCTTGGGTTGAACCCTTAAGGCTGGCCCTTGGTGGCTAATTTTTTCCTTAAGTAGAGACTTAGGGACTTTGTATAAAAACAAAGTAACCCAAGTTCAAATGCCAAATGCCACTTCTTCCAAGCCATTCTTCCTCTTCATTTCTTCTCATCTTCTTCTTCATTTGAATTCCTCAATGCTTCTTAATCATGTATTCAATATTTAAGAATGGACGTCCCGAAGGTTCTTCTTCATCAACCGAGCTCCTTAATCAAATAACTTCTTCAATGTTCTTCATTGATCTAATTAGAGATCAAGTTGGATCATCTTCAATTCATCATGCACTAAGAATTAGTACATGGACTTCATTAGCACCACATCATCCACTTAGTGATTGTGGATGGATCACTTCAACTCCTCATGCATTGTCAATACAATGCATGGTCTTCTAACATTGTTGTGACATTGTATCTACTTGATACAAGTTCTTGGAACTAAAAGAGTAGCTCAACAATCGTCAGATTTAATGATGCTCCATCATCATCAATTCTTCAAGTGGTGTAACTTAGTATCATCTTGATACAAGTATTGAAACATTAATAGATAATGTTTCAACCACAACATCCTATGTCACTTAGTGAATCTCCTAAGTGACATGCATCTTAGTACCATGGCCATTCTCCGTTCCTCACCAACACCATCACATCCTTTGTCATTCACATGTTGAAACTCCTTGACATCCATCCATTCATTCCTTGACAACAACATACCTCATTGACAACAAATGCAACATAGTTCACTTCAATCTCCCCCTTTGTATTTGTTGTCAATACACTCCTTCAGCACATATTAATGGGTCAATATGTGTGCCAATCTTTTCTCCCCCTTATTGGCAATCAAATGTAAAGGTGTGGTGTGGTTCTGTTTCAAAAATCTCTTCCTCCCTTTGAAAAGTATTTTCTTGAAAAACACTGAGAGAGGGATGATGTCACATGTTCTCTTTAGCAAAGAACCTTTAGTAAATCAACTCTAAGTCTACTTGGGCTAACCCGGTGTAGAAAACAAGAGTGATGTAACCAAGGTACTCAATGCTGTCCAACATTCACTGTACATGTGAGATCATGCTTCAAGGGGATTGAAATTTTTGAGATATAACAATAATTTTCTAGATCCTGCACATACTCCACAAAACTCATTAGAAAGTTCAGTTCAAAGATAATGCTCCCCCTTTCAACCATTTGTCTTCAATCAATACTCCCCCTTAATTGTCATGATGAATACAATTAAGAAACAAGGGTTGAAAGTATGATTGGAATACCTTCACTTTTCTCAAGATGATATTAAATCCCAAAATATCATCTTCTCCAGATTGGCTCCCCCTCAAGGGGTGCACTCAAATCCTTCCAAACCATCCTCCAGATGAGAATGATCATCATCTTCAATTCCCTGAAATGTTAGCACATGTTAATATAAGTGGTTAGGGAATAAGATGGAACCTCCTTGGTTCATCAATGTGAACAACAAGGTTGAGAAGATTCTCTCAACCGAGATGTCCCATTTTCACCATTCTTCACACTTGCACATTTGATCTTCAATGATGTTTGTGCTGGTGTGGATCTCATAACATCTTCATGTGAAATCTTCTTCTTCCCTTTTTCCTTAGAAATTGCCAGAACTTTATCTTCAGCTCTCTACAGATCTTTGGAAAGTTGCAACTGATTTGGCCATATGATTAACAAGTCATTTGGAAGTGTGGCCTCAGTTTTGGAAGTTCCACATGGTTCTTTTGATGCTGTCAAGCTACCTTTCTTAGGCAACTTGTTTTCAATCAATCCCTTCTTCTTCTTCTGGATTTATTGTCTGTTTGAGTCCGGTCTGCCTCTATTGAATTTCATGGCTTGTTTACAAAGATCCATGATATGTCCTTTCTTTCCACAGTAGAAGCATGTTTTCTTGGTGGTCCTTCTGGATGCATCACCCTTCTTGGATTTAGACTCCAAGGACTTCTTTTCCTTTTTCAAAACCTTCTTGGGAGCATCTTCCACATTCTTATGCTTGCTTCCCAAGGATTCTTTCTGAGCCAGGTTCTGTGATCTTTTCTTCTTTTGAGCTCTGGATACAGTTGGAGATTGACATGTATCTTTTTTACAACTTTTGCTATCATGCTAGATGTTGTCAATTAATCCAAATCTATTTGCAGTAAACAGATGTCTCTAGATCTGTGGATGCTACTTCTTTTCCTCTGGCTTGCTCCCCCTAGGCATGGGCTTCCTCTGTGCTTTGGCATTCAGTGGATTGTACCAATAATCCTTTGCACAATGCCCATACTTGTTACAACACCAACATTGACCCACAAATCTTGACTTTTTGATTCCTTTTGATTGTAGGGTACTTGTCTTGAATTGTTGTGCTGCTTCAGGAGAGATTTATTTCTTCATTGTCTTCATCCATACTTGTTTGGAATTATTCTTCCATCCTGCACTTTTTGTGGAAACACAATTAGAAGCATTAGTACAAGATGGTATGGATGGTACCTTCTTTTTAGAAGATGTTGACCTTTCATTAGAGGATGTATTTCTTTTAGAATCATCCTTCTCAAAGCACACTTGAGTAGCAACATTTCTACATTCAGCTGACTGGGAGGATTCAGCTTTGGGTGATTGCAGATTTTTCAATATCACCTCTAGTTCTATGCATTTCATGTTAAGGGAGTTCTTCTCATCCTCAATAGTTCTTAGCCTTCCTTCCCATTTCTCTTCCAGCTGCTTTATCTGGTCTTCATGCACCTTATTCATTTCTAGCAATGAATTGTCAAGCTCTTTTACCCTGTTTACTTTGTCTTCATGTTGAGCATCTCTGACATTCATTGAAACTTTGTGCCTCTTTTCCAGTGCATGGAAAACATCTTTGACCACAGTCTTAAAGAATTCTTTCTCAGAAAGGCTTCTTTGAAATTCTTCAGCAGTGTCTTCATATCTTTCATTGCAAAGAGAAACGGTTTCATCTTTAGCCTTCACCAGCTTTCTGAGAGTGTTGGTTATGCTAACCCTTTTTGCCAATTGATCTTCCATTGCATTGGATTCTTCTTCTAACTGTGATTTTTCTTCTTGAAGATCAAGGATGCCTGTAGCTATACACATTGGCACTTCCTTGGGGACTGTCTTCTGAAGATATTCGATTTCATTTTGAAGATCATTCATTATTCCAACTTCATCACAGCTAGGATAGGATTTCTTCATCTTCTTGGCCTGTTTCTTCTTTCTATTTTTCTGAGTCTTGGCAGATATCTCCATTTGAGGCTGGTCACTCATTTCCTCAAATATGCACTTCATAAAGACTCCCTTGGATCTTTTAGAGGTAACCTTCCCTCTGATACCAATTGAAGTTCCCAGATTAGTGTGAATCACTGAGAGGGGGAGGGGGTGAGTCAGTGATCCCTTAAAACTTTTTACTAATTGATTCTTTATCAATTAAACCTCTATGGATGGTTAAAGCCTTGATCCACACTTCTTGTATCTATCACCTTTCCACGAATGATGCAGTAAATGTAAAGGCACTGGACACAAGTATTTACAAGGTTCGGCACCAAAGGCCTACGTCCTTTCCATGTTGGTTATACACCCCAACATGGTTTCTCCATTATAATCGGTTAGTATTATAATGGTCGATACAGAGTCCCACTGTATCTCTCCTGAGTCCCACAGGAGGGTCTTTATACTGCGTCCCACAGTGTTACCACAGTCCCACTGGCCTGCTCCAGAATCCTACTGAAGACTTCTTCCACCCTGATTCTCACAGGGGGCTTCTCCTGGCTCCTCGAGTCACACGAGTAGCACTTCTTCACTTTAAGTTCTTCAAGTATCCTCAGCAGCCTGGGATTAAGACTGCTGGCCTTGCTCTGTACCTCTGCTCACTTGTGATGAACAGGTCTTCTCGTCTTTCTCGGGCTTTATCACCTTCTTCTAAGGATGACCTGGCTTCTCTCCAATTACTGAATACTCAGACAATTGATGTCTTTAACTTCAGTCTGGTCCAGTCTCAGTGCAATTCAACTTCATGCACTGAATGCATGGAAACTCTGATTCTTCAAGATCTTCTGGTCTTGGACTTCTCAATTGCACATAGCCTGATTTAGCTTTGTTCACGTGTGCACGTGCAAGCATGCAAGCATGCACTCCCCTTCTCTTGGTGCAATAAACCCACTAAGGGTGTAGTCAATTTTAAGCACACACTTTCTCACTCATTCACACGTTTAATTCCTTTTGATTACACACACATAAATGTGTGTTATACGTTGTGTGATTATCCTCTTCTTCTTCTTCTAAGTGTGTACACACTTCACTTAGTGAACACACATAGGTTCGGCCTTCACTTGTTTTGCACACACAATTTATTCTTCATTTTGCACACACTTAAGCTTGGCCTTTCACTTCTTCTTGCACACACACAAAGTATTCTTTGTTCTTCAGAGTGTGCACCCCACAAGGGATACGGCCTACTTCACTTCTTTGCACAACCAAGGCTATGGCTTATTCAATTCTTACACACACAAAAAGTGTGGTCTTCCACTTCACTTGGCACACACCACTTGGTGTTGTTCTTTGTGCACACACATGGACCTCGGGTCTTACTCCTCTTGCTCACACCCGAATACCAACACCTCCACTTCCGTGTAGGGTCACAAGCAAGGATCTTCTCCACTGCCTCACCGCGCAAGGTGTGCTTGAGTCGTGGGTCGCGCAAGCCACAAGGCACAAGGGTGAGCATGTGCCGCGCAAGTTCCACTGCCGCAGGGTGTGCAAGTGCAACACCCGCGTGCACTTCCTCCTGCCGCGTAAGTACGCAGGCAGAGAGGGAATCAACCACGGGCGCGCTAGAATGCGGCCTCGGGTTCTTCCTGACACGCAAGGGAGGCGCGCAGGGGATCCTTCTTCTTCTTTCACGCAAGAGGTGTGCAAAAGGAACCTCTCGGAGCCAAGGGAGGCTCCGGGCTGCTTCGTCGCGCAGGTGGCACGCGGGACAATACTTCTCTAGGCAAGAGCTTCGCGGGACTTCTCGTTTTTCTCTAAAAGATCAGCAAGAAAAAACAGTGCCTCGGGTGCTCCATTTATAGGTGAGGCTGCCTCGTATCATCCGCGTGTGATATCTTTAAATTCCCAAAGTTTTCGGTTATTTCAAGATTCTGTGAAATCTTGTTTTTCTTTTTATTTCACGCGGGATCACTTCTCTTTGTTTTCCTCTTCACGTGCATGCGACTTAGAACGCATGCACGGCCTTACTTCGGTCCAAACCATGCAGAATATAATCACATGGCCTCGCACCTCCGGTTGCTTCGGCCAACCTCTAAATCTCCCATACGTTGCATGCATGCCCAGTTTTATGCAAGGATATCTTCAGTTGGGCCAGACGAACTCAATGGTGTCTTCATCTTCGTCGGAGGTGGCCAGAATCTCGATATCATCCCTCGGATGGCACCTGGTTTGGCGGGGACGTCGCGGGTTCCTCGGTCGAGCTTGAGGTAGGAGACACACCGGGAGCCGTTGGATCGAGCGAATGAAAGACATCGGACGGCCTGGATCTGAACGGGAGCGGCGCGATGAGATGTGCGGCCGAGATTTGGCGCGCGATCAATCGTGAGGCCAGGATCCGCTCCTGGAGATTTTTCCGCGTCCCACATCGAAACGGAGCGCGGTTTTTCCGCGGCTTATCAACCTCGCGCTCCCCCAGCCTCCTCAATTGAACTTCCAACCTCCATGGTGCCGCCCCGCACCGTGTTCTCCCTGCGGGCGTGCTCTTGCGCCCACCTCTGCTCCTCGCGGGCGCGCTATGCCCCCACTATGCACACACGGGCACGCTCATGGCACTCACGCTGTGCGGGCTTCACTACCGCGTGGCCTCGGGGCTTATACACAGCCCCGGCCTCTCTCGGGCTGGCCCCATGGGATCCCCTTGGGCGTGGTGACTTAGTCCCACATGTGCCTTGGGTTGAACCCTTAAGGCTGGCCCTTGGTGGCTAATTTTTTTCTTAAGTAGAGACTTAGGGACTTTGTATAAAAACAAAGTAACCCAAGTTCAAATGCCAAATGCCACTTCTTCCAAGCCATTCTTCCTCTTCATTTCTTCTCATCTTCTTCTTCATTTGAATTCCTCAATGCTTCTTAATCATGTATTCAATATTTAAGAATGGACGTCCCGAAGGTTCTTCTTCATCAACCGAGATCCTTAATCAAATAACTTCTTCAATGTTCTTCATTAATCTAATTAGAGATCAAGTTGGATCATCTTCAATTCATCATGCACTAAGAATTAGTACATGGACTTCATTAGAACCACTTCATCCACTTAGTGATTGTGGATGGATCACTTCAACTCCTCATGCATTGTCAAAACAATGCATGGTCTTCTAACATTGTTGTGACATTGTATCTACTTGATACAAGTTCTTGGAACTAAAAGAGCAGCTCAACAATCGTCAGATTTAATGATGCTCCATCATCATCAATTCTTCAAGTGGTGTAACTTAGTATCATCTTGATACAAGTATTGAAACATTAATAGATAATGTTTCAACCACAACATCCTATGTCACTTAGTGAATCTCCTAAGTGACATGCATCTTAGTACCATAGCCATTCTCCATTCCTCACCAACACCATCACATCCTTTGTCATTCACATGTTGAAACTCCTTGACATCCATCCATTCATTCCTTGACAATAACATACCTCATTGACAACAAATGCAACATAGTCCACTTCACATTGGTTAATAGATTCAATTATTAAGATCCCATAATACCTAATGATAACATAATTACTTAATTATTTCATATATTTAATGTTTTTTTGATCAATATCAAAAGTTATTATGAGAGGTTGTGAGATAGTATGATTGATGAGAGGGTACCAAATATTTTTAAAGACTATCTAGGTCAATGGATTTATTATTAGAAGAATAATATCAAAATACACTTCAATTTTATGATTTATATAGTATTTCTATCTCCTATGAAATGTGAAAGGCAAGATTATTCCTGAATAAGAGAATTTTTTATAGAAAAATTTACATAAAATCATTTAGAAAATATAAGAAATTTTTAGTTTCATAGATTGATGGAGAAAATTAAAAATAATATGAATAGAATGACGTTATTTTTTAAAAAAATTACTTATTATAAGATGATATAGAAAAGTAAAAGGTAAAATACATGGTGAATTGACCTTAAATGGTTTCATTTCTAGGGACTATTATACCTTTTTCGAATAAATATCCATGTTTTGAAGATAAAAATATAGATAATGAAAATGGCGATGTGAATCCAAAATATTCGTAAAAGAATAAAACATCGATGTATTCTTATAACGGGAAAGGTTTTAGTTAATTTAAATTCATTAATAATAATTTATTATTTATTATTTTTTAATATAATTAAATGGATGTTGATGAATGAGAATTATTTAGTTAATATGGTCACAGGAAGACACTCTAAAATGTAACTGAATAAGTATTCAAAAGTAACGATAAGATAAATTATGAAATTGAAGAAGAGGCATCAATTGGGTTTATGAGAAAAATTGAACTCAAAGAGTTCCACATGAATATTTATTAACATGAAATGAGGAACAACATATTGATAAAAAAAATTCCAATTATTAGTCAATTTTGAGAACCTTCATGTTTTCAGAGATTTGAAGTTGACTATTATGTTTAGAAATTTGAGGAATCTCTTTATGAATATTAGATGTAATAATTTTCATGAAAATTAATCTAAAATGAAATGAGAAAGATCATGATATTTTCTAATAAAAATAATCTTTAAGGTAATAATAAAGGGACATTTGTGATCCCATTTTTACAATTATATTAATGAATTTGGATAAATATCATGTAATAATATTTTATATGATGTGGAAGTCTCATAGGATAATTATATTGAATATACTCAAAAATTATAACATCTAATAGTGAAAAAATATCTTGAAAATGTTGGTTAGATTCTAAAATCCATATCACAACTGAGGAATTTTTTATTTTGAGGGGAAGAACCTAGTAATAAAGGATTCCCTTGGACATATCTACTTCCTCCCACCCATAATTTGTGGCACATTTCCTCTTTTGTCATTTTTTTCTCAGGTTTTATAGTTCTCTATACATTATATTATTATAATAAAATGTTGTTTTGGATGATGATGATAAAATAAAAGGTTCTCATAAATCATAAAATTCATTGAGCAATAATTTGAATGAAAATATGCTATAAATGATGATTAAAAATGAGTTCAAATTATTATAAAGTGAAGATGAATTTTTTTTGGGATTTTACAAGAAATTTGCATCCAAAAAATGGTCCATGATTAATGGTCATATGATGATAGAAAATGAGGCGTTGGATTATTTGGAATATAATAATCTCTGTTATATGTATAAATTCTATATATATTGTTGGAATCATGGATTATCTTGGATGTTATAAAATATATATTGGTTTTTGTATTAAAAAAATACAAAAAGTCTATATATTATGGCTGATAAAATTTTAGAGAGATACGGGTCTCTCAAAAGAAAATAATTTATGATAAATTTGGTAATTAGGTACTAAATATTGAAAAATGTTGAACAATTTGAGGAGGATTTTGGAATATGTGACCAACTAATTTACCTTGTTATATAATTTTTCATAATGTTACCTACCAGCTTGACTATGATCAACAATATTCAAAATTATAATAATAATAAATTAAAATGACAAGATAAATTTCTAATTTTATAATTTTACAAGAAAACATCATAAAAAAAATTCCATGGATTTTGGATAGTGGATAATCATTCTATATGGTACGATATTTGAATTGGTTGAACTGTTTTAATGAGTTCATAAAGATAGTGTTGAAATTTGATAATTATATGTCACTCAATGTTATAAAAATTCGTTTAGAAATCATATAAATGTAAAATTACTAATTGAAGAGTATATTATTTATTGTTGTGTTGACACACTATTAAATAATTGTGTCTCAACTCTAATATTAACACCCTAGTGTGTTATTTTAGATAAATGAATTTATAGTTACGAATGTTATGGATGGATGTTTTGTAATTAGAGGAAAAACAGTCATATAAACTTCTTTCTGATTTGTGAAGAAACGAAGAAGATGATTCCTTGTATAAATAATAATACATGTTCTTTAAATCTAATGGATATTGTTAATTCAAAAATGGCATAAAAAATGTATACTTAAGAAGAAAAACAAATTTCTGACCTAGAGAATAAGAGATCAGATAAAGGGAGACACATAATGTTATTCCATTTCAAGCCTCTAGTTTCGTTATTTGGAAATTGTTGATGAAAAAATAAGTGGTTTGAAACAAAATTTATCATGTCAAATAACATATGTAATGATATATATGTGTACTCCTAAATTTATATGAGCTAATATGAAGATATTGGATGAATAAATATTATGTTACTCATACTGGTACTCGAGTTCCAAGTGAACGATGTTGAAGAATAATTATAATCCTTCATTCATCACAACTGAGTGTAGGATAAATTTTCCCCCTAGAACACTTTTGATGAGTATTAATGTGATATATGTTCCTTAGTTGATGGAAATTCTTAATGTTGGAGATTGTTGATACCAAGAGATACATTGAGAAATTATTGATCCTATAAATAAGTTATTACAACTTTGGGGAGTTTTTTGTGATCAAAGGGGAGTTATTTTTTGATTGAATTATGGATAATATTCCTTTAAAATGTGGTATTTTATAGACAATAAAATATGGGTAAATGGGGTAGATGATATGTTTATTTTATTTTAATTTATTATCAATGAATAAATTATATTTGATCTCAAATAAAATATTACTTAACATGTGAAGTAGAGGATATTTAAAATTTTAAATAGTTTCTAAAAATTGTTTATGTATTTTGAATTATTTTTTTATTTTTTAATCATTTAGATTAGGATTCATAAATTTTCTATCTTAAATTCATAAAATTCATTACACTCTAATCATAAGTTTTTCTAAATAACAACAATTCTATTTATTATACATTAATACAATGACAATTAAATAAATTTAAACCTAATAAAACAAAAAAATGGTAATTATAGTATATTTAGGGATTAGTTACATCACATAATAACTTAAAACTATAAATAAATCATATTTTATTAAAAACTCATTAAAATGATAAAAAATATTCTGTCGAACCTAAAGCTAAAAGATACAACATGGGGACATATATAAGAAAGGGGTGATATATAAATCCCTGTAAGGTATTAACCATGGAATAAGAAAAATAAAGTAATATATGTTATATAATTGGAATAACAATGATTCTTAGAATGAGTGAGAATGGAAAAAAATAAACAATGAGACATGATATGACATGTAATCATATAACAAACATGGGACATGTGGAAACAACTTAAAACATTGCATCATAAACATAGGTCAAGGATAACTACCATGAAATCAAGATGAAATATATCTTATAAAATATTCATGTTTAATCCATATCCCAACATGACATATCATGCAACTAAACATTTCCCAATGCATTGAGGCACTATATAATTCAGGGAACACACATCACATTCATTTCATTCTCATGATTAAGTGTCCCACATAGATCATAAAACATGGAATCATTTGTCATAATTTTTTACACCAAGATCATGGTGTGTGGAATACTTAAATTTATTACCCCAATGAAAAATTATATGTTCTTAAATTTTAACACCACTGATAATAAATTGGTATGGAATTAAAAAAATTGTTTTGGTATGGAAAATAATGGTGAAATTATGGGATCATAACAGTCTATTATAAGCATTAATAAAATGGGATGATGAGAGGAAAATGGGGTTTCATCAATTGGACATAAAATGGATAGTAATATAGGCTTGTAAAAACACACCCCAACAATAGGAATTGGAAATAAAAGTAATATGTTAATAAAGAAACTAGACTAAATAGAAGAAGTAAAACATCCCTTACCTTGATATTATGACATCAACTACATGGGAGGTTCCTCTTGTGTGCTTTAGGGCACCTTGGTAGGACAATAGATATGTGAGGGTTATTTAAGAACGTTATCCACATATTTTTAGTAAATATAATTAAGATATTGGTATGGTTTATATAGGAAATGAGTGGGGAATTATTTAAGTTTTCTCAAACACAGGTTTTGGACATTATATAAAAACAATAACCAGTTGAAAAAATCATTACAAAATTTTTAACAATTATTTTTACCAGTGGGGTGGTTTTAATCATTTTATAAGTCTATGTTCTTAACATAATTAAATAATAACCATGTTGATGTTGAACTCAGTCATTCTCTTTATGAAATGATTTTAAAACATTAAAATATATTAATGATTTTGGAGGATTCATAAAGGCTATATAAAATTAATCAAATAAATATAAATTCTAATTTAATTAATTGGAAAACATATATTTGGTCTTCTATACATTTTATAGTTTTTATTTCGTAACTTTTGGGTAATTATGATGTGATAATATATGAATTATATATATATGGTATCAAATTTTTCCACCGAAATTCTTCTATCTAAGAAAATAAAAAAATCATAGAGGGATATTTTTTATGTAATGAATAAAATAACAATAATAATTTTATATGAATAAATTTTATAAAATAATATTTTTACACTTGAAATAAATTCGATATTTATTGAAAACTGATGGGTTTTTGAGTAATAATTTTTTTGTACCTGTTATAAAAAATACATTAAAATTCATAAAAATTATTTAATAAGGATATTTTATTAAAATATTATTTTCTTCAAAATATCATTGATTCATTAAAAAACTTAATTCAAAGTTTATATTAATTAAAAATAAAATTTTCCTTTTATTATATAAAAATAAAAATCATTTATAAAGTAATGATAATAAGAAAATATGAACATTGTTCTCTTTAAGAATGAATACACATATTTATATTATTAATGTCTTGATAAAAATCCATTTAATACACAAGAAAAAACTCCAAGAGTAAGGTGTGCGGGGGTGATAATTTTGTGGGTGAGGTTTGGCATACATGGTTTGGGCCGTGATCTCAATTAGATTGAACTTCTCTTGTAAATGAATTTTCTCATGATTAAGTTGTTGGATATAATCTTGGGCTGTGTTAAGGGAAAATCCCAATGATGATATCACCATTGGGAGCTTTGAAAATGTGCTTTATAAGGTATGATATGACTTTTTTAGGACGTCACTTTATTTTCTTGTTTCCATTGGATTTTTTAAAACAATATATTTATAATAATCTTGGTATCATGTTTTAACAACTATATAATCAATGGTAAAGATAATTATAATTCATTTTAATCCTATAGTATATCATTGAACCAAAAAAATTCATACTGTTTCTATAACCATTATACATAATAAAGAATTTAATTTAAATCAAATTAATAATTATATTTGTAACTATTCAAGTCAATACAATTTTCCATCATTCTAAAATTTCTCGCTCGAAACATTCATTTAACACACTAAAATAAAATATGGTAATTTGGTTTCATCACCCCCTCTAGTTCCCAAGTTTATTTTTAAAACATGTGGTTTCTCCACCACACATTCCATAGGTTCCTCATATTATTTCAAATAATTTTGCCTGTAGGATATAAGATTTTCACTGAATGCTCCTCAAATGGAAGGCCATTCTCAAATGGTACCTCCTCTGAATTGAGTACATGTGAGGGTTCTTGCATATAATTCCTCAATAGTGATACATATAATACATCATGTACATGATATATGTAAAATGGTAGTTGATATTTGATAGGCTACCACTCCAATACAATCATGGATCTCATAGTTGTTGATGCATCATCAACTAAGATTCCCCTTACTCCCAAATATCATGGCATTCTTCCATAATGATATATGAGGGAATACAATGTTTCCATCATCAAACTAAAAAAGTCATCGATGATTGATAGCATATATATTATTTCAATTATAAACATATGTGATATACTATTGAATAGTCATAACCTTTCCCACCATTTCCTCGACCATTTTTTGAACTAGAAGCTTGCATTTCTACACTTAATCCCAATATTGAGTTGTTCTTCACTTCTTCCCATAAAGGGATTTATAGGGATACAATTGGATTATTGAGTGTAAAATGTTACTTTATGTGAATTAAACCACATGAATATGTTGATCCCACCACCCTTTGATGTCAATCGGGGAGGATTTTAATATATCCTCAAGTGTTTGGATAGTATACTCTTATTGGACATCATTTTGAGGGTGTGTAACATCCAAGAATTTTTTTGGAGATGTTTCATGATTAATTTTAGGTATTATTTTCCTTTTATGAGAAATTTTTTGTAGGTATTACCATTGGTTAATTTGGGTGATAATTGGAGATAATTGGAATAAATAATGACCTTTCATAGTTGGCACACATTTTCCCAAACTGTCCACCATGGCCGAAAATATTGTGCAACCTCAAATTGAGGATTAATGGATGGCTAGTGCATAGTTTTTCAAATTGTGCACCCTATTACTAGAAACTATAAACTGCTAGATGAAATACATGTTTACGGAACCTAGCATAAAAAACTATGTTCCCCTACACTGGAAACCATACATGGGATTTTAAATGTACCAAAAATTGGATTTAAAATTCCCTAAACCCCCATATTAACCCCAAATCTTCCACATCTCAACTCAAAACATTACCTCTCATTTATTTAGGGATTTCAGAGAAATTATAAGATATCATGACCTCCGTTCATAGAAAATCAAAGGGAGGATTAAAGATATTCACCTCTCTGTGTATTTGATTTGATCCTAATTGTATTCCCTCTCTCTCTCTCCCTCTCCCACTCAAAGATAGAAGTGGGTATTTTATCCACCGTTGGTTCTAGATGTAGAACTTGGTTTATTAGATCGTTGTCAGTTTAATATTATTTCTAGTTACTGATTCAATGTCTCATTATTTCTCATGGGTTTGACATTTCTTTTTCCATTTGGGGATCTTTTGGGTGATGAATCATCCTCAAATTGACATAGGTAGTCTTTTATTGAAATCCAAAATTCTTGATTTCAATTACATATTTGTAATTCTATAATATCTATTAGATGATTAGAAATTGATTTTATCAAATTCTGTTATTTAATTTTTTTTAGTTTAATTAATTAATCGATTCTAGATTTAGGGATTTTGAATCGATTGAGTTGGAGTAAATAATTATTGAATGAAATATAAAATATTGGGTTTATGAAATTAGATTATTTAATTTTTTAATTAACTGATGTAGCCTTTTTTGATTATTTAATTGAAAAAATTTCATTAATTCGTTGTTGAATTAATTTATTGATTATATTTGACAAATAAATTATTGAATAAAATAGTGGAAATAATGGGATAAATTAATTTTTTAATAAATTAATAAAATGGAGAAGTTATTTAATTACTGGCATAATTAGTAAGATAAATGTGATTTTTTAGTAATTGAATTAAATAATAAAATGATGTGAATATGCAATAGTTACATTGGATTATTTATTTGGTGAATTAGTTAAAGTATTGTTGTGGTACATGTGATTTTTTGATATATGTGATATCATGATATTGGAATATATGTGCTATTGGGATAAAGTCAAATATGTGCTAATCTTGTGTAATACATGGTCAGCTATAACAAAATCCCATCGTGATAATTGAGATGATGAATGGTAACCATGGAATAATGTTATGAATTGGAATAATGAATGGAAACACTATCATTTAGATAAGAATTAAGATGAAGAATTGTAATAAGAGAATTTATATAAGAATTGAGATGATGAATGGTAATAATGGAATTCAAATTTGAATTGAGATGATGAATAATAACAATTTCATTCATATGTGAATTGATATGATGAATGATAAAAATGGAATTTAGATATATGATATCTCTTGTGGTAGTTTATACTCATGTATAGTTTGAATTAGGTATTAGGAGTATGAGTGTCCTTGAGAACCTGAGGGTTATGTAGTTAAATAAGTAGTAATTGAATAAATTAAAAAAAATATTTATTGATTTTATTTATTCCTTATACAACTAAACTCCCCGATTTGGCCGGATATTATATTAGATGCCAATTGGTGATGGCCTACTTAGTTTTACTCAGACTATACTCGGGATTTATGATCGGTACCTAAATAGATTTCATGTTTGTAGATCAGGTCAAGGAGAAAGGCCACATGTTAGATGGATGGGTTAGGATAGAGCATGGATGAGGGTTCCAGAATTGGTGCTGGGACCCACATGGGAGTGGTAGTGTCTTTTTTTCATTATACACTTGGACACTATTACAAAATCACATATCTACTATTTATTTTTGGGTATTGAATTACTATTTTGATCATCATTTCATGCTGATTTTATTATGGTTATGATTATTTTCATTTGGATATTGTTTTTTTATTTACTCTATTGTGATACATTTAGAAAGAGGGTACAGTATCCTCATGTTATATATTATGCCCCCACTAATAGAAGGAATCCTTATACATATTAGGAGGCACAATGTTGGTCATGTAACCAACCAGATTGGGGAACTAGTATGTTGTACCAGAGTCCAAACGTTACACTTTTGTATCAGATTATTTTTCATTCCTTCTAATTTGTCTTACTATTTAGTAAAACTATATAAGAGAATATGATAATCCAGACCATGGTTAAGATATCATTCATGGGATTATCCAACCCATGTATGGTGGAAATCCAAAGTACCCATGGTGGGATTAATGTTAATTAGGTGTGTTGTTATTGTTGATGTTATTTATCCTTGAGTGATGGACTTATTGTGTGATGTTCTTTTTGTTTTTGAGATTTTATGATATTTTACTCATGCACTAGTAATGAGGTAGTGTTTTCTTTGCATGTATTATTTTTTTAACTCTGGATTATTTTTATTACAAGCATCATTTTTAGGAATGGACAAGAAATCAGGTTTGGGGTAAGTGTTAAAAATGGAAATGTCTTCCATGATCGTGTAATTTAATTGAAAATGGTGATTAATGTGATCTTGAAAATTTTAAATGATACATAATGTGAATAAATTGGTGTCTATTATCAAAAAAGAATAATGAAATTGAGTTCTCCCTTTCTAAACCATGACCAATATGTTGGATGGTTAACGGTAATGATAATGTCATAGCCTTGACCATGTGGTTGGAAAAACAGGGAATGAATTTTTATTGATTAATGAGATTCCCTCTTGTTAATTGTGTTATAGATGTGTTTTGTGTCCAAATATGTGTGTTTGGAATCCTAGAGATAAACCACCAAGATGATAATTGTTGAAAGGATGACATGATGACATAACAAGAGATACTCCACTAGTATTGGATCCTGATGCATCGGTAGAGATGAGTGAGGAATTCAAAGAGATTTTTCATGAAACATTTTCTCCATTTATTCAATTAATTGAATAAGACACAGGGATAGTTGTAAGGATAATGCCTAATCTAATGCAATACTTTTAGTTATAGAATCCTCCAATGTTTTCTTGAGAGGGTGTACAATATGAATAAGTGTTATGAATTTAGTCCATCCAGACTATAAATAAACAATTAGATGCTCATGATGACAAGTGGGTAAATTTTTCCAGGAACATGTTCTGAGGATTAGTGATGCACTGGTGGGATGTTCATGCCTGAATAGAGATGGCAGATATTATGTCATGGAAGGAATTTTTTAAGATGATCCTACAGAACTTCTGTCCAGAGAGGCTTAGATAGGTTAGAGTAGCTGAGATCATGTGGTTGACTTGGGGGATTATGTCCTTGATGTACTATGAAAGTTTCTTTATAGTCATTACATGATTTTCTCCAACACTTTTAGAGGTCGATGCAGATAAAATGAGGTATTTTGAGGATGATATTAAATGTGAGATTAACTCTCAAGTTAGCTAATTTTGGATATGTAATTTTCTTGAGGTGGTGGATTTGGATCTCATAAATTAGAAGAACCTGAAGGATTATTCCAGATTAGGAGAGCTGGTCACTGGTGGACGATCTGGAAGAACATGTTCCAAGAGATGGAAGTATCGCTATAAGAATTTCAACCATGTATATAGCATGAAATGTGGCTAGAGGAAAGTATTAGTTACCTAGGATCCTACATTAATTCTTCTTCACCAGTGCAGTAGGCTTGGATACTATCATAAAAACTATCCCAAAATACTAGTAGAGTGATGATCTAATGTAATGCTGGGAAATCAATAGATGTTCTATAGGAACCCATGATTCATGAGTAGTGATAGAGGATCTAGACTGAACTAGTGTTCAAGAAGGGGATTTTATTCATCGTATCAGTACAAAAGATGGAGTTATACTAGCTATGGTAGAGGTGGAAGTTGATATGTTAATTCTAGTAAAGATCACCCATATCAACAGAGTGGTCAAGTTTAATGGAATCAAACTACATCAAATGAAAGAGATGTAGGAAAGTTACATGATATTCAACATACACTTTTGGATATAAAGGATGGACCATCGACAGTTAGAGGTTATATTATTTTAACTTCCTCATTATCCAGTTCCTTAATTGATACTAGTTCCTCTCATTCCTTTATTTTTATAAAATTTGTGAATTTGGTCAAGTATGGAATTGGAGTTCGTGAGTGGGTTTTTGATGATAGATACACATTTTTGGAGTATAGTCTGGAAACACCTTCTTTTTCAAGGGATGTTCTCTCGAGGATGGGGAGTTTCATTTTCTAGGGAATATCTATATTCCTGATATGTTAGGCTTTAAACTATTTATCGGTGTGGATTGATTAGTATCTATTAAAAAAAATTAGCTTTTTAAAGGAGGATATTGACTTTTACATATCCTAAGGTTGATGACTACATTCACTGTGGATAGTGGGATATCATGGTGGGTCGTATAGGGCTAGTTTATCAATAACTAGGGGTTCTCATTGCCCACGATACTAGTCTATTGTAGAATGATATAGGTGTAAAGATTGTTGTCTCTATAATCTTGGTGGATTGGTTATATTTTTTTTTCTTTTAATACTTCATAGGGCCACCACCTAATAGAGATGTGTATTTTAATATTGAAATCATGTTGCGGGTTTAGCTAGTTTCTCTTCCGTCGTATTGATTAACACCAAAAGAGATCCAAGATGTCAAGACTCAACTAGAAGTGTTTGTGGATAAGATTTATCTGTCCGAGTACATCACCTTGGGGTTCTACAGTTTAGTTTAAAATGTAGTATTATGATAACTTTCACATGTGTGTTGATTACAAAACGTTTAACCAAATGACTATGAAGAATGGATATCTTATTCTCTGTATCAATGATCTATTTTATCAGTTGAGGGGAGCTTGCATCTTCTCCAATATTTATTTGGCATCGGGGTATCATTAATTTAGAGTTCAAACTTATGATATACTGGGGAGTTCAATAAGAGTTTTTTTATCATGTATGAGTTCTTTGTAAATCCATTTATGTTGAAGATCTCACTATCAATGTATATATCCTTGATGAACATACTCTTGCATCCGTACCGAGATTAGTTTGATGGTGTTATCGTGGATGACAACTTGGTGTACTCAAAGACTCGTGATGATAATTCCCAACATCTTGACATCATCTTGAGTACATTAAGAGATAAATGTATATACATCAAATATATAATTTCCATTTTTGGATTGATCGGGTACACTCCATAGGTCATGTTTTCTCGAAGGATGGTGTGACTATGGATATAGAGAAATTTATGAATTTTTTTCCTTGGTAGTGGCCCAAGATTTTTTTCTATGTATTAAAATTTCTAGGGTTGGGGATATTATGGGATATTCATTTAGGAATTTTCTTGTAACCAACTAAGATTTATGTACATAGACATTAATTACATTTTTGGAATACAAAATAAATAACAAAAACAGATTCCCAATGACTGTATTAGATTAGTTTCTATGGAAACATGGAACACATTCTTCTACATTGGTGAACGATCTTCAACGTATCTAATAAATGGATTCCCCTTTAGTTTTCCTACCTAAAACATTTTATTATATCTTCGGGAAAAAATAAAAATAAGAAATGGGTGAGCTCGGATGTTCAATAAGGGTAAAAACGAAAATATCAAATAAAACAGAAACATAAGAATGTAATAACATGGACCAAAATTTTAAAAATCATTCCTTGTATAACACATTGAAAAATATTGAGACATAAAGTAAATAATGGTAGTATAAAAGGAATAAAACAAAAATGAACACGATCGAAGAGAAAATAGCATTAGAAAAAAACATGGATTTGTGGAAAACACATAATTATAAAAAATATATATTAGTCGAGGCACATTTCCAAGACCATCATAGTGAAAAAATTCCCTTGCTAAACTGAGTTCAGTCCTCCTTCCAACCCTATATTATTGAACCTAGTCTACTTACCATTCCACCCTAATAAGACCATTTCATGTTCCCCCTTGTTTATCCCATGAAATAAAAATCATTACCCAATGCATTGGAGGGATATATATGTCCCTCCCATCTCATAATGAAATAATTATTATGTACACCACAAAAAAATATATCATTCATCATTTTATAAACCAATTAATAAACTGGATTATAGAAATATCATTATATAACAAACAAAATCAAACCATATGAATCTTAGGGATAGAAACATAACCCTATTGAATAATCTCATCATATATAGAGAATGATTTTCATAAAACACTTGAAATTTATTCTTCAGGAAAATATCATTTTTTCATTAAAAAATTATCTTCTAAAAATGGCACAAAATTTTAAGAGAAAATAATTTATTTTAAAATAACATTGAAATATTGTAAATGAAGCTTCATGGATGTATAGAGTTTTTAAAACATAAAATATTTCATTTGGTAAAATTTAAAATAAAACATTCTTCTCATACTTTTGTTAGAAAAGTCAAAAAAGTACCCCATATTGAAAAATGACCTAAGATTCCATTTGTACCATGTAATAAAAATTCACCAATTGGTACAATTAACATTAAAAAATTGATTAATAATAAAAATAATATTACATATTTAGTAAACATTCATGTGGATGATATATATACCCCATTAAATATGGACATAAAAACTATCTCACATAATAATGAGATTGAAACATTATCCCTTACCTTTGGTATGGGTTCTTTCATAAATGTTTGAACCACCTGTATAATGGTTTAAATAATGTCATTATATTATTTTGTAATCATATTAAATTTTATTATATAATAAGTGATCATATTATTACCCATTTATTAATAACAATAATACTCGTAAATGGTGTATTTAAATCATTATTTTCTTAAGCATGTTTGTTGTAGAAGTTATTATTCCTCTTATTCAGTTATATTTATATAATTTCATGAATTAAATTAGTTTAATATATATCATATTTTTTTCATTATTTTTATTTATATAACAACTCTTTAATGAGGATCATGTAGAATGAATTTTGTTACATCATTGAGATGGTAGTTCGTACGTATGCACGAGCGACAATACCATTTCCCAAAATTGTGGAATGGTATTCAAGTGGATGGTGTATATAATATTAAATAATCAATAAAATTTAATAAAAATAAAAATAATATTATGTAGTTATTATTTTTATTATTATACTCATCCAATTAAATTGGTGATGAATATCATATTACACCATGGCGTGGAGATAGTAAATCGTACACACGCATACATGGGGATTAAGAATATTTTAGGATAGATAGAAGGTGTAATTTGGTTTTTCTATAACAATAATGACATCTCATATTATATGTGGAACTTGAATTATTACATTATGAAGGAATAAACTGTAGAGACCATAATCTTGACGTACATGGACATTACATTACTTTAGCGGAATACATAATACATAGCAAAAACAGACACACAAGGACCGTAATAGTTTAGTGTCTTTTGAAACTTGGAACGTAATCTTCTAATCATGGTGAAAGATCTTCAACATCTCCCAAAAAGATCTTCCCCTTTTTTTCTTACCTATAACCTTTCTTTATATCCTGGGGAAAAGAAAACATAAAAAGGGTGAGCTCAAATGCTTAGTAAGGGTAAGCATGAATAAAATAAAACATACCATATACATTTGAACTTAAAATCATGAACATAATGTTTAAACATCAAAAGAATGAGAAATGACATAAAACATGGAAGTACGTAAGGCATAGATCATGAAGAAATATTAAGAATGATAAAATATCATGGGAATAAAACATGTAATTGTGGCATCCATTAATCATGTGATATGATTTCCATATTAGCCAAGGCATTGCTGTGAAGATCATCTTAGTGGACAAAGTCCCTTTCTAAATCGAGTTCACTCCTCGTTCCAGTCCTGTATTACTAAACCGGTTTAACATTTCGTTCCAGCCATGTCTATCTTATGAGATATAAATCATTACCCAATGCATTGTAGGGAGATATAGGTCCCACCCATCTCATAATGAAATCATTCTTACTTGTGCCACAAAACAATCATAAATCATTCATCATAACCCAAAGAATAAATTGGGTTTCATAATCATCATTCCATCATAACATAATCCATATAAAACAAATGGATATCATTTCATAATAAGAAAAGTGAAACCATATAAATCATAGAGACACTATACTTGAAACATACACATATGAAATAATTTCATCTTAGATGGAAAATGGTTTTGATAAAACACTTGAAATAAATTCTTGAGGAAAATATCCTTCCTTCTTCAAAATCATTTTCTTTTCACAAAATGTTATCCAATTTTAAAAGAAAATGATTTTGTTGAAAATAGTAATGAAATATTTTGTAGGAAGCTTCATGAAAATAAGGCTTTATTAAACTGTAAAAATCCTTTCATGTCGTATACGTTAAAAAAACATTCTTCTCGTACTTTTGTCGGAAAAGTCAAAAAGTACCTTGTAGGGTAAATAAAAGAAAGATTCCTTCCATACCATTGGGTAAAAGTCAAAATGGGTAAAAAGAACTTTAAACATACATGAAACCATTTTTATGAAACATGGACATGGATGATAACAATAACACAGTAAATACTTACGAATAAGCAATCTCGGATAAAAATGAGATTTGAAAAATTATCCCTTACCTTATGTCCGATATGATTCGTATGTATCCTAACCTCATGTATAATGATTTAAATAATATCATTTACTTATTATAGAATCATATTCATTGTTATGATATCATATATGGTTTACTTATGACTTTATATTACCCGTTCTTTTGTAAATTCCATGTTAAAGAGTGTTATGGGTAAAATCGTTTCATTTATCGTCAGTGTTTTCACTTGTAATTATTCACATGATTACATAGATCATGAATACTTATTTCCAGAATATATAACTAGATTTATATATAATATATATTCAGAATATACATATATATAATAGATCGATAAATGAAATGAAATACACCGTTCATGGAGACGGTAGGCCGTACGTACGCATGAACGCTATTTTCGTTTCCTTATTGAGTTGAATGGAATTAAGTAGATGAAATAAATAAATATATATATACATAAATCCAGTAGCTTTATAATTTCATATATTTCATTATTATTTCTTATATATACTTTATAATCATTCTTAAATGGTTAACATGGAGAATGAATCTCATCGCGTCGTGGAGACGGTAGTCCATACGTAAGCACGAGCGATGATATTGTTCTCATAATTATTGAATTGAATTGGAGAGTATGATACAATATATCATAATCATTATGATGTTATAATAACTATGTATGGTTATTCTTTAGACCATTATACCCATCCAAGTAAGGTGGTGTTGGAAAAACATATTACACCACGGCATGGAGATGGTATTCCGTACGTACGCACGCGCGATGATTTTATTTTCCGTAGGATGGATAGATTGTGAAATAGGTTTGTTTCATACAAATAATAAAATATCAGTATATGAGTGATACTTATGTTATTACTTCATAATGAAACAACTAAATAAGAAGAAGTAGAAGAAGAAATAAAGTTGAAAGAATCGGTAACGGACATTACCTCTTCTTTGAAGCACCTCTTTGAGACCTCCACTTAGGGCACTAAAATTGGTATTTTAAGAAGACTAGGACCTCTAGGATGTTTCTAGGGAAGTTGAGAAGATAATTTCTCAGGGGTAGGCCGAGATTGAAGGCTCAAATTGGTGTGAGGGAGGGAGGGAGGAGGTTCCCTTTTATAAGGGAGGAGAGGGGCACCTTTGGAAAAACTAAAAAATATTATTTTATTATAACACTATATTCGGTTTTAAATAGCTCCAAATTGATTTATTTAGAATATAAGGGAGGATGGGTCGAAATACTCTCATCCAATAGAATTTGGACAAGTTTAGTTTACTATTTTAACCTTATCATTTAGATTTATCATTAAGTTAAGTAATTTTACTTTTACCGTGTCTTTTTGTGTTCTTACACTATAAGGTTAGTAAACTTACTATAAGAAGACAAACGAACCCCAAGTTGTTTATTATTAATATATATAACCTTATATAAGTCATTTGGCCGAACCGTAGATTTTTAGGAAGAATATAACAATTAATAATATAATATTTGTTTTCAAAACTATTTTATCTCAATTTTGACAATATTTAGTAATTGGTTTTTGTGAAAATCATAACAGAATGATTATTTCGAAAAAAGTTAATTAAATAAATAATAACATGTCATATTAACCTAGAAAATTAGTTTAATTCATAAAAGGTCTCAAATTACATTTATTTGATTATTTATGACATCAATTATTTCAATATTTCATTAATAAGATAATTACTGCATTATCATTGTGTCATAAATAAATTAAATTATTTAAGGTCTAAAAATTAAAAATAAAATACAATTATGTAGGAAATATTTTTATCTTTCTAATTAATATTTATAGTCTAATTTATCTTATTTATAACCCTATATTAAATTTTATTTACTTATTAAACATTGATTTTAACTATATTAATCGTTCTTTAAATAAATTAATAATAAATGTCCTAATCTAATCCAAGTGGGCCTAAATGGTCATATTTTATTAATAAGGTTTTTTTTGGTCTAATTACACTTATAAAATATAATTAGTACATGTTTTAGGGTAATAATAATATCATTTTTACCCTTAATTACCATATTTACTTTTAAATGTGGTAAAAAAGTAAGAAGTTATTATTCACCAAAAATTATTTTCATCTCATTGAACAAAATTTTAATTATTGACATCAACCGTGTATCTCATATTTTTGAAATTCCATTCACAAAATATGTAATATTAAATTTTATGTAAATTTGCAAATTCTCCTATGAGGTGGGTAAAAGACGGTGAAAAGTTCAATGAAATTTTTATATATCTAAAATTATTATAAAATTACTCCAATGAATTACATTGAACTTATATAGGTATTATGTATCAATTTTGACCTAAAATAAATTTCAATAAAATAAATAATTATTTAAATAAAAAGTCGGTTTTTAAATAGTAACCGAGTGTTTTCACTATTCATCAAAAATTAAAAGTTTTTAGAAAAATACCAAAATTTCACCGTAGGCTAATTTCGATATTCTGAATCCAAAAATGAAGTCCATTTTAAAAAAATAATTATAAAATTTCAAAATGTGGGTATTACTATCCATAACGGCTATTTTTAATAATATTTAAATAGCATATCGTTGTTTAGAAAAACTCGGTATTGCGTACAACACACGCTATCGTGGAAGGTCGTGATTGCTTGTAATGAAAACCAAGTCAGGGTTTCATTTTTTGCAAGAATCCTTTGTTGTTTCGTATAACATAATCCAACCATATTTCATTTATACATTGAATATATATATATATATATACTCAATGTTGTGTAGAATAACTATTATCAAAATTGTGTGTAACAAGATCCAATAATAGTGTTGCATATATTGCAAGCTAATACGGTGTTGCGTATAGCACAAGGTAATCTTGGTGTAGCATACAACACAAGACATTAATGAAATTAAAAGAATATTTTTTTTAAAAACTCTCAGGGTGTTACATTCTACCACCCTTAAAATGAATTTCGCCCTCGAAATTCGTTGGGGTTATAAATGGTTTACTACTTGAAAGTTTGTTTAATAGAAACCCACATTGTAAAAAGGATTACCAAAACTTGGCATTAAAAACTAAAGTATGAAATGTAACGGTTACCCAAATTAACTCATCACTGGGTTTCCACGTTGGAGAACATAGGTGAAAATATGGATATGGAAGAAAAATCTAACCATCATGTTCTGATGGAGAGTGGTAGAGAACATGGCTATGAAATAGCCTATAATAAAAAAGCCATAGATTTGTGATGATCTAAGGTACCATTTGATTCATCAGATATAAGGGCACTAGGACAACATTTTTTGTTTTCAAGATCATTTCCCTAATGTTGATGAAATAGAAGAAATACTTTCGTGATTTTGGTACAGTCTCACCGTTGTTCATTATTTAAACAATTTCCACTTCATATCTTAAAGAAATGAAGTTGAACTTGTCATTCATGAAGTGTTAGCAGCTCATGTGATAGAATTATGGGTCATTCCATCTGTCTCAAACAAAAGGATATAAAAGTTATCAAAAATACATAAGTCCATCTATAGTGAGATTAATCATATATGGTTCCTAAAATGGACTTATACTTCATATATCATACTGCTTAGTATAATAAAACTAGTTTCTACTAAACAGGGACTTCCTGTAGGACAGTGGTAGGCGATAAAGGCCAGTCGCACTTCGGTTATGGGTTCGATTCTAACAGCCTTATCCGACGCAATGGGCTGTTTCTCGTCCTGCAGGTTTTCCTTTTTATAAAACTACATTACTATAACATCCCATCAAAAATATCAAAAAAAATTCTATCATTAAAGAATACTAACTTATGTACAACATAATCCATTCCAATCTTTAGGCTTATCTAAAATACTTCGGTCCAAGCTCATAGTATGAAGAAAACGATTACTTGAAATGTCATCCACCAAGCATGTGAATACCGTCATTTATCCCCCATATAACTTGTTGGTCACATTCCAATCATGTGAATACCTTAATCATATATTCTCTTGAAAAATCAATACCCATTAAACCTTAGTGAAAACATGAATGCTGTCAAAAGTTAACTCTTTCCACATACCAAAATCCAAAAATTCTATATACTCAAACCATGATATAACCTTCTCCTTATATCAGTCATGAGCTCATGAATACTATAAAACATTTAATTTTCTCCTTATCCCTTCATTATGCTCATATCATCTACATTCCAAAAATATCTGAATAACCTTTCATGGATACTGGTACCATTAATCATACACTTTCAAAACTCAAGGAAAGATAACAGTGTAACAATCCTTAGATGTCTCTTTATTCCATAGTATCATGACATTACTTATACAACATTACACTTGATAAACATGTAATCATTCCACTACCTTCTTAAACCATTGACCGAGCTTCAACAATTCTTTCATCTCACATATCATTTGTAGTCTCTTCATCATCATCAACATAAATACTACCCATAGGTCCGTACTGATTCTCTTCATGATACTTTCCCTTAGGGAATTAGTTTTCATAATTCTATTACATTCCACATTTAAAAAATTTAACCATTTTTGATGTCGTAGCAATACCATTATCCTCATCCATGGTGTTAACTGAACCTTTTCGTTTGCACGTACTGGCTTTGTGTCCTTCTGTTCCACACCCAAAGCATCTTCCAGTTCCCTTGAAACAATCTCCCCACTGCCTCTTCCCACATGATTTACATGAGGTAAATTGAACTTTCTTTCCTCTCTGATCATCATGAAACTCAATCTTTCTCTTATTATCTGAGTCGGGAAACTTACCAAAGTTGAGATTATTGATCATATTATGAGATTTCTGATTAGGAATACTAATGATGTTTGGTCTTTCAAATCCCGTTTCATTCAGTTTCTCATGAATAATATCGTTCCATTATCCCGCATATCCTCCATTATCATGAATCTTCCTATTTCCAGCCATTTTCTAAAACCCAAAAACAATAGTGTGAGAGGAAAAAATCATGCTAGGGAAAACAACATAGTAAAGGGGGAGCACCCTCAATATCTAACATCTTAGGATAAATTCTAATATCATTACTGTAGTTCTAGGACTATATCCTATACGTATACTTATCCTTAGGGACATCCCTAGACATACCTTGGAAATATATCTAGGGATCTCACTAATATTTTTGCATCCTAGTTTACAAAGGTTGACTAAACCTTTCCTCTGATACCAACTGTATAGACCCTAATCTTGACGTACATGGACATTACATTACTTTAGCAGAATACTTAATACATAGCAAAAACAGACACACAAGGACCGTAATAGTTTAGTGTCTTTGGAAACATGGAACGTAATCTTCTAATCATGGTGAAAGATCTTCAACATATCCCATAAAGATCTTCCCCTTTTTTCTTACCTAAAACCTTTGTTTATATCCTGGGGAAAAGAAAACATAAAAAGGGTGAGCTCAAATGCTCAGTAAGGGTAATCATGGATAAAATAATACATACCATATATATTTGAACTTAAAAACATGAACATAATTGTTTAAACATCAAAAGCTTGAGCAAGGACATAAAACATGGAAGTACGTAAGGCATGGATCATAAAGAAACATTAATAATGATAAAATATCATGGGAATAAAACATTTAATTGTGGAAACCATTAAGCACGTGATATGATTTCCATATTATCCAAGGCATTGCTGCCACAACCATTTTAGTGGACAAAGTCCCTTTCTGAATCGAGTTCACTCCTCGTTCTAGTCCTGTATTACTGAACCGGTTTAACATTCCATTCCAGCCATGTCTATCTCATGAGATATAAATCTTTACCCAATGCATTGGAGGGAGATATATGTCACACCCATCTCATAATGAAATCATTCTTACTTGTTCCACAAAACAATCATAAATCATTCATCATAACCCAAAGAATAAATTGGGTTTCATAAACATCATTACATCATAACATAATCCATATAAAACAAATGGATATCATTTCATCATAAGAAAAGTGAAACCATATAAATCATAGAGACACTATACTTGAAACATACACATATGAAATAATTTCATCTTATATGAAAAATGGTTTTGATAAAGCACTTGAAATAAATTCTTAAAGAAAATATCCTTTCTTCTTCAAAATCATTTTCTTTTCACAAAATGTTATGAAATTTTAAAACAAAAGGATTTTGTTGAAAATATTCATGAAATATTTTTGAGGAAGATTCATGAAAATAAGTCTTTATAAAACCGTAAAAATCCTTTCATGCCGTATACGTTAAAAAAACATTATTCTCATACTTTTTTCGGAAAAGTAAAAAAGTACCTTGTAGGGTAAATAAAAGAAAGATTCCTTCCATACCATTGGGTAAAAGTCAAAATGGGTAAAAAGGACATTAAACGTACATGAAACCATTTTTAGGAAACATGGACATGGATGATAAAAATAACCCAGTAAATACTTACGAATAAGCAATCTCGGATAAAAATGAGATTTGCAAAATTATCCCTTACATTATGTCTGATATGCTTCGTATGTATCCGAACCTCCTGTATAATGATTTAAATAATGTCATTGACTTATTACAGAATCATATTCATTTTTTATGATATCATATATGGTTTACTTATGACTTTATATTATCCTTTCTTTTGTAAATTCCATGTTAAAGAGTGTTTCGGGTAAAATCGTTTCATTTGTCGTCCGTGTTTTGACTTGTAATTATTCACATGATTACTTAGATCATGAATACATAATTACAAAATATAAAATATGATTTATATATAATATATATTCATAATATACATATATATAATAGATCAATAATTAGAAATAAATACACCGTTCATGAAGATGGTAGGTCGTACGTACGCATGAACGCTGTTTTTTTTCCTTATTGAGTTGAATGGAATTAAGTAGATGACATACATTAATATATATATACATAAATCCATTAGCTTTATAATGTAATATATTTCATTATTATTTATTATATATACTTTATAATCATTCTTAAATGGTTAACAGGGAGAATGAATCTCATCGCGTCGTAGAGACGGTAGTCCGTACGTACGCACGAGCGATGATATCGTTCCCATAATTATTGAATTGAATTAGATAGGATGATACAATATATAATAATCATTATGATGTTATAATAACTATGTATGGTTATTCTTTACACCATTATACCCATCCAAGTAAGGTGGTGTTGGAAAAACAGATTACACCACGGCGTGGAGACGGTATTCCGTACGTACGCATGTGCGGTGATTTAGTTTTCTGTAGTATGGATATATTGTGAAATAGGGTTGTTTCATACTTATAATAACATATCAGTATATGAGTGATACTGATGTTATTAATTCATAATTAAACAACTAAATAAGAATAATTAGAAGAAGAAATAAATTTGAAAGAATCGGTAACGAACATTACCTCTTCTTTGAAGCGCCTCTTTGAGACCTCCACTTCGGGCAATAAAATTAGTCTTTGAAGAAGACCAGGACCTCTTGGATGTTTCTATGGAAGTGGAGAAGATAATTTGGCAGGGGTTGGCTGAGCTTGAAGGCTCAAATTGGGGTGAGGAAGGGAGGGAGGAGGTGCCCTTTTATAAGGGAGGAGAGCGGCACCTTTGGAAAAACTAAAAATATTATATTATTATAAATCCATATTCGGTTTTAAATAGCTCCAAATTGATTTATTTCGAAGCTAAGTTGGGTATGGGTCGAAATCTGCTCATCCAACAGATTTTTGACAAGTTTAGTTAACTATTTTAACCTTATCATTTAGATTTAACTTTAAGTTAGATAATTTTACTTTTACCATTTCTTTTTGTGTTCTTACACTATAAGGTTAATAAACTTACTATAAGAAGCCAAACTAACCCCAAGTTGTTTATTATTAATATATATAACCTTATCTAAGTCATTTTTCCGAACCTTAGGTTTTTAAGAATAAGATAACAATTAATAATATAATATTTTTAAAAAAAACTATTTTATGTCAATTTTGAAAGAATTTAGTAATTGATTTTTTTGAAAATCATAACAGAATGATTATTTCTAAAAAAGTTAATTAAATAAATACTAACATGTCATATTAACCTCTAAAATTAGTGTAATTCATAAAAAGTCTCAAATTACATTTATTTGGGTATTTATAACATCAATTATGTCAATATTTCATTAATAAGATAATTACTGTATCATATTTGTGTCATAAATAAATTAAATTATTTTATATCTAAAAATTACAAATAAAATACCATTATGTAGGAAAGATTTTTATATTTCTAATGAGTATTTATAGTCGAATTTATATTATTTATAACCCTTTATTAAAAATGATTTACTTATTAAACTTTGATTTTAAATATTTTAACCCTTCTTTAAATAAATTAATAATAAATGTCCTAATCTAATCCAAGTGGGCCTAAATGGACATATTTTATTCCTAAGGTTTTTTTTGTCTAATTACACTTATCCAATATAATTAAGACATGTGTTAGGGTAATATTAATATCATTTTTACCTTTAATTACCCTATTTACTTTTAACCGTGGTAAAAAAAGTAAATAGTTACTATTCACCAAAAATTATATTCATCTCATTGAACCACATTTTACTTATTGACATCAACTGTGTCTCTCAGATTTTTGAAATTCCATTCACAAAAGCGGTAAAATTAAATTTTATGTAAATTTGCAAATTATCCTAGGAGGTGGGTAAAAGACGGTGAAAAGTTCAATGAAATTTTTATATATCTAAAATTTTTATAAAATTACTCCAATGAATTACATTGAACTTATATAGGTATTATGTATAAATTATGACCTATAATAAATTTAAATAAAATAAATATTTATTTAAATAAAAAGTCGGTTTTTAAATAGTAACCCAGTGTTTTCACTATTCATCAAAAAATGAAAGTTTTCAGAAAAATACCAAAATTTCACCCAAGGATAATTTTGATATTCCGAATCCATAAATGAAGTCCATTTTCAAAAATAAAATTTATAAAATTTCAAAAAGTGGGTATTACTATCCATAACTGATAGTTTTATTAATATTTTAATAGCATATCCTTGTTTAGAGAAACTCGGTATTGCGTACAACACACGCTATTGTGGAAGGTCGCGATTGCGTGTAATGCAAGCCAAGTCAGGGTTGCGTGTTGTGCAAGGATCCTTCGTTGTTTGTTATAACAGAATCCAACTATATTTCATTTATACATTGAATATATATATATATACTCAATGTTGCGTAGAATAACTATTATCAAAATTGTGTGTAACATGATCCAAGAATAGCGGTGCGTATACTGCAAGCTAATACGGTGTTTCGTGTAGCGCAAGGTAATCTTGATGTAGCATACAACACAATACATTAATGAAATTAAAATAATATTTTTCATAAAATCTCGGGGTGTTACAATAACTCATGAAGATGAAGTAGAAAAAAATAATTTTGAAATAATCAGTAGATAAGATTACATCTTCTTTGACGAGCTCCCTCTAGATCTTCTCCTAAAGGATCAAGAGTTGGTATTTTAAGAATAAAATAACCCATAGAATATGAGTAAAAAAGTTGAGAAGATAAATGGTCATGGTACAGCTAAGACTTTAGGATCAATGTGATGTGAAGTTCTGAGGGAGGATGTACCCTTTTATAATTTAGTTGAGGGGCACATTTGGAATCTCTAAAAATTTTATTTTTTAATAAAATAAGACCACCTAAAAAACCTATGAAATTTCATATTTTATAACATGAGATAGGATATGTTTTTAATATCATCAAAAAATTAATTTTATATATAAGTATTTATGTAAACTGAAACCTTATCATTTTACTTAACTCTTACTAATTCTATTTTAATTTTAAATAAGGTAAAAAAAATCAATATTTAAATAGTGTAATTTTTACTAATTTGAAGAAAATAGAGTAGAAACGAAGAATATAAAAAAATTATACTATATAATAATTAATTTATATTTTTTATAAATGAATTATAATTTTTAATTAATTTATGAAAACGTTATTTTGACAACAAATCTTTAGTGGCAATGTTCACACTATTCATTTTATGTATTTTTAAAAATATCAAGATAATATTATATCCTCAAAAAAAATATTTCATTATATCCCTATTTAGACAAGGTAAATATAAAATTCATTGGATATATGAATAATTACATGTTATATTTATTTTTATGTTATTAATAAAATTTATTTTATATTTCTAATTATAAAATAATTAATACCTCAATTTTGTGTAATTATTTAATATATGTATTCATTTAAAATTAATTAAAATAAAATAAAATGATAAATATATGTCCTATTTATTTGATAACAATACTTATCTACAAATATATCTCATGTAATATCCTATATTAAAAATGTTATACTTTTTTAACCTGAATATAACAACTTTAACATCAGTTTAAATAAGATATTATCATTGTCATAATCATTTCCATATGGCTTCAAATGGTCAATAAGTAGAACCATGGATGATTATGGTCGATATATAATCTTCCAATAAGATATGTTCAAGTTTTTATTTCTTTTAGTGGTTATTAAATGTTTAATTAAAATTATTTTATTGGTTTTTCATCAATTAAAAAATTTATGCATCATACAAGTCTAAATATTTATAGTAGTTATTTATTTAAGAAAAACTAAAAATATGTTACTATGATAAATAATGAAATTTTTTCTTTAAAATTATTATTTATATTCTAATTTATCTTCTTTATAACCTTATTTCTAAAATGAAAAAATTATTAAAATTTGAGTAAGACATATTCAACTTCATTTTAAATAAAAAAAATTAAATGTCATCATCTCATCTTAGTGGATTTCAAACGATAAAATTTCTACCCAATGATGATGTAGGTCTAAACACACTCACACAATGATAAAAATACATGTGTTAGGGTAATTTAATAATATTATTGTTACCCACAATTACTCGATTTACCATTTTACCATAATAATAACAATTAATGGAGTTACTATTCATAATGCACAAAAATAAAGAATGATATTTACATAATTTGAACGTGAGGATTCCAAATATGGAATCCATTTTTAATAATTCACAACATATAATATTTAGTAATTAATTTAAAATAAATGTCATTTTCGAAATGAGAAAATGATTTTTTAGAAGATAAAACATTGAAAAAGAATGAATTGTTTTTACATCTGAATTCAATATAAAATTAATTTCAATGACCTAATTAATATTAATTGATTCAAATATAATTTATTTATACATTAAAATAATAAAATAATATAATTCAACAACAAAAAAAATTTCAATGATTTTTTTTCTATTTTATTTTATTATACTTTTACTCTTCATTAAAACATGAAAGTTACTATAAAAATATTATAAATTCATCCAAATTTAATTTTAATATAATGATTTTAAATAGTATGTTTATTTTGTTAAATATAATATATAAATGTTTGAAAAATGCGATATAATATGTATGTACCTCAAAGGTTTAAAAAAATCATTTTTTAAGTATTATTTCTTTTATCTAACAAATGAGTTTTTTCATATATAATGTCTAGATAACATATAAGATAAATTTGAAATAGTATATTGAATATATTTAATATATATTTAATTAATAATATCCATTAGTTGTGGTTTTATTATTTTATAAACTCACTTTTTTTAATTTAAATTTTTTTTCAGAAAAAAACATTTCATTTTATATAAAAATGTTTTTATTTTCATTTATAATTAATTTCTCTCCAAATAATTAATTATATATACATGTGTAAAGTATATTTTCATAATGTAGTTAATACTATTCATACCCACCATCATAATTGTTATGTTATAAGTTAACTGATTCTCTTAAAATCATGCTTGAATAAAATGAATTCTATCAAAAGTACGTGATATTTTGTGTAACACAAGGAAAAAATAGTTATGTGTATAACATAATCAACTTCAGGTTTGTATCTAAGGAAATATTATCTTAGTGTGGCATAAAAATCAATATAAAAAAATTAAAACATCCATCGCATAAAAATCACTGTGTGTTATATTCTACCCTATAAAATGAATGTTGACCATAAAATTTTTTAGGTTACAAAAGGATCAATACATGAAAGTTTCATTCATATAAACTCACATCATAAAAAATAGAAATAAAATTTTCATTTAAAAATGAATATTATTAAAATAATATTTAACCATGTTAAATCATATCTAGGTCTCTGTATCGGGGAACTTAGGTAACTATTTGGGTATGGATGAAAACGTAAATAATCATTGTTATTGATAAATATCATTAATCAAAATAAAGTGGGTGATCCATAGAAAGTTATAAATCACAAAACCATAAACTGAAGAATCATGAAATAGGTCCATGATATCATAAAAAAATTATGATAATAGGACAACCTTTTACATCACAATACCTTTTCTTAATGTTGAAGAATGAGAAGATATACTTACCTAATTTTGGTATAAAATCACCACTGGTCATCCCAAGAACAATTTCAAATTTATCTCTTATTAAATCAAATGATGGTGAATTTGGAATTCATGATGAGTTTACAGATCATGTGATCTATAAAATGAATGATATGCCATTCCATCTATAAGAATCCCCAAACAATTATTTCACAAGTTATCAAATATGTATAAGACCACCTATGGTTAGATAATACATCATTCTAACAAACATTATAGATATTTTAACATAAAAATTACATTAAATGACAACCTTACAATTCTTATAAAAGCTGAAAATCAAAAACATAAGAATGAGATGTAATAACTTGGGAAAACATTTATCCCCAATATATCATAAGGTATCCCTTGTTGGTCACATTCCAAAAATGTAAACACCTTCATCATGTATTCTCATGGGTCCTAGTAATAAGATGAATTACCATATATTCTTAATGAAAACACACATATTTCCTTATTCGACAACTTATAGGATATGTTCATTAAGCCCCAAAATGTTTTGTACCTCATCTATAATATCATAACCCTCTTGACAACAACTCCATATTTAGTTCCAAAGAAACTATTATCATCCAACTTACTTATTCATATCCAACATATCTTTATCCAAACATCATTATCAAAACAAAATGGTCATATTAAAGTTTATATTTCCCTTAATTCTGTGTTCTTCATATTTATCTCATTACCCATATATAACATTTCTTGTCTTTATAACTATTCAACATATCCTTCCCAATACTTAATGAAATCCATATACTAGAAACACATATATATTTCTGGATTAGTATAACATAATCATTGAATTCTGAAACATATACACCTCAATCATACAACTTTATTCTTAGATCATTTTTCATGATCCCTCAGCTAAGTATTTCCTAAAATATAAATCATCTATTAAAGTTCTATAACCTTAATTTAACCATGCTTCATAGGATTAATGTAAAAGATTATTCTAGAATATTTTCTACCATTCATAAGTCATTTAAAATCTCTTTATACTTACTAGTATAATAAATACTTATACAACCTTCATGATTATGTTCCTGGTATTTCTAATAAGGAAAACTATTTCCATAATTCACATACTTTAAACATCTAGAAAATTTAATTTTTACAATTTTACATCATGTTCCCACTATTGAATGAGACCAGAAAGCATAGTGTGAGCAATAATTATCATATCAAAAAAACACATAATTAATAAACATTACTTATAGGATACCTTAATGAAGTAACTTACTTTTAAATATATGAATCCTTTGGATTATCCTTTGACACATCTATATAAATATCCTTATAAATTTCAATAGGTATCTAAATAATTTTTCTCATCCAATTTAACAAAGGCTAACTAAACCTTCACTCTTATACAAACTCTAAACACCCAAGCTTGATGTACATAGAAATTAAATTTATTTTTTAGATTTTATAATACATTAAATAAAATGATTCCCAAAGAAGATATATGATTAGTGTTATTAGAAATATGGAACATATTCTTCTCATTTGGTGAAAGATCTTAACCTCCTCCTGAAATGATCTTCCCTATTAGTTTTCTCACCTAAAACCATTCTTTATGTCCAAGGGAAAAAAATAAAAAAGTAATGAGCGTATATGCTTAGTATGTGTAATCAATGAAAATATCAAACAAACAATGAACCTAATAATGAAATAACATGAACATAACTTTTGAAAATCATACCATGTATAACATTTATCAAAGTCTTGAGACATGAAATAAATCATGGTTGTTCAAAAGTCATAAAACATAATGGAATATGAGTTCTAGAAAAATAGTATTGGTATAAAACATAATTGAAGATGAGTTGTGAGAAAAAAAATTTGGCATAAAAAATAAATTTGTGGAAAAATATTAAGAATATAAAATAATATTATAATATTCAGGCCTCATTTCCAAGACCATCATAGAAAAAAAAGTCCATTACTGAACCGATTTCACTCCTCGTTCCTGCCAGGCATTACAGAACTAGGATTACATATCATTCAAGCCTTTTATTTATGAACCGAGATCATTTCCAATTCCATAACTATATATCTCATGATATATAAATCGTTAACTAATTAATTGGAAGGATATATAGGTCCCACCATTCTTGAAATGAAATAATTATTACATTTTCCACAAAACAAAAATTATTCTCATTGCATAGCACAAGGTATAAAATGGGTTTCTTAAACATAATTCCATCAAAACATAATCCATATAAAAAAATGGATAATTAATATTATTCCATCATAAAAACAATGAAACCATAGGAACAAAAGGAATAAAAACATAAAACTATTAAATAATTTCATCTTTGATGGAAAATAAAATTGATAAAAAAATTGAAATTTAATCATGAGGAAAATATCCTTTCATGTTCAAAAACATTTTCTTTTCTCAAAATTCCACATAATTTTAAAAGAATTAAATTTCATTGAAAATATACTTGAAATATTTTAAAGTAGGCATCTGGGAAATATGGTGTTTTGAAAATTTAAAATCTCTTCACTTTGTATAAGTTAAAAGAAAACATTCTTCTAATGTTGTTGTCTCATAAGTGAAAAAGTACCTCATATCAAAAAATGAAAAAATATTCTTTACAAATAGATTAATAAAAAACTCCACAATGAGTAAAATTTACATTAAAATTTTATATAATAATATAAACTTTCACGTCCCATCCTCTGGGGCCCGTGTCGTGACTACACCAAGCCCGCCTTCCATAAGCCAGGGGCTGGCGACTTGCACCAGAAGAATAAATCCCTAAATAGGTAAGGCATTTCCTTTATAACTGAAAACATACACAATAGAGTACACACCTAGATACAAAACACTAATTTAAACTGTATAAGAAGAGAGTGCTGAAAAGTAATGGGGCCAAAAATACATGCCCAACTAAAAATACACATATAACTAAAAAGGAAAAAAATAGTTGAAAGGTGAAAAGAACCTCTTGGATCATACACCCCAGATCCTACCTAAAGGGTAGGTACAGATGGCCTCCTCAGCACTCTATGCCCGTCAGTCTCCTCCAGGTACCGAATCATCGTGAGGTCCGCCTCCGGGTATCGTCCAGTCCTCGTACACTAAGCCTCGGTCAGCATTGTCCGCCGTCTGCATCCAACACAATGAGGTGCGGGCATAGCCCGCATAGGGGTGAGTATAAAAATACTCTCTAGGGACCCCAAGTCCCTCAATATCTCATAAAATTAAATAAGGATAAACTATAAAGTATGAAATAAACAGATAACCCCACTTAGGTATATTCCCATACATATACCTAAGTTATCAAGTAATCCATCCCAATCATGAGGAAAACACAAAGTTACTGAGTCAGCTAACATGAGAATACAACATTTTTAAGGAGATAGAGATGATCAGATGTATCCCCTGAATCATCTATTCTGTCGAACTCACACAGTATCTAGGAACAAAAATCAAAAATGTCAAACCCACACAGGATCCAGGATCATTTATTCTATCGAACCCACACAGGATCTAGGAACATAAGTCAGAACTGTCAAACCCACATAGGATCCAGGAACATTAGTCAGAGTAGTCAAACCCATACGGGATCTAGGAACAGTAGTCAGTGTTGTCAAACCCACATAGGATCTAGGAAAAGTCATCAGTGTTGTAGAACCCACACAGGATCCAGGAATAGTCGTCAGTGCACAGCCAGCCACGGGATTCAGCACAAAGCATGCTGGATTCCGGTAGGGTCCGCTCCTCAAGACAAGTGTTGTTACATCAACTTCCATGAAGTCCCAAGAATATGTATCACAAAATTCCTCCACATCATAGGGGTCTCAACACAACAAATGGCTCATCAATCGGACGCTCGGTCTATGAGTTATTATCCTTTTAGTCCCAAGAGCATGGTTGGATTTGTGTACGATCCAACCGATCCTTATCTCAACTAAACCCCGAACTCTAGTGGGGTATACTCAAAGGGACGGCTACGGTCCAAGATTTCTAGCACTGCTGACGGATCATCAAATGGATTTATAGTGCCAAAGAAATGGCCAAAGAAAGTTAAGGGTTTGTAGTGGGCCCGGGTCCGGTCCGACCCAGTTGGACAGACCCGACCTGACTTTGTCTGGGCCAACCCGGTTCATGTCGACCCGTGCTGAGCCGATGAGTCCGGCTTGGCCCGTTCGGCAGGTCGGCCCATTGGGGTTTTCATGTCCCGCGGGATCAATCCCAACATGCCACAAGAGCGGTCCGGCCCGGGCTCAGGGACAGTTCGGCCCGGTGCACCGCGAGAGTGCGGCCCAGCACGGCTCGGTCTGGAGGGTGTGGCTGGAGCTGATTCGGCCTAAGCACTACGAGGGGGAGAGGATGCCGACGCGTTTGAGAGGCCGCGAAGGATCCAGGTCACCGGCTCGACTTAGAAGCCGCAAGGGGGTCGGCTCAGTGTGGCGCAAGGGGTGCGTGTGGAGGCCAGCCGATGGGCGGTTCGGGTCGGACACGGCCAGCGCGGCCGGGAGGCATGTGGCCATGCGGTTTGGCGTCCAGTAGGAACACAACCAAGAGGGTCGGCGGTTGGGAGGCGCGCTGCAAGGCGGGTCGGTAGGTGGCTGGCAGCGGCCGGGAGCCGGGCGGCGCGAGTGGGCGGTGTTGCGGCTGGGGGGGCTCGGCCGGAGGGCCATGATTAGCCTTGAGCAATGGAGCACCGCGAGGGAGGCGCGGTTCAGGGAGGCTGCGGGTAGCACTGGATTTGTCGTTGACGATTTCATCCCCTCATTGCTTCATCGCGAAGCCAAAGTTCCATCATAAACAAGATCGGCAGAGGGGTCAGTCCATGCTGGGTTGTCCTGCACCCTCGGCGTTTAGGGTTGTATCAATTGGTTCATCAAGGGGAAGAAATTTGAACTTCAATTATTCTTAAAATCCACCTTAAAAATTTCTTTCATTCGAAGAAGTGAAATGGAAAGAAGAATTACACAAAAAAAATCCCTACCTTTGATCACCGATCGTTGTTTGTTGACGGAGTGGCGGATGTTGGTTGTCAAAGTCGTCTCTCGATGGTTGAAGCTTCGAGGAAGAAGTTGATGAAGGCCTGCATTCTGTATTCTTTGTTCTTTATTGGGAGATAGGGTTCTTCGTTGGAGAACCCTAATTCTGCCAAGATGTCCTCTCAAAATCTCCCACTGAATGAGAAATGCCAAGAAAAAATAATAATAGATTGTCTATTATTTTAGATGTTGGAACAAAATTCAAATAAAGAATTAAATTAATTAGTTAGGCTCCCCTTAATTAAGTCAAGGGTTTGGCACAAGGAATTATTTAGAGGATGTGAAGAGGCTCTCCCTCATTAATGGGGGATAGTTGAGAGGTTTTAATCCCCTCCATCAATAGGGGGTTACGCCCCGTGTGGTCCCCACGTCGTAACCTCCCACGGGAGGTTATGTTCGGGTGGGACCCACCACCATAACCTCTCATGGGAGGTTAAGGTGTGGTGGTCCCACCTTCAACTCCAATGAGGTGGTTTTAACCACCAAACACCATCATGGAGGCTCTAATAAAATAATGTTAAATTTCACTTTATTTTATTACATTCCACAAAAACCCGAAATAAATCTTCCACTCTCGACCGACTGTCGTCGAGGTGAATGTCTCCTTAAGTGAATAACGGTTCTGTGAGTTAAAATGTGCCCTCATATATCAATTCTGAGCACTTGTTAAAAAGATATAAAAACTAGCTCGTGCGTTTATTGAACGTACCCGAACAAAACATCATAAATTGATTCTGGGCACACCGGGCCTCAGAATCAAGCACCGTCAATTTTCGCAGACTCTCAAAATTCCATTATACTTAAGAAAAAAAATTCCATAGAAATTCCAGGTCTTTAGATTCTCCCCACCTTAGGGCTTTACGTCCTCGTAAGCCACAACTCGAACAAAGGTAAAAAAAATGGCGGTACTGAGAACGCATCTGAGCCTCCCGCTCTCATGTGATCTCCTGGAGGTTCCCATGCTACCAACGAATTCACACCAGAGGTATCAGCCATCCACAAAGGACCCACTACTATCGACCCTCATTCTCCACTGGAACATCCATAAAAGTCACCCCATCATCAACATCCAGCTCTCCATGGTCAATGATGTGAGAAGGGTCGTGCTTGTATCTCTTAAGCTGGGATACGTGGAAGACGTCATGCACCCGGTGAAACTGAGGTTGATGAACTAATAGGTAAGCCACCTCGCCTACTCAGCTGAGGACCTTTAATGGTTCAATGAATCACGGAGATATCTTGCCGCCTCGCCCAAATCTCCATAAACCATGTCGATGTGAGACCCGTACAAAGACGTGGTCACCATCCTCGAACTCCGGAGGTCTCCATCTACTGTCAATATAAAACTTCTGCCAACTATGTGTAGTCTTCATCCGCTCCTGGATGATCTGCAACTACTCTGTGGTAGCTCGTACCATCTCTGGATTCACTAGTGATGACTCCCCTGGGTTTGTCCAGCATAATGGGGATCTGCAAGGCCGACCATATAAGTCCTAAAAAAGATGTCATCTAGATGGTGGAGTGATAGATGTTGTTGTACGAAAACTCTACTGAAGGTATGTGATCCTACCAGTTGTGACTGAAGTCAAGGACACAAGCATGTAGCATGTCCTCGAGGGTCTGAATGGTTTACTCAGTCCGACCATCTCTCTAAGGAAGGAAGGCGGTGCTTAGATGAAGTTACCTCCCGAAAGCCTCCTGGAACCCCTTACATAGCCAGGTAATAGATCTTGTATCACGATCGGGTACAATAGAAGAAGTTACTCCATGTAGTCGTACAATCTCTTGCACGTAGAGGCATCCCAAGCTATCTACCGAACCCTGCTCTCTAATCGGTTGGAAGTGGGTCGTCATGGTGAGTCGGTCGACGATCACCCAGATAGAGTCATGTCCCCTAGATTTACATGGAAGACACATCACGATGTCCATGGATATCCCATCCCACTTCCACTCCAGGACCTCTAAAGGATGAACCAATCTTGCTTTTACCTATGAACCGCCTTCACTTGCTGACAAGTGAGGCATCGAGAGACAAACTATGCTACTTCCTTCTTCATACCTTCCCACCAGTGATGTCGTCAAAGGTCCTGGTAAATCTTCACCAATCCTGGATGTACTGCTAGAGGGGATGTGTGGAACTCCCTCAACACTTCCTCCTAAGTGATAGGGGCACCATAGTACGTCCTTTGAAAGGGATGATGTGCTCCCCACCTTCAAAAAATCCCCCAGGTGCATGCCCTATGGATATCTTAGCACGTCATGTCTCCCAGTCAGCATCTCCACGATGTGCCTCCCTATCTCACTGAATAAGTGGAGGGGTGACTGTAAGAGACAGAAGAAAATATGCTCCATCTCGGTCCACAAAGTATATCTGTAAAGCAGACAGCGGATCTATCATCTCTCCTTGGAGCTGTATACCAGATCTTATACTGAAGGAATCTGCTACAACATTCCCCTTCCAAGGATTATATACTATGTCGATGTCATAGTCCTGGAGGAACTCAAGCCAACATCCCTACCTCAGGTTTAGGTACTTCTGAGAGAAGATATACCTGATACTCTGGTGGTGAGAGTAGAATGTAAAATGCTCGCTCATCCGATAGTGTCACCACATCTTCAAGGTGAAGAGCACAGTTTCGGACTCTAGGTCATGGATAGTGTAGTTCTTCTCATGTTGTCTCAGCTGCCAAGAACCATATGTGATCACTGCTCTCTCTTGCACTAGGACACACTCGAATCTAGTCCCTAATGCTTTTCAGTAGACTACGTACCCTACTCCCTCCTTTGGAAGCCTCAAGATGGGGGCAATAGTCAGCCTCTGCCTCAGCACCTGAAAGCTCTGCTGGCATCTCTCTGACCATACGAAGGGTTTTCTATTCTTGGTCAAGGCTGATAGTGGTGCTGCAACTCTAGAAAATTCTAGTAGGAACCTCAGTTAGTAACCAGCCAAACCTTGGAAACTTCGTACCTCCGTCACACTCCTAGGTGGCTCCCAAGCAAGTACCATCTCAATCTTCGCAAGATCCACTGCAAATCCTATCTCAGAGATGACGTGTCCTAAATAGTGAACCTCTCGGATCCAAAACTGTCAATTCGATAACTTACCATAATGCTGGTTTTCTTGGAGTATGTCCAGTACTACCTGCAAATGGTAGGCCTCCTCCTCCTCAGTAGTCAAGTAGATCAGAATGTTGTAGATGAAGTCTATGAAAAATCCATCGTGGAATGGCTAGAAGATCTGGTTTACGAGTCCCATGAACATTTTTGGATCATTGGTTACGACGAAAGGCATAACCAAGAACTCATAGTGGTCATACAAAAATCTGAAGGTCGTCTTCTTCACATCCTTTTATGGAATTATGAACTAGTTATTTCCTAATCTAAGGTCTATCTTCGAGAACCACTATGATCCCTTCAGTTGATCAAAGAGGCTGTTAATCATTAGGAGTGGGTAATTGTTCTTCACAGTCACCTGGTTCAGGAGACGGTAGTCGACACAAAGCCTCAAGCTTCCATCCTCCTTCTTGGTGAACAGTACTGGGACTACCCATGGAAAAACACAGGGCCAGATGAATCCATTCCACTGCATGTCTTCCAGCAATACCAGCAGCTCACGAAGCTCAGTGGGAGCCATTCGATATGCTAGTGTTGATATCAGTGTCATCCTGGGGTACAAGTCAATGAAAATATCCACCTCTCTATGAGGAGGTAGACCAGAAACATCTTTAGGGAAAACATCCACGTATTGGTCCACCAATACAGGATAGCTCAGACTCTCCACATCAACTGCTCCGAGGGTAAGGCAGGCCAACTGGTGAGTAATCGGATGCACCCTCCTCTGAGTAAGTCTGTCACATGCTGCAAAGGCTCCCTTATCACCGTTGAAGGTGAACCTGGTCCCATCCATGAGGATACACCGCACTTTACACCTAATAAAATCGATCTGAGCATGGACTGTAGATAACCAGTACATACCGAAGATGATGTTGTAAGGCCTCGACGCCGCTAAGAGGAGATCCCAACTGATGCTCTCGACTCCTAGAGTAAGCTCACACTACCAGCACCAGTGTGTAATCGTCGAGTCTTCTCCTGCAGGAGTCTCTATCCATAAGGATCAAACCAACATCTCAATAGGAATATCTAAGCTCTGAACAAGTGTGGTGGAAATGAAAGTGTGACTGAAACCTATGTCTATAAGAACTGCAACCATGGTGGAGTAGACACAGATCGTACCTCGAATCATCTCCGGAACGTCGTGATCATGAATGTCAACTACGTGAAGCTGAGACCTACCTTGTCCATATGCTCCCTATGGTGAGCGTGGAAGTCCTAGTGGTGGTGGGGGTATCACCTCGTAATGTTGTACACCACCAGCTGCATGACTAGATCCTCTTCCACGTCCACCTGCGCCTTGGAGATCGCCGCGATCAAACCACTGCCTCTACTTGGGAGGTCCCACAATTGTATGTTGATCATCTTTACGACATTTTGAATAGTCACGAGCCATGTGACCCTACCTGCCGCATGTGAAACAATACATGTTCCTCGAATAATTGGCTCTGTATCATGTAACTTGCACAACCAAACCCGAGTCCTGAGGTCGTCCACCAGATGGTCTGGTACGCTTGGACCTCTACGACATATGTCTGCTGTAAGCTGCCGAAGACTCTGCTACGTGACGCTCGGTGGTGGTTCTCACTATTGGTGTCTGCTCAGAAAGGAAAATATCCCCTAAGAGGGCTCCCTCCATCACCCCCGCCTGTGTGGGGATGCTGAGAGAGATCATTGAAACCCAGATCTCTCGCCTGAGCCCCTGCTCGAAGGTCCGAGCCCTGAAGAATGGGTCCTGCACCATATCTATTGAGTAGTGAGAGTGGTTGGGGAACCTCACTAAGTACTGTCACATCATTATTCTACCCTTCTGTAGTTGCATTAGCTACTATATCTGCACCGCACACAGGGTGGCTGAGAAAAACTATGCCTGAAACAGGATCTCGAAGTCTTCCAAGAGTAGTGTTGCCTCGTCATGCACCTGGAGAATCAGGCTCCACCATATAGCTACTGCTGCATGAAGGACACTCGCGACAAGGATCACCATAAGGTCTGCTGGTGTCCCTACCAGTCTGAAGACTCTCACCATAGCCTCCATCCAATCCTCAACATCTTGTGGGTCCGTCTCACCCATGTACCTGGGTGGCCTCTAACACTAGAACTCATGCAACGCGCTCAGGTGACGTGAACTCTCTACTTTTGGGGCTGGTGGCATCGGTGGCCCAATGAGTAGTGGTAATGTTGGTGCCTCCACTATGATAAGGCCCTACATCGAGGCCTCTCCACTCGGTGGGTTGTTATATTGTACAATGCCTAGAACCCTGGATAATTGTCTACATGGGGCCATCCTGAAAACTAACAGGTGTTCCATGGTCAAAAAGCTATAACTAGTTGGATGACTCAAAGAGATCACTAAGATATCTCTTGAAACACACACGCAATCATTGTTTTCATGAACTGAGTCAGAAATCAGACATTAGGGTCCTAGTGTATGGATACGTCGTCCACCGCACCAACACTGGATTCCCTGAACTAAAAACCAAAATCAGTTCCCTTAACACTATTGGTTCACAGAAAAGATCATAGTCCTAGTTTTTGTGGTAGAACTGACTCCTCTAATACCAATATGTCACGACCCGTCCTTCGGGGCCCGTGTCGTGACTACACCAAGCCTTCCTTCCATAGGCCAGGGGCTGGCAACTAGCACCAATGGCATAAATCCTTAAACTGGGAAGGGGTTCCATTTATAACTAAAAACACACACAAAATAGTATACAACTGGATACAAAAATAGTAAGTAAAGCTGTATAACAAGAGAGTGCTGAAAAGTAAAGGGGCTATAAATACAAGTCCAACTAAAAGTACAAGTAAAACTAAAAAGGACAAAAACAGTTGAAAGGTGAAAAGTAGCTCTTGGATCGTCCACCATTGATCCTACCTAAATTGTAGTTACAGATAGTCTTCATAGCACTCCACATCCGTCGGTCTCCTCCAGGCACTGACTCATTATGAGGTCCACCTCTGGGTACTGTCTAGTCCTTGTACACTCCGCCTCGGTCAGTGTTGTATGTCGTCTGCATCCAACACCACGAGGTGCGGGTATAGACCATTCATGGGTGAGTATAACGATACTCAGTAGGAACCCCAATACCCTCAAGGTATCTCAATATCCAACAAGGATAAACCACAAAGTATGAAATCAAAAGATAACCCCACTTAGGTATATGCCCATACATATACCTAAGTTATAAAGTAATCCATCTCAATCATGAGGAAAACACAAAGTTACCGACACAAATCACATAGGTATAAAACTTTTTTAGGGAGATAGAGATGATCAGATGTAACCACTAAATAAAATATTCTATCAAACCAACACAGGATCCAGGAATAGAAATCAGAACTGTCGAACCCACATAGGATCCTGGAATAGAAATCAAAAATGTCAAACCCACACAGGATCCAGGAATAGTTATTCTGTCAAACCCACACCGAAATTAGGAATAGAAGTCAGAACTGTCGAACCCACACAGGATCCATGAACAGTAGTCAGAGCTGTTGAACCCATACAGGATCCAGGAACAGTCATCAGTGCTGTCGAACCCACATAGGATTCAGGAACAGTCGTTAGTGCTGTCTGACCCACACATGGTCCAGGAATAGTCGTTAGTGCATAGCCTGCCACAGGGTTCTGCATGAAGCATGATTAATAATGGGAGGGTCCTCTCCTCAAGAAGAGTGTCTATAAAAAAACATCCAAAAAGTCCCAAGAAGAAGTATCTCAAAAGTCTACCACATCATAGGGGTCTCAATGTAATAGACGACCCGTCAATTGGACGCCCAGTCTGTGAGTTATTTTCCTTTTAGTCCCAGGGGCCCAGTTAGATTCATGTATGATCCAACCTGACCATATCTCAACTAAACCCCAAACTCCAGTGGAGTATACTCAAAGGGACGGCTACGGTCCAAGATTTCCAGTGCTGCTAAAGGATCATCAAATGGACGTCCGGTGCCAATGATATGGACAATGAAAGTAAAGGGTTGGTAGTACGCCTGGGTCCGATCTGACGCCTTCGTACTGACACGACCCGACATTGTCAGGGCTGACTCGGTTCGGGTCGACCCTTTCTGACCCAATGGGTCCAGCCTGGCTCGTTGGGTGGGTCGAACCATAGAGTTTGGCCCGACCCCCTGGGCCTAGCCCAGTGGGCCGCGAGAGCAGTCCCGCCCCGGCTCAGGGATGGTTCAGCCCGTTGTACCGTGAGAGTGCGGCCCGACACGGCTTGGTCTGAAAGGCGTGGCTAGGGCCGGTTCGACCAGGGCACCACGAGGGGGCCGAAATGCAGGCTCGGACGGGAGGCCATGAAAGAGTTGGGTCGCCAGCACAGCTGGGAGGCCACAAGGGGGCCGGCTAAGGGAGGCAAAAGGAGCGCATGCGGAGGCTGGCAGGTGGCCAGTTCAGGCAGGGTGCAGCTAGCACTTCTGGGTGGCATGCGGCCAAGCGGTTCGGCAGCCGAGAGGTACGCGGCTAGGAGGGCCAGTGGTCTGGAGGCGCACGGTAAGGTGCGCTGATGGGAGGCTGACGGTGGCGAGAAGTCGGGCAGCACGGACCGGCGGCGGTGTAGCCGGGGTGGCATGCCTGTAGGGCTGCTATCATCCCGGAGGACAAGAGCACAGCGAGGGGGACATGGTTTGCGGAGGCCGCGGAATGCATGGCCCTTGTCATCGCTGCTTTCTTCGCCTCTTTGCTTCATCACCAAGATGAAGCTCAATCAGAAACAAGATCGGTGGAAGGGTTGGTCCTTGTTGGTTTGGCCGGCACCCTTCGCTTTTAGGGTGGTATCAATTGGTTCATAAAGATGAAGAAAGTTGAACTTAAATTAATCTTACAATCCACCGCAACAGTTCCTTTCATTAGAAGAATAGAAAAGGAATGAAGAATTACACAAAACAAATCCTTACCTTTGATCGTCGATCGTTGTTCGTTGATGGAGTCGCGGAAGTCGTTCATCGAAGACATCTCTTGACAGTTGAAGCTTCAAGGAAGAAGTCGAAGAAGGTTGGTGTTCTTTGTTCTTTGTTCTTTATTGGGAGATGGGGTTCTTCTTTGGAGAACACCAATTCTCCCAAGCACTCCTCTCAAAGGCTCCCACTAAATGAGAAATTCCAAGAAAAAATAATAATAGATTGTCTACTATTTCAGTTGTTGGAACGAAATTGAAATAGAGAATAAAACTAATTAGATAGTATACCCTTAATTAATTCAAGGGTTTGGCACAAGGAATTATTTAGGGGAGCTGAAGAGGCTATCCCTCATTAATGAGGGAGATTTGAGAGGTTTTACTCCCCTCTATCAATAGGGGGTTAAGCCTCGTGTGGTGCACACGCTGTAACCTCTCGGGGGAGGTTATTATCGAGTGGGACCCACCACCATAACCTCTCATGTGAGGTTAAGGTGTGGTGGTCCCACCTCTAACTCTCGTGAGGAGGTTTTAACCACCAAACATCCACATGGATTCTCTAATAAAATAAAGTGAAAACTCACTTTATTTTATTACTTTCCACAAAAACCCAAAATCTATCTTCTACTTTCAACCAACTATCATCAAGGTGAAAGTCTTATTAAGTGAATATCAGCCCTACGAGTTCCAAGGTGCCCTCAGATATCAATTCTGATCACTGGTTCAAAATTTATAAAAACCCGCTCATATGTTTACTGATCGTACCCAAACAAAACATCAAAAATTGATTCCAGGCACACCGGGAATCGGAATCAAGTGCCGTCAATTTTTGTGGACATTCAAAATTCCTTTGTATTTATGAAAAAAAATACCACAGATATTCAGGGTCTTTAAATTCTCCTCATCTCAGTTCTTTACATCCCCGTAAGCCACTACACAAACTAAGGAAAGAAATGGGGGTAATGACCACACATCTGAGCCTCCAGCTCCCATGTTCTCTCTTGGAGGTTCCCATGTGTCCAACGAATGCGCACAAGAGGTATCGACCATCCATGAAAGACCCACTCCTGTTGATACTCATTCACCACTGGAAAATCCATAAATGTTTCCCCATCGTCGATGTCCATCTCCCCATGAGCAATGATGTGAGAATGGTCATGTACGTATCTCCTCTACTGGGACACGTGGAAGACGTCATGCACCCGGTGCAACTGAGGTGGAAGAACTAAGAGGTAAGACACCTATCCTACTCTGCTGGGTACCTAGAAAGGTCCGATGAATCTTTAAGATAAGTTTCCGCCTTGGCCAAATATCCATAAACCCTGTCGAGGTGAGACCCGTAGAAAGATGTGGTTGCCATCCTCGAACTCCACAGGTCTCTATCTCCTGTAATCGTACGACTTATTCCTGCTTTTTGTAGTCTTCATCCGCTCCTGGATGATCATCACCTTCTCTGTGGTAGCCCATACCATCTCTGGTCCCACTAATGCTGACTCCCCTGGGTCTGTCCAGCATAGTGGTGATTTTCAAGGTCAACCATAAAATGACTCATAAGGTTCCATCTCGATGGTGGAGTGATAAATTTTGTTGTATGAAAACTCCCCCCAAAGGTAAGTGATCTTCCAAGCTGTGACAGAAGTCGAGGACACAGGAATGTAGCATATCCTCATGGTTCTGAATGGTCTGCTCGTTCTGACCATCTATCTAAGGATGGAAGGTGGTGCTTAGACAAATCTGCATCGCAAAAGCCTCCTAAAACCCCTTCCAAAGTCGGGATGTAAATCATGTGTCACGATCGCAACAATAGAAGATGGTACCCCATGTAGCCGCACAATCTCCTTCATGTAGAGGCATCCCAAGATCTCTACTGAACCCTTATCTCTCATCGGTAAAAATAAGGCCATCTTGGTGATTCGGTCGATGATCACCCAGATATAGTCATGTCCCCTGGATATACGTGGAAGACCTATCACGAAGTCCATGTATATCCCATCCGACTTCCACTCTGGGACCTTGAAAGGTTGAACCAAGCCTGCTGGTACCTGATGCTCCGACTTCAGTTGCTGACAAGTGAGGCATCGAGAGACACACTCCACTACTGTCGTCTTCACACCTTGCCACCAGTGCTATCGTCGAAGGTCCTGGTACATCTTCACCACTCTTGGATGTACCGCAAGAGAAGATGTGTGGAACTCCCTCAACACTTTATCCTGAAGTGACACTAGCACCATAGTACGTCCTCTGAAGAGGATGATGTGATCCCCACCTTCAGAAAACCCATCAGGTTTTTGTCTTGTGGATATCTGAGCACGTCATGTCTCGCAATCAGCATCTGCACATTGGGCATCCCTGACTCACTGAAGAAGTTGAAGAGTGACTATAAGAGACTGAAGGAATGATGATCCTTCTAGGTCCATAATGGATTTCTATAAAGCATCCAGTTGCTCTGTTGTCTCTCCTAGTAGCTGTATACTAGATCACCTACTGAGTGAATCTGCTACAACGTTCCCCTTCCCAAGAGTATAGACTATGTCTATGTCATTGTCCTGGAGGAACTCAAGCCAATGTCGCTACCTCAGGTTTAGGTCCTTCTGAGAGAAGATATACGTGATACTCTGGTGGTAAAATTAGACTATAAAATGCTCACCCATCAGATAGTGTCGCCACATCTTGAAGGCAAAACCAGTACTGCTAACTCCAGGTCATGGGTAGCATAGTTCTGCTCATGTTGTCTCAGCTCCCGAGAACCATATGTGATTACTACTCGCTCCTGCACTAGGACACACCCGAGTCTGGTCCCTGACGCGTCGTAATAGACTACGTACCATATCCCCTCCTTTGGAAGCCCCAAGATGGGTCCACTAGTCAGCCTCTGACTGAACTTCTAAAATCTCTAATGTCATCTATCCTACCATAAAAAGGGTTTCCTCTTCATCTTCAAGGCTGATAGTTGTGCTGCAGATCTAGGGAAGTCTGTTACGAACCTACGGTAGTACCCAACCAAACCCAGGAAACTATGTACCTCCGTCACACTCCTGGGTGGCTCCCAAGAAATTATTTTATTATTCTTCACTGGATCCACTACAACTCCAGTCTTCGAGATGATGTGTCCCAAAAAGTGAACCTCTCATATCCACAACTTGCACTTAGAGAGCACACCATTAAGCTGGTGCTCTTGGAGTGTGTCCAGTACTACCTGTAATTGGTAGGCATCCTCCTCATCAGTAGTCGAGTATATCAGAATATCGTCGATGTAGACTATGACAAAGCACTCGAGGTATGTCTAGAAGACACTATTCATGAGTCCCATGAAAACTGCTTGATCATTCTTTACGCCTAAAGTCATAACCAATAACTCATAGTGGTCGTACTGAAATCTGAAGGTCATCTTCTACACATCCTCGTCTCAAACTATCAACTAGTGATATCCTTATATGAGGTCTATCTTTGAGAACCACCATGCTCTCTTCAACTAATCAAAGAGGATGTCAATCCTCGGGAGTGGGTACTTGTTCTTCACAATCACCTGGTTCCAGCAATTTTAGTCAACACAAAGCCTCAATCTTCCATCTGCCTTCTTGGCGAACAATATCAGTGATGCCCTAGGAGAAACACTGGGCCAGATGAGTCCATTCCCCTGCTAGTCCTACAACTGTACCTGCAATTCACAAAGCTCAACGAGATCCATCCGATATTATGGTGTAGATATTGATGTCGTCCTTGGGTACAAGTCAATGTAAAAGTCCACCTCTCTGCGAAGAGGTTGACCTCGAACATCTTCAGGGAAAACATCATTTTACTGGTCCACCACTACAGGATAGCTCAGACTCTCCACATCAACTACTCCAAGGTTAAGGCAGGCCAACTGATCAGTGATCAGTTTCACCCTCCTCCGAATAAGTCTGTCGTGCACGGCAAAGGCTCCCTTCTTGCCAGTGAAGGTGAAGTGGGTCCCATCTGTGCGGACACACAAAAATGTTTTCCTAATACAATCGATCTGAGCATGGACTGTAGATAACCATTCCATAACCACGATGATGTCATAAGGCCTCGACACCGCTATGAGGAGATCCCAACAGAATCCCTCGACTCCTAGAGTAAGCTCACACTGCCGGCACCAATGCATAATCATTGAGTCTTCTCTCGTAAGAGTCTCTAGCCATAAGGATCGAGCCAATGGCTCCATCGGAATTTATGATCTCCGAATGAGGGCAGTGGAAATGAAATAGTGAATGGAACATGTGTCTATATGAACTGCATCCAAGGTGGATTATACACGGATCCAACCTCGAATCATCTTCAGAGCGCCATGATCGTGAGCCTTAGCTGCCTGGAGCTGAGATCTCATCTGTCCACCTACTCCCTGCGATCGGGGTGGACCTCTTAGTCGTGGTGGTGGTTACAACTCAGAATACCATCCACCTCCAGCTACATGAACATCTCCTCTGCCACATCTACATGTGCCCTACAGATCACCTCGATCGAACCATTGCCTCTTCCTAGGAGGTCCCTCAACTGTATGATGATCATCCGTATGGTGGGTCGTATAGTCATGAGCCATGTGACCCTGTCCACCACATGTGAAACACTGCATGTTCCTCGAATGACTGGCTCTATCTCGTGTGCCTTTCACAATGGAAGTCGGGTCCTAAGTTCGTCCACCAGATGGTCTGGTCTGCTTGGACCTCTACGACATATCTCTACTTCTAGATTCAGAGGACTCCGCTACATGACTCTTGGTGGCGGGTCTCTCTACTGGTGTCTTCTCAGCAAGGAAAATATCCACTAATAGGGATTTCTCCAACACTCCTGCCTGCGTTGGGATGCTGAGAGAGATCATTGAATCCCTGATCTCTCACTTGAGCCCATGGTCGAAGGTCCGGGCCCTGAAGAATGGTTCCCACACCATATATGTGGAGTAGCGTGAGCGGTCAGGGAACCTCGCTCAGTACTGTTCCACCATCATGCTACCTTGTTGTAGATGCAGTTGCTCCTGTATCCGCATCGCACGTAGGGTGGATGGGACAATTTCTGCCCGAAACAGGTTCTCAAAGTTTGCCAAGAGTAGTGTCTCCCCTTGATGCACCTGGAGCATCAGGCTCCACCATCTTCCTGATATTTCCTGAAGGATACTCACAGTAAGGACCACCATAAGGACTATTGATGTCCCTAAAAGTCTAATGACTCTCTCCACAGCCTCTATCCAATCATCAAATGCATGTGGGTCCGTCTCACCCCTGTACTGGGGTGTCCTCTGGCACTGGAACTCATGAAACACGCTCAGGTGACATGCACTCTCTGCTGTTGGGGATGGTGGAATTAGTGGACCAATGGGTTGTGGTACGGCTGGTGCCTCCGCTGTGATAGGTCCATGTACCGAGGCCTCCTCAGTCAGTGGGCTGCCATCTCGTACAAATCCTGGAACCCTGGATGGCTATCTCTGTGGGTCCATCATGAAAAGTAATAGGTGTTCCATGGTCAATAAGTTATACCTTGTGAGAGGACTCTAAGAGATCACCAAGAAAACTCTTGAAACACACATGCAATCTGTGTTTTTTTTTTCACTGAGTCAGAAATAAGAAGTTAGGGACCTGGTGTATGGATACATCGGCCATCGTACCTCACTGGATTCCCTGAACTGAAAACCACACTTAGTACCCTTAACACTATTGCTTCACAGAAAAGATCAGAGTCATATGTTCTATGGTAGAACCGAATCCTCTAATACCAATTTGTCACGACCCATCTCCCGGGGCCCGTGTCGTGACTACACCAAGCCCGCCTTCCATAGGCCATGGACTAGAAACTAGCACCAAAGGCGTAAATCCATAAACTGGGAAGGAATTTCCAATATAACTAAAAACACACACAACAGAGTACATAGCTGGGTAGAAAATACTAAGTAAAATTGTATAACAAGAGATTGATGAAAGGTAAAGGGGCCGGAAATACAAGCCCAACTAAAAGTGCAAGTACAACATAAAATGGAAAAAATAGTTCAAAGGTGAAAAGAAGCTTCTGGATCAGCCACCATGGATCCTACCTAAAGGGTAGGTACAGATAGCCTCCTTAGCACTCCATGTCTATCAGTCTCCTCCAGGTACCGACTTGTCGTGAGGTCCACCTCCAGGTACTGTCATGTCCTCTTACACTCAGCCTCGGTCAATGTAGTCTGTCATTTGCATCCAACACAACGAGGTTCCGGAATATCCCGCACTAGGGTGAGTATAAAGATACTAAGTAGTGACCCTGAAAACCTCAAGGTATCACAAAATCCAAAAAGGATAAACCATAAATTATGAAATCAACAGATAACCCCACTTAGGTATATGCCCATACATATACCTAAGTTATCAAATAATCCATATCAATCATGAGGAAAACTCAATGCTACAGACTCAGCTCACACATTTATACAAATCTTGTTGGGAGATCGATATGTTCAAATGTAGCCACTGAATCATTTATTATGTCGAACCCACACAGGATCTAGGAATAATTATTTTGTAGAACCCACACAGGATCCTGGAACAAAAGTCACGACTGTCAAACCAACACAGGATCCATGAATAGTAGTTAGAGTTATCGAACCTAGACGGGATCCAGGAACAGTCTTCAGTGTTTTTGAACACACAAAAGATCCATGAACAGTCATTAGTGTCGTCGAACCCACACAGGATCCCGGAATAGTTGTCAGTGCACAGCCAGCCACAGGGTTCCGTACGAAGCATGCTTGATTCCGGGAGGGTATTCTCCTAAAGGCGAGTTGCGATACATCAACTACCAAGAAGTATCTCAAAATTATTCCACATCATAGGGGTCTCAACGCAACTGATGACCCATCAATCGAACACCCGATCTGTGAGTTGTTAGCCTTTTAGTCTCAGGGGCTCGGTTGGATTCGTGTATGATCCTACCTGATCTTATCTCAACTAATTCCTAAACTCCAGTGGGGTATATTCAAATAGATGACTATGGTCCAAGATTTCCAGCGCCACTGACAGATTGTCAAATGGACATCTGATGAAAAATATATGGCAAGAAAAAGTAAAGGGTTGGTAGTGGGCCTAGGTCTGGTCCGACCCGACCCGAATTATTTTGGGACGACCCAGTTCAGGTCAACCCGTGCTGACCCGGACCGCTGGGCCTAGGACAATGGGCCTCAAGATCATGACTCGCTCCGAAGGGCGTGGATGGGGCCTATTCAGCCATGGCACTGAGAGAGGGTCGAGACGCCGGCACGGCCGGGAGGCCGTGAGGGAGCTGGGTCTCTGGCTCGGCCGGGAGGCCGCAAGTTGTCTGGGTTAGGGAGGCAAGTGGGGCAGGAGTGGAGGTTTGTAGGTGGACAGTTTCTATAGGGTACGGACAGCATGGTCAGGAGGCACGCGACCAGGCGGTTCGGCGGCCAGGAGGGCCGGTGGACGTGACCTGCTCGGCAAGGTGAGCCGGCGGGTGACCTGCGGTGACTGAAAGCTGGGTGGCGCGGGCTGGTGGTCGTGCGGCCATGGTGGATCGGCTGTAGGGTCGTGAACAGGCCAGAGCACCGGATCATCATGGGGGCGGCGCGGTTCACGGTGGTCGCGGGTAGCATGACCTTTTTCATCACCACTTCGGTCTCCTTGTTGCTTTAACTCCAAGCCAAAGTTCAATCATAAACAAGATCATCGGAGGGGTCGGGCCAGGTTGGTTTGGACAGAACCCTCCGCATTTAGGGTGGTATCAATTGGTTCATCAAGAGGAAGAAATATGGACTTCAATTATTCTTAAAATACACCACGACAATTCCTTTCATTTGAATAAGAGATAAGGAAAGAGAAATTGCACAAAACAACTCCCTACCTTGGATCGTTTATCATTGTTCCTTGACGGAGTTCCCGAAGTCGGTCGTCGAAGACGTCTCTCGATGGTTTAAGATTCAAGGAAGAAGTCGAAGAATTTCGGCATTCTTCGTTCTTCGTTCTTCATTGGGAGATGTGGTTGTTCGTTGGAGAACACTAATTCTCCCAAGCTCTCCTCTCGAAGGCTCATACTAAATGAGAAATGCCATGTAAAAATAATAATATATTGTCTAATATTTTAGATGATGGGATGACATTCAAATAGGGAATTAAATTAATTAGATAGGCTCCCCTTAATTAATTCAAGGGGTTGGAAAAATGAATTAATTGGGGGAGGTGAAGTGGATCTCCCTCATTAATGAGGGAGATTTGAGAGGTTTTACTCCCCTCCATCTATAGGGGGTTAAGCCCCGTGTGGTCCCCACGCTGTAACCTCTCGCGGGAGATTATGTCCGGGTGGGCCCCACCACCATAACCTTTCATGGGAGGTTAAGGTGGGGTGGTCCCACCTCTAACTCCCATGAGGGGGTTTTAAACACCACACACCCACATGGAGGCTCTAATGAAATAATATGAAAACTCACTTTATTTTATTACTTTCCACGAAAACCCAAAATCTATCTCCTACTCTCGACCAAATGTCATCGAGGTGAAACTCTCCTTAAGCGAATACCCACGCTACGAGTTCAACGGTGCCCTCATATATCAATTCCGAGCACCCTTTCAAAAGTTATAAAAACCTTCTTGTATGTTTACTGAACGTACCCAAACAAAACATCAGAAATAGATTCTGGGCACACCGCGCCTCGGAATCAACTGCCGTTAATTTTCATGGACTCAAAAAATTCCCTTGTATATAAGAAAAAAAAATTCCACGGAAATTCCAGGTCTTTACATAAAAAATATTACATATTTAGGAAACATGGGCGTTGATGATAAATATACCCTAATAAATAATTACATGAAAACAATCTCGAATAATATTGAGATTGTGAAATTATCCCTTACCTTAGATATTGGTTCCTTCATAGGAATCTAAAACACCTATATATGTGTTTAAATATTTTAATTAAGTTATTCTATAATCATATTTATTTTTATAATATCACAAGTGTTCATATTATTACTTGTTTTTTAATTACATTTTTACTCATCCATTAGGTATTCATTGATATATTTTCCTATGCATGTTTTTCAGATATGTTCTTATTGATCTTATTAGGATATAGTTATATAATTTCAATAATGATATTAATATATTAAATATCATAGTTGTTAATTTTATTCATTTATATAATTAAACTATGATGAAGATCATGTAGAATGAATCGCATTACATCGTGGAGACGGTAGGTCATATGTACCCACAAGCTATGATATCATTCCCATAATTTTGGAATGGTATTGAAATAGCTGGTTTATATAATATTGAGTAGTAAATATCATGTAATAATAAACATATATAGATATTATTTCCATAATGACACTCATCCAAGTAAATTGGTGAAGAAAAAAAATTACACCATGACATGGAGATGGTAAGAAGTACGTACACATGCATGGTGATTTTGTTTTTTGTAGGATGGAAAGAATATTTTCATAATTTAGTTAATATTATTAATAACCTCCCTTATAATGGCTTGGAAATAAGTTATGTTTTTCACTTAAAAAATTTCTTTCGTGAAATAAATTATATCAAAAGAACATGGAATTGTGTGTAACAAAAGAAAAAATTAATGTTTCGTATACCACAAGCTAATTACGTGTTGTGCATAATGCATGCTTATCTTGGTGTAGTGTACATCACAATGTAAAAAAAATTATATATATATCTCATAAAACTCATGGGTTGTTACGTTCCCAATTGGTGGCATGACATTCAGGCACCACCAAGATGGGATATTGTTTGACTGGTCAAGAAAATGTGAGAATTCATTCCAGAAGTTGAAGAAGAATTTGAATATGTTACCAATATTTATCTTACCTAACTCGGGTGATGAGTATACAATGCTTTATAATGATTATAGGTTCATCATATAATCTATGTTGTTACAGGGAAATTAAGTCATGGTGTATGAGTATCGGTAGTTTAGGAAACATGAATGGAACTACCCAATGCATGACCTAAAATTAGTTGTAGTTGTTTATGCTTTGAAGTAATGAATATGTTATCTTCTCTAAGAGAAGTAAATTTTATATAACTATTAAAAAAACTAAAATTATATCTTTTCACTGTAGGTTTTGATTCAATTGTATCAGTTGTTAGTTAATTATTTATAGTAGTTTAATTTTGGGATAGAATATATACATAGAATTGGAAATAGTGTTCCTAACACCTTAACTAGGAATACTCAGAATCATGAATTTGTAGTGGTAGATGATGACATTACTGGTAGAAATTAATTTTGTGGTTTAGGATAGTCCGAAGAATATTACTCTTGTATCGGTTTTAGTGGTTTATACACTTTTGAGTTAGATAAGTGAATGTCGTTATCATGATTCATAAATTTTTTCCATGATGGAAAGACATGATGTTAGAGAGGCAGCTTCAGACTAGATGATAGATGTGTAAGAGATTTTATATTTTAGGAATACAAATTTTGTTTCAATGGGTATGTGGGAAGGGCTGATCCATAATTTGATTCCATGAAGTTGGTGGTGCATCCAGGTGTGACAAAAATGTATGGTGACCTACGATGGTAGTTTTGGTGCATGGGCATGAAAAAGAAGATATTCGGGTTCGTCACATGATATTAAACCAATCAATTGGTGAAGTCCATGAATCAATGTCCAGGACATTTACTACAATGGTTTACCATTCCATAATGGAAGTTTGATAATGTTACTATTGATTTTTTTTTGGGTCATCTAAGGATGCCTTGGAAGAATGACACAATTGGGGTTATGGAGGACAATTTGAATAAGGCTACACATTTCATGCTTATGTAGGAGACCTTCTTGAAGGGGAAATTGGTAGATTTATTTTCCATGATATAGTTTGTTAGTAGGTGTTCCATAGACTACTGTTTTAGACCATAGCTCATGACTTACTTCACGCTTCTGAATGGTCTTATAGAAGGTGCTTTGTATAATGGTTATTTTGAGTATGCCTTTCCACCCATAGAAAGATGTGAAATCATATAATACGAAACAAGTGCTTGATGATATGCAATGACTGTGTGTTCATGACGTTGGTGGGTCTTGGTAGAAGAACCTAGAATTGGTGGAGTATCCCTATAATGACAATTTCCAGGTTACTATCCATATGGAACCATAAGAGGATCTTTATGGTTAGCCATGTAGATTACCTCTATGCTGGATGGTGGTAGGTGAGTTATAGTTGTTCTAGTCAAGTCTCGTATAAGAGACATCAGAGTAGATTCAGCTAATTCAAAAACATATTTTTATGTATCATAGTAGATAGAATTAATTTGTGGATAAAATAAGACAAACCATAGACTTTTACAAAGGTGATCATGTATTCTTTTAGTTTTCACCTAGATTGGGTCACTGCAGGATACAAATACATGTCATGCTGGCACCCAGGTATGTTAGACCATTTGATATTGTGGAGAGAATTGGGCTAGTCACATATAGATTTTCTCTTCCATTGAAAACCAATTTTATTCTTGATTTTTTTAATTTTTCACATATTCGTAGATATCACCCCAACCTTTCTCATGTGATCTAGATGGATGATATAGATCTTTATATAGATATATCATTGGAGGAGAAACTGATACGTGTGTAAGATCACAATGAGAATGTATTTTTGGGAAAGAACATGTCTATTGATCATATATTGTGGCCACATAGTCATGTGAAGAAATGAACATTGGAAATAGTGGTATTTATGTGGGCATAGTGGTCCGATCTTCTTGAATCGGAATCATAGAGATACTTGGGAGTAGAGATCAAGGATGAGCTGTTATAAGTTGTAGATATTATAATATACCAAGATTTTATAGAGATTTCTTGAGATTTATTTCTTGTATTATATTTCATTTTTTGTGTATATTTATTTTGGGTGTTAGATTTGGTCTGTATGGTTGGGAATTTTAGATCATATGAAGGACTAAGGGAAGTTTAGGGTTGGCACATAGTTTTCCCAAACTATTCCCAATGGGAAAACAATTAATGAATCATCAGAAATAAAATGATTTCATGTTTATTACATAGTTTTTCAAACTATACGTCCTCTTAGGAAAAAAAATTCACCCCCTAGAAGAGGAACATAGTTAAAGTTTTTGGTTTTGAAAATCATGTTCCCTTTTCCAAATAAATAGTGCATGGGTATTTAATTAACATTAAAATTAAATTTAAAATTCCAAAAATGAATGTTTTTACCCAAAACAATCTCTACATTTACCCTAAACTTTCCCTATATTTTTTCTTCTTAGGGTAAAATTTCAATCCCTCTTGACTACCGTTATTTGTGAATTGGTGGGTGGATTGATGATCTATATCTCTCTGAGATATGGTTTCATCTAGATTGATTTCTTTATCTCTCTCTGACACCTACTCATATTCGAAGATAAATGTAGAATGTTCATCCATTATTGGATCTATATCTAGATCGATATTTGTTATATTGTGATCTATTTAATATATTTTTAGGGATTTGATTCAAGATCTCATTCTTCAGAATAGGTTTCACCTGTCAATTTCAATTTGGGTAATTGTATATAGGTGTTCGCTTATCAAAAAATTGTGGTCTGTGTACTATTATTCATATTCCAAGTCCTTGAATTCAATTATGTTAATGTAATTATATAATTTCTATTAGATGACTAGAAACTTATTTTCTCCAATTTAGTTATTTAATTTGGTAAATTAATAAATTAAGGGATTCTAGAATATGGGATATTGAATTGATCGAATTGGAATAAATATTTTCAGACACAATTATGGGATATTGTGATTGTGAAATTGGATTAATTAATGAATTAATTAATTAATGGATAATTTTTTGATTATTTAATTGAACATACTCGATTAATTAATTGTTTATTTAATTAATCGAGATAGTGTGATTAATTAATTTTTTAAATAATTAATGGGATATATGTGATTAATTATTTGATAAATTAGTTAATGGAATGACGTGCATATTTAATTTTTCATTGGATTAATTAATTGGTGATTTAAATAATGGGTTACTGAAGTACAAGTGTTATTTTTATATATGTGATACTTTATAAATGTGATATCATGATGTTTTAAAATATTTGATAATCATGTGTGGGATATGGTCTATTGCATCAAAATCGCATAGTGATATCTGAGATGATAAATGGTAACAATGGAATTAAGTTGTGGATTGTGATGATGAATGATAACAATAGACCTCATATATGAATTGAGATGGTCAATGGTAATAATGGAATTCAAATATGAGTTGAGATGATTATTGGAAACAATTAAATTCAGATGTGAATTCTGATGATGAATGGTTAAAATCGAATTCAGATGTGAATTGAGATGATGAATAGGTAAATTGGAATTCATATATATGATATCCTTGGGAGATATTTTAGACTCAAACATAAGACAGTGTCAATATTGTGAGTACGAGTGTCCTTGGGGACCTGGGGGTTGTGATGTTAAATAAAGAGTAATTGAATAAATGTAAATTGGTAAATTGTTTCTTATATTCATTCCTTATACAACTACATACACGATTTTGAGTGGATATTATTTTAGACATCATTGGTGGTGGTCTACTAAGTTGTAATCACACCCTACTCAGGCTGCCTGATCGGTACACAAATAGATTTCATGGTTTTAGGTCATGTTATGGGAAATTTCCTTGGTTAGATGGACAATTTGAGATGGAGCATATATAAGGGAACCAATCTTTTTGTTGGTACCTTCTTGGGAGTCAGAGTGTCCTTATTTTGGTTTTTAATTAGTTATGTGGAACTTATTATAGAATGGAAGATCTAATATTTATTTTTTTATATTGAATTACTATATTGGTCCCCATGTGATATTTTTATTATTATATTTTATTTTATTGTCATTTTGTAATTGTTTACATATTTATGCTTTTGTGATTTTATGATAAAGAGGGTATAGTAACCCCATATTAGACCCTTTCTCCTAGTCTGTAGCCTCTTAAATATGAGGAGGTGTTCTTGAGGTCATGTAACTGACCAGCTCGGGGCACCATTAAGTGGCAGTAGGGATGGGATGTCATAGACATGATGAAGTTCAACACAGTATTTACAGCATGTCAGATCTATATTGACTTACATCATCAATAGAATGGTTTGATCCTTTCTAAATAGAAAATATACCATGTTATTCTCTTTCCTTAGATGTTAGAGAACTTAATAGTCATAGTCCTTGATCATCTCTAACTATCATTATTAGTGCAGATTATTCTCCTTCTCTGTGAATATATATAAGATTATTTCATGATCATATATATTTCACACTTCACACTGAAGAGATAATTCCACCATAATTTAAATGTGATGATAACTATCGCCAAATATAGATCATTTTTTGGGTATTTCTATTAATGGCATTTAAACTACCTTGAAGAATGGGTTATCACCCATTCTTTTTTCATTAACTCACACACTAATCCCTTCTTTGAAGCATTTTTAAATGCAAAGAAATTTACTCCACTTCTAGGATGTGCAAGTACACGTATAAGGACAATCCACATTTTCAACCCCATAAAGATAACCTCACATTCTTCATTCCATGTGAACATGACTCCCTTCTCAGTTATCTTGGTTATAGTTCTTTACAATCAAGACACATTTCTCAAAAATATACGATAGTACCCAGCTAATCTAATGAATCTACAAATATATTTCATAGGTGTGGGCCTTATTTATCCTTCAATTTATTTTGTTTTTTAGGGTCCACATATATCCCATTTCATGTGATGAAGTTCCTAAACAATGAGAAGTCCTTCCACTAGGACTCACATATTCTGTACATTTCATAAAGTATATGCTATCAAAATACCTTTAGCACATTTCTTAAAAACTCTTCATTCTCCACTTTATTTTGGAGAATATTATATTATCATATAAAAATAATAAAAAATTACAAATTTATCCTCTAATGATTATATTCATCATGTCTATGAAGATTTCTGGAGAATTACAGAATATGAATGGTATTACATTGAACTCATATTTCTCGTAACTTGTTTGAAAATTAGTGTTTGGGATATTCTTCTTCAACCTAACATGGAAATATCATGAATGAATATCCAAAATAGATAATTATGTTTCTCCACATAGATAATAAAATAAATTATCATTCTATAGAAGAGTAAACATGTTTTTTATGGTCATCTTTTTTATCTCATGATAATCAATGAAATGGAACATAGACCCGTCCTTCTTCATGGTGAAGAGGAATGATGCACCACATGGTGTAGTACTTGGGGATATGAAGACATTATCAAGATTATCCAATAGTTTTTTCTTTAACTCATCATGATCAACAATATTAATTCTATATAAATTATTGGATAATGGAAATATCCCATGTATTAGCAAGATTGAAAACTCAACCTCCATACTCTGAGGAAGATCGTGTAATTCTTTGAGAAATAGATCTAGGTATCCCATCACAATGGTAATGTCTTCAAGGATGATTCTTTCTTTAAAAATTATTGTTTTAGCTAGATATGAATTCCCATATGGAAATAATATCCATTCTTGAGATGTAAGAGAAAACAAATATTCATCAATATTTTTCAATTTGTATAGAATCATAGGATGATTCATGATATGATGAGTGATTTCCCTCTCACGTAAATTTATGTTGGATGTATATATAGAAAAACAATCCATTCCAAAAATTTAATCAAATTATTTCAACGGGATCGTGAAAAGGTTCAATGGAATTTTTACCCTACAAATTTTGATATGAGAGGAGTTATATACTCGGGATGAAATAATTTCCCAATTTTAGATTTTCACCGACAACTCTATTTCCATTATTTGTGGTCTTCTTTGAATAGTTCCACTAAAATTTTGTAATATGACGAAATACATAGAAGTATAAAAAATTATGATTTTTATTCATGAATGAATAATTATCATACATATCACCACATAATTTTTTAGATCCACCTCAATGGTAGTGATGGAAAAATGATTTCTTCTAATTTATCAAATGTTTTGGTTGTCTCCAAAAACCCTTATCTTAGTGCATTATTTTTCAAAGTGACCTTGTTCTACGATTTTAAAGTATTAATGAATGTTAGGTGGGTTTATTTGAAAATTTCAGTCCTCCCCTTTATTAGTGGGGTTCTTCCATCTGAAATTGTTAGCTTGATGTCCTTCATTCCCAGACCTAAATCATTTCCTTTTCCCCTTAAGGAAATTTATAGAGTTCTTCTGTACACTCCTTTGACAAGTGGAATGTTAAAATTTCTTGGCCCCTTTAGATTTCTCTGTCAAACTAGCTATATTAAAACCCAACTTCAACTTCCAACCCCCATGATACCTTTTCGGTTTGTTGATATAGATTTTGTCTTTTAGTTAATGTAAAAAAATATCCTCAGAACTGTAAAATTCTCTAATTTCCAATTATTTTCATAGACTAGATTTTAGCACACCAAAGAAGCCACTAACCTTGTATTTAGTGGTAGAGAAAATTCTAGAGGTGTAACAAAAATTAAATGTGATACTTTCTTCGTACAGCTCAACAGATTCAACATCTTTATTCTTTGGGAAATTTAATCCCTTTCCATTTATGTCGGAGAGTACAAGGAAGATATTAATCAAAAAAATTCCTGAATTCCTTCCACCCTATTTCTTCGTTCTCTTGATCAGGCATCATATTCTAAATCAATGTCCACCACTGTCCTGTTAGTGCTTCTATATGATAAAAAACTTGTAAAAACATCTCTTTCTTATAATAATGACGGATTAAGATGATCTTTTAAATGGACTTGATACATTGTTCCTCAATTAAGGGATTAGATGATCAATTGAATTTCAGAGGACCTTGTCACATAAAGCTCTAAATTTCATTTTTTCTATTCATATGGATATTTGGGCACTCATCTCGATCTAAGATTCTATTCATAAACTGAGTCAACTAATATTGTATGACCAAAATGTTCATGAATCCCACTTCCATCGGGTTGGGGACCTTTTCAGGGTAGTCATCACATTTCATATAACATTGATTGTTTTTCTGATTCCTCTTATTTTTCTTCTATTGGGTTGAATAAATGGAAAATAAGGACATGAATTTGAAAAATATTAAACACATAAACTACAGTCCATTAACATTATAGAGATAACATATAAATTATATGTATTTCCTTAACATATGAATTTCTATGAATTAATCTATGTTATCCCTAGAATATTTATGATTATATATTCGTATAGGTAATTTTGATCCCTTAATAATGGTTCGTGAGGATATTGTAAATTTACCAAAGCATATCACCCAGGATTGTGAAACTAGGTGTGCATCATGTACCTTTTTGTGCACTAGTTCCTCATGGAATTTAGCTCAACATAGTGTTTTCAGGATTTAACATTATGAAAAAATGTTCTATATACAAATCCGCTTGTAGTATCCAGGAAGGGATGTATCTACTCAATAAACCACTTAATCTATACATACCAAAATTTAGTGGGTGAGTTCTTGTAATTGGTTTATTCCCTAAGGTTTTCTATAGTGTTTTGTAACCCTAATCCAAAAAAAATAAGCACTTCCTTATATACTAACTATTACCACCCTACTCTTTATTACACATTATTTAATGACTTATTACATAATATTACAAATAATTCAAACCAGATGTTCATGATGTCTACTGTATTTGTGAATTAGGTACATTATATAATAACGTAAAACAACAAATACTTAATCTTATTTGAAAACATCATTAACATGCCCATAACATTCCAACAAACATAAAAATGCATGGGATAACCTAGGGACATACATAAGAATAGTGTCAATGATAAGGACCAAAAAGGTAATAAACATGGAATAACATGAATAACATAATACATGTTAGACAATATTCATAACAATGGGGGTATAAAATGAGAGATAATCATAAACATGATCAATGAGACATTTTATAACATGATAAACATAGATGAAACATGGTAAATGTGGAAAGAACCTAAACCACATCATTATAAACACATGTCAAGGATAAATACCAAGATATCATGATGGGAAATCTCACATAATGGAATCTGATTTACTCCCTATCCTAACATGACAACTCTTGTGACTAAACATTACCCAAGTCATTAGGATGATATATAATTCTCGCTGTACCCATCACATTAATTTCATTCTCATGATTTAGGGTGCCAGAAAGATCATAAAATTGGGAATCATTTATCGTTAAATTTTACTCCATTCTTATGGAGTGTGGAATACATTTATTTATGTCCCCAGTCAATAAGTATAAATGCATAAATGTTAACACCCTTGATAGGAAATCAGTATGGTTCCCCCTAAAAAATATTGTTGACATGGAAAATAATGGTGAAATTTCTACTGCATAATTGTGTCACATAAGGATTCATAAAATGGGTTGATGAGAGAGATGGGTGTCTCACATCATTTGCATAAAAAATATTTAGTAATAGGGACATGGGAATAGTTATTCCAATAATAGAAATTATAAATATAAGGAATAATATAATTAATAAACATTAATAAATAGGTTAAAGAAAATATATTGTCCCTTGGTTGTGTGATTAGAATTGTTTAGAGGAGCTACTTGAGAGATTGGGGGCACCTTGGTTTGACTCTTGAGAGTAGATCAAAGATTAAGGACATTATGAGAATATTTTTAGTGACGATTGGTGGTATAATTGGTGGATTTTTGTATAAAATGAGTGGGAAACTCTTTATCATTTCACAAACATAGGTTTTGGACTCTATATAACAAAATCACCAAAACCGAAAAATGTATACTAGTTTTTTCTCATTGTTTTTTCTAAATGGGAGATTTTTTCATTATTTGATAATGTTAAGGGCTTAAAAAAATAAAATAATACCCTTTCTGATGTGGAATTGATTCATACTTTTAATTAAATGATTTTGAAACCTTAAAAAATATTAATTGTTTTAGAGGATTCATAATGTCTCATAAAATTAATCAAATATATAAAAAAAATTACTCCATTTTAAAGATAAAACCTATATTTCGTATTTTATATCCATTATGGTTTTTATTATTCCAACATTTGTTCATTATGATATCACAATACACACCATATATTTATATGTATTTAATATTTAACCGAAAATTTTATAGTCTAAGAAAATTATGAAAAGTTCACAATTCTATAATTTTTAAATTCTGATTCCAAAAATAATATCAATTTTGTCTAAATAATTTTCTCTATATGAGTATATTAACTTTTTTAAATAAGAATTGATATATTTTTTAAATTTGTGGGTTTTTTATCATTAATAGTTTTTGTCCCCTTATAAAAATATAATTTTAATTCATAAACATTATTTAATAATAATATTTTATTAAAAATTTATTTATTTCAAGAATCGATTCATTCTTCAAAATAAATGGTCTAATTGAAATTTTGTACCAATTAAAAATATGATTTTTTTAATTATATAATAATAAAAATAATTTATAAAGTAACGATAATAATAATATATGAAAATTATTATATTAAAAATATTATATGCATATTTATATTATTGTGGTCTTCATACATATCCCTTTAATATACCAAAAAAACATCTTAAGACTAAGGTGTGTGATAGTGACACATTCACGAGTGGGTTCTCTGTACATGGTTTGGGACATGATATCGGTGAGCTTCAACTTTCCACCTAAAGGATTTCAATCATTAATAAGTTATTGGATCTTATTTTTGGCTTGGTTAAGGAAAAACGAGTAGTGATGCTATCCCCCAGAGGATATCTGATAAATGTGAGTCATAGGGTTAAATCCAACTATTTAACTCCATAAGATCATTTATATGTGTCAATTCGATTTTTTAAACCCTATATTTATAATAACAATGTTATCAGTGTACAACATCTATATTATCAATGGTAATGATTCATACTAGTATTTTAAATCTGGTAGGATATTAGAAAACAAAATATTTTCATGTATTTTCTATAACTAGAACTCATAATATGAAATTTAATTTAAATAAAAAGGGTAATTATATTCATAATAGTTTGAGTTATTACACTATCTGAGTTGGAGTTGAAATAATTAATAATGGAATTTTAATGTCCATATATATTTATATGCTTGAATAGATAGAATGCCTTCTTTTTATTTGATTTTGGATAATCCCCCTTTATAAGTTATATTGAGTAGAATCATGAAAATTTGACATTGTGTATATTTCATAAGAGTAATCTAACTAAATCATAATAGTTCATACGAATAGTATATTTTATGATTTAGTAAATTTTATAATTAATAAGAGTCAAATTGATTATTTTTTAGAGTGATTCTCATCATTTCATATTGGTCATATTAAAATAAAACAAATTTTATAATCATATATCTGAAACTTTTTAACAGTACTCTCTATGGAAAAAGTCATTTCATAATAGAAAATAAGAATTTAAGAAGAGTCATTATTTACTTTCATAGGAGTAATGTTGATCATACATCAAAAAATATTCTAAAATTATATTTCATAAGATTCAGTCAATGATTTATTATGAGTAACAAAGGACATTCATAAAAAAATAATGTATTATGATTCCTATTTACATATAACAACTTTTTGTTATCCAATATTTTATAGAGTTTGCAATCATCAACTAAATTTGAGAAAATAAATTCCTAAAAATAAGGGATATTTTTTAGAAAGAAAATTTAAAGGAAATAAATATTATTCGATGATGATGATAATGATGTATGTATTTGTGGGATTAAATATCATGATGGTATTCCATAATAAAATTAGTGGAGGAATATTCTTAAAGTCATGGAATCTACATTATGACATAATAATATAGATTTGATGAAATATAAGAGGTGTGACATGTTCTGTAGAACAACCATGATATTATGGTTCATTTTTTTCTAATAATAAAATTTTTGTTTCACCGTCAATTTGTTTATTTCACTTTAAAGAAATAATATATTTTGTTTCAACTGCGGAAATCTTGTTAAGTATTTTTGTATGAATCCTCATGGTGAGTTGTTCTGATGTCTACCTAGAAATGTATAATCAATAAAATAGATAAAACATGAATAATTTTATTTTTTACATAAAAATTTGAACACAGTTAGTTATTTGATTTTGAATTAATAATTCAAATTTGAACAAAAATATATTTATTTTATTGTATGATATTAAATAAATATAGATACATTTTTTATGAAAAATGTGACTATAGAGCCACCATAGGAAAAAATTTTATGAAAACATAGTACATCAAGGAAGAAGTGTGTGTAGTGTTGTGTGAACTAAAATATTAGAGAAGAGGAAGTATTAGACATGTAGTTTTGTATTTATAATAATAAGGGAATGATCACACTGGTTAGTATGTTATAACAATAGTCGTATCATGTGGTGGTGAGGAAGATGTAATGACTTTTCAAATATTGTAGAAGTTTCGGAGCACTATGATATGTCCTGATATAGTCACTATAGAAATAATGATAGTTTATGGCTCAACGCTACTATAAAATGTGTATTTTATAAAGAAATTTCAGTGAGAGATTCAATTTTCTTATATAAAAAGTCTTTTATATTCCATACTAATTGTTATTTGTGATGTTTTCTTTAATAGATTTTAATGTTTCACATGATATTAGACAATGCAAATGATTTTCTACACATTTTGAGTAGAGATCCGTGTTCATCGATTGTTCATTATTAATTACAATAATAATTATGTATGAGTTAATAAATGATATCAATAAATCTATAATGTTGTATAGGTTAAATTACTATTAAATAATAAAAAATAAATACAGATATTTCCTATTGATTTAACCCCCCTAATTTTCAGTTTACCTCACTATTCATCAACCTGCCTCATATATAACATCTACCAATATTCAACATTCATATTTATATTGATTTACCATGATTCTTACCATTCCATTATTACTCAATTATAATTTCATTAATTCATACCAAAATTAAATAACCATTAAATCAATTTACTTTTACTAACCAGCATAGGAGGTAATAGTATCTTAATATTGGATTTTTTGTGGGTGAGTTGGTGATATGGTTATATGAATCAAAATGAGGTTTTATCATGATATAAAATCCACCACATAATTCAATAAAGTGTTTTTAATGATTATATTATATATATATATATTATATTTAATAAAAATATGTTTTTTACTAATATGGAAAGTGATTAGGTTATTTTACATAATGAGTGAGATCATTAGATGGATCATCGGAATTTTAAGGTTATAATATCATAATAATCATGATTAATTTTCTTCCTATAGATCAATTAGTTATAGAACTTCCAAGGGTCATAAAATCTGTTTTTACATTTTTCATAAGGTGGTTTCTGCATTACCTTCTCGTCATTATATTATATTTGGAATAAAGTTTCATTGGTGTGTCTCAAATATCACTATATAACCTTATCATGTGTATCTGATATAGTTTCATGAATTTTGAATTTAATTTGATTGTTTACTATGTAATATTTGGATTTTTATCTAGTGTGTCGATTGAGGATTTATGATTTTTTTAAATAATTCCAATACAGGCCTAATGTTTTGTATCAAGTGTTTCAGGATTAATAAAATCATAGTAAATCATTAATATACTTTATCAGAAATTTATTAATTTGTTTTTAAATGAAGGAAGATAGATATTTTTCAAAGATATATATTTAGGAAGGATATTATAATACAAAAGTGATGGAAGTAGGTATTATAAAGATAGATTTTATATATGGATATATTCATTTTAATTTCATCATCATTCCATTTGTTTTAAAAAATGCATCATAGGATTCTATAGGGGAGGCTCATTGGTTGTCTCTTCTCTACATTGGATTATTATATTCATTTTTTATTCCGTATATTTTTGGAATTTTTAGTTATAGAGTATGAACATGAAAAGAATTTGAGAATATTTTGTTAGTCTTATTCCTAAGGGTTAATTTTATGATCAGATATCACAATTCAATTTATATATATGATTGGATTATTTTTCTGTCCACATTGTCTCTCAAAGAGTTATATTTATCCACATTTCAAGGTTTTGGGTCTTTGTTTCTTATAATATTCTAAGAAATATATAATATAAGTTATTTTTTATTTTCCTAATAGGTTATTATTGGATTTTTATGTCTGAATTTTCCCATATGACATTTCATTTATCCATTATAACAAAGATTAATCATTTCATTGGAAAAACTATGTAAAATTAATCAATATTCAAATATTTGAAAAAAAATATTCATTTCCATACTCACTACTTTCAAGATGATGTTATATGAATAATGTTTACTATTATTCTTATCATCTTGATATATGTTTCATTTTGATGCATGTGATTTTTTTTCATATCACATAGATTTTGGGAGTTCGGTCCTTATAAAGATAACTATTCTACATGTGACCTTTAGATTATAGAAATTTTGTTTTCTTTAAATATTTGGGGATAGTTCTTGTTCGGTGAGTGTTTTTCTTATGAATCAAAATATCAAGTATCATATATTATCGTATAAATATATAAAACAATGCTATTGAATTTGGTTATAATTATCTAATTATTTTGATTTCAAATTTATATGTTCTCCAAGATAGATAGATGTGGTGGTTTATCTGTTCAGGATTTCTATCTATAGTCATATTTATTGGGATTCTAGTGGAAAAATAAAGATGATGTAGTAACTCACAATATTTAATTCCAACATGAATTAAAATAGTATAGAATAATTCTTCTACAACATAGTGACACACTTTCACAAAACTATTTATGTAGTCGAATCACAACTAGGGGACCTTGAAGTGGATTTATTGGGAGGCCAGATAGTATATAATAATTTTTATATGGATGTTTAATGGGAGATAAAAATTAGATGTTAGTATTTGGGGTGTTTTATATTCTTTAGAGTATACAAAATATGGTTTTTTATAATGTTCATGGATCACCCTTAATGGTGTATCTAAAAATTGGGAAGAGGTACCATACATATAAATGATATTTTTAATATTTTAGGATAAATAATTTAGTAGATAATATTCTATCTTGGTGTCTTGTATGTATGAATCAGAAAAAATATCATATTGATTTATAAATATTCTTATTTGCATTGAACATTATTTAATGGAAGTGGGAGGATGTAACTATATACATTTTGATCGTATTACCTCAATAAATGGGAGGGCATGATATTAAATGTGAAATTAATGAGTGATTTGTAAAAAACACATTTTATTCCAATAAAACAGTTGACCTCAGCATATTATTCATCAAGGATTTATGTGGGTGAGATAATTATTCTTAATGCTATTTTATAGTATAATTTTTCTTACTATGATCCATGATTTACATCAGAATGTGAATTTTATAACATCATTCATTTATTACTCAACTATACCTTATACAAACATTATTCCATTAGACTAGTGGTTAGATAGATTATATTATAAAGATATTTGAGGAAATATTACGACCATACAGTCATGATTTTTTAGAACGATATGTTGATCACAAACTGAGGATCGAGTTAACATATTTACCAAACATATATTGAAATAGACCCACTAGAAACATTTTATTAGGGTGGTTTCTAGGAAACATTATTATACACTAACATAGGTGAGGTCGATATCATAGGTTAATAATTAGTATTGGATTTAACTGGAAATTTTCATATTATTTGGTAGTGGATAAATGATTACCAAAATAATAATAATTCATTTTTTAAACAGAGGTGGTGACCAATGAAATTCTATATTGGTGATTATTTATATTTAAACATTTTTCTCTTCTTTGGATAATACTTATTTTTTGATCCAAAAAGGATTCTTTTACATTTTTTAAAGGTTGTAATGTATTGAATAATCCATTTGAAGTGGAATATTATTTAGCACTTATACCCAACATAGAGTGATAGGTTTAGTTTTTTCATAAGTCGCTTATTTTTATGTAACTTTATTATTAGTTTATTTCGAAAAATTATGTTAAGATATATATTGAGTAGGATGACATATATTTTCATATACTAAGGGAAATTGAAATCTTTCATGATATAGTGTGTTGTGAATAGATGGTTCCTTTATTACGTGTTCTATAGAGGTATGGTGCTTTGGAGTAAAATACCTTAGAATCAAATCCACAAATAAAATTTCAATATGAAAATAAGTTTTGATATTTTTCATGTGATATAAAATAGTGGTTTGAATAGGAATATAACTATGGTTTTTTAATGTATTCAAAAAAATATTTCATGGTATATTTTTTATAATTAAACTCCATTTAGTTATATTTCATGTGACTATTAAGATATAATGGTGATAAATTTTTTATGTATTATTTTTGTATATTTGGTAAATAAGTTATAATAAATTTATATAATTTATAGTTCTGGAAGTTCATGTTTTTTATTTGTTAAATTTTATATGATTTAGAAGATAAAATATGAAGATGAAATGTTAAATTATAGGGAAATTTAGAAGAATATAAAAACACACCATATTTAACATAAAATAATCCAAAGTAATTTCAAGGAGATTATGGTTGAGAAGTGTTTGTTGATTAGGTGACTGGGACACAGATGAAGATTATAGTAAAAAAACTAAAAAACACATTTTGGTTTTTCCACATACATTATAGTCTGTTTAAAGCACCAAAATTCATGGTCATGGATAAAATAATATCTTGGTATAGAAATTATAGATTGGAACATGAAAAACCCCGCATCTTATTTAAAAAAACATCCAAATAGGTTTTTATCAGACTTTATGGAATTAGATAGTTGACTCTATGAATATTTCAATCCATCATTATATGTGTTGGTTTTATTAAAATTAAATAAACCTATCATTATTTATAGTTGATTACATAAAACAAAAAATAATTATGTGTTCATTCAATGTTTTATGAAATAAAAAATTAAAACTATATGAGTCATCAATATCTATTGTATTTTTTCTTATGACATTTTCTAAGCATTCATCTCGACTAGATGGTGACTGGGGGGTGTTTTAGGGATATTTACCTTGAATTGGAATGATTTAATTCTAATATTATTAGGTAAAATAGTTGATTATAGATATGTTTGTTATTGGTCCAATTATTTATGACATCTAGGTCAACCCTTTGCCATCATTGATCATCTTAGGATGATTTTATCATATTAGATTATGCAATTTTTTATCAGGGCTACTTGATTGAATAATTCATTGGGCTTTCTATGAATGTTCATAATTGTTTTCCTACTTTTATAATGATACACATTCAAAGACAAAAATTATATTTATATTTATTGTTTATTTACAATAATTTATTTCTTATTGTTGGATATATTATTATTATTATTAAGTTTAGATGAAGGTGAATGTGATTAATTTGACATGATATTGATTTATTTTATTACTATATTAATTACTATAAATATTATTATTTGATCACTATAATTTTATTGAGTATGATTTTGATGAAGATGAGTTTACTGAATATTTATATTATGAAATAAATAATTGCTAGTTTTTATTCAAGATATGTCAACAATATTCTACTTCTTATGAGTTCTTAGGTTCTGAAAAATACGATCCTTATCATGTGATACATTATACTAAGAGGGAAAGATGTTATATGTTGAGTGAAGTGGGTAGATATTGAAATAGAAGTAATATTTTGTTTGTTACTTGGTGATTTTAACCAATCTTGTCTCATTTTTCTGAAGCTTATTGTTCTTGGAGGAAGATTGGAGTATGTTTGGTGGTGTTTGGGAGAAAAAATATGGAAGTGGAGGAATTTATGATGCAATGTATTATTCACGACATGAGAGAGTCATTTACATCCCTAATAGATGTTTATGGCTTGAGTGAAGGTGTTTTAAACAATTTAAATCAATAAGTGAACATATAGATCACAAAAAAGAATTAACCACATGATTTGTGGATCTGGGTGATTCAGTTTCCTATTGGTCAAATTATATGTCTCTTTATGACATGAATGACCAATTCATACCATAAATACCCATCTGGGATAAATACTATAAAACCTGTAGTACCAAATATTTCTTATATAACCCTATGATTTTCTCTTAGACTAGGTATTAATAGAATATAATACAGTGTGTTTTGATGATCTTCTGTTTGGGATTGATTCTTGATATCCTAGGTTCTATACATAGTGATCCGAGGTGAATTGTATCTCATTATCTTATATGTAGTTATCCATTTGGTATTCCTTCTTCTAGTTATATCATGACATGATATTTTTGTTGATATCCATATTTTTTGTATTTCATTTGATATTTTTTGGGGAAACTATAGCATAGGGTATGTAGCGGTCTTTTGTTTCCTTTCATGAAAGGTGATTAGAGATGTATGTTTTTATTCTATTATCATTTGAATAATTATGATACCATGAGTTATGTGACAAATTATTTATCATTTATTATGTGATTTCATAATTTATTCAGGATTTATCTCTTGGGGTAATAGTGAAAACAATCATACAAATTTTTAAAACATATTAAAATAGAATGCATTGTCTTGGGTTGTAACATTCAAATGTGTTTTAATGTTTATCCTCTTGATATTATATATAGTTTGATATATTTTTTTACTATTATGATTAGATGTTTTTTATCATAGTAAATTGGATAAATAATGAAAATATGTTATTACTTGATGGATTAATAAGAAATAGGCATGTTTAATTGAAATTATTATTCCTTAAAGTATGAAAAAATTGGAAGTTTTTATTGGAAGTTTTTCTAATATTTTATATATTATTATAATTGATTACTTTAGTTTCATATATTTATAACATATGAATATGTAAATTAGTTATTTAAACATGGTTACAAGATGGTTTTTTGATAAAGATTATTTTTTATCTAAAAAAAGTTAGATTTTTTGTGAAGGCTCAATGACTTAGTTTTGTAAGGATTAGTTTCCCTATTTAATTTATTATTTTCTTACTATATTTTTTTTAATATTCTATATGTGATGATTTTTATAAGGAATAATGTGATCTTGGTATGGCATATGTTTCAGTGTTATATGGCCAGGGAGGCCTAAGATTTGATAGAAATCTATGCTGGAAAAAGAAGGCTGCATTGTGATATGAAAGGTGGTGTCGGGGGTGGTATCAGGTGTTATTGAATAGGGTGAAATGGGAATTGCAATTGATTCATGGGTTTATTCATGAGATTATTTATCGCTAGCGAATATTATTTGATGTTTTGATGGGTTTATTTCTTATTTACGCTTTCCATTCACCCCTTATTGATAACTTTTGTTATTCTTAGTTTATAATCCTTTATGGTGTGTTAGAATGATTCATAGAGTAATAGTAATTATGTAATTATGTAGAATAATGAATGGTTTAACTCATAAGATTTATTGGATAATTGAATGATAAATGATGATAAGTTTTGATAATCCTTATAAAGGGATGATTTATTCCAAGAGACATCGGAATAAGTTTTTAATTAATTATATCTATGATATAATCCACAAAAAAATTAAATGAATGTTCCTTTGAAATTCTATCATGATTATATAATATATAGTCCATAGAGTAGGTAGTAAGTTTTCTAATAGAAAAAAGTTATAGTTGAGTCTAAGGATAGGTTATTTAACATATTTTGGTAGTGAGTTATATGAATATTATTATGTTATGTGATTTCATATGCTACTCTACATATATCGGTAGGGAAACTAAATCAAGTGGACAATGGATGCTGTTTTCACCAATAAACATGTTGGAGAGGAATGGATGGTTTGAAACCCCTACATTACACACTATATTTACTTGTAATATAATATGATGGAATGTATAGTGGTTTCTTTTCATATATATATGTGATTAGTGATTTAATGGATTATGTTTATTTTTCAGACATGTATCTCTAGATATAGTATCCTAAGGATTGAATTTGTTTTCTATGTGTGGGAAATGATGATATTTTAGTATAATACACAATGTATGGGCTATAGTGGATCCCAAACACTACATTTTTTCTATTTAGATATGTGATGTTAATAATGTGATGGAGAGATGATATGAAATCGTGATACATGAGATTCTGGACATTACATAGTTTCCTGGGTGTTTTGGGGAAGGGATTATTCTTTGGAGAGAGATGTCAAAAGATGTATGAAGTTAGGTAAAAGAGGAAATCATGTAGGGAATTCATAGTGTTTTAATGACCTAGGAATAAAATACAAGGATATATCATCATATTAGCTGAATAATTGGTACATTAAAAATGTAAATAGAGGAGGAACATAATACGTTAGTATCGATGGATACCGTAAATATATTCTTTTTTGTTGGTGAAATATATTCAATATATCCTATAAATATATTCCCCTTTATAAATCCTACTTAAAACCATTCATCATAACCTGGGAAAAGGAAACATAATAACGAGGTGAACACGAATGGTCACTAAGAATTGATAAAGGAAATATGTAATCATTTTAGGAACATAGGTGTACTAAAATATGAGTATAATGTCTAAATATCATAAAAAACATATCAATGATCATAATCATGAGACAAGACATAAAGATTGTATTTCATGGGAATTGAATCATAGGATATTCAAAAATAAGAATCATGTGATAATATCATAATCATAATAAATAAACATTCGTGAAAACACATAAACATGCATTATTATTTTTTATTAGTCAAAGAACATTCCTAAAATCATAGCAGGGAAATTCATGGGGACTACACCTACTAGGTGAGACACAAAACCATCCCTAATCATAGTAATTTTTGTATAATGGATCTACTTTCCACATATTCCCACATTGGATCGGGTTTCCCCATATTCCAGTAGTGGATCAGGTTTCCTAATCTTCCTATAGTATATTAAGAAGTACATGTTCCCAATTTTGGATCATAGTGTAGTTAGTTCCCATTTTATATCAATATTTTCATCATATATCACATATTATCTCATGAAATATAAATATTTACCCATTTCATTATAGATAGATATAGTTCCCACCAATATCATTATGAAAAAATTATAGCATGTTCCACAAAATCATAAACACTTATATTGTATTCCCAGAAATGAAATGGTTGTTAGAAACATGTAATCATATCTTAACCTATAGAAAAATATAGGATTCATTATAATTTCATCAAATCCTAATGCGTGAAACAAGATGGTTTCGTAAGAATATAAACCATTAATTTGAAAAAGTTTTCATAAAAATCATTTAATAATAACACAAAACACACATTATATAATAATAATGGTATTCTTGGATCATAACTTTAGTAAATCATAACTATAACAATGATAGTCGTCTTAGATAGATAAGGATTTTGAATTGTCAAATTTAAAAAAATTAATGAAAATATCATTACTTTGAAAATCAATTTTTTAAAACTATTTAGAAATTATTTAATTATATAGAAATATTTACAATATCATAGAAAACAATTTCATGAGGAAGATATATTTTTCGATATGAAAATTTGTTTTTAAAGAATAAATCATTTTCAAATCATTTTTATTTTACTGTACCTATAAAAAACATATAAGGTAACTTTGAAAATATTTTGAAAACCTTTTTATTTGAAAATACTTTCAAAACCAAGGCATAAGCCTAGAAATCATTTTGATACCCCATTTTCTTAAAAATGGATTTAAAAACCTATAATGAAATAAGGAAATAATTTTTATCCTTTTTTTAGAATAAAATTTTTAAAACATATATAGGAAATCATTAAAATCCTTAAAAATAGTTTTTAAACCTAGATCCTTTTTGAAAACATTTTTATAAAAAACTTTTTTGAAAGAATAGAGACATTGGACTGAAATGATAAATAAATTAAGATTTTCATTGAACCGTTTTCTTAATAATATTATATTCCAAATAGTGGAATGGTGATACAATTACATGGATATTATATGAAAAAATAGAATATGATAAATTTCATGTTTGTTATCAAGATTTTGTTCATATTATTTCATCAATGGAAGCATAATAACAATCAATAGCGACAAATGATGAGATTGTGGAAATAAATTGCTACCATTTTGGTAACATTGAATAATACTCCCACTTAAATAATCAAATTTCATGAAACCAAATTGGAATGAAAATGGTTAGTGTCATGATATAACATTTCAATAGGTAGTATATACAACAAATAGAATAATATATGTTCATAATATGGCATGAATCTCAATGAAAGAAAATTGAGACAAAATTACATTACCAATTTGCTGACATTTTAACCACAATCCACATAAAATAAATCATCAAATGGATATGTAAATTACAAATAATTTATTTATATGAATAATATAATACATTAATGGATAATATATACAAAAAAAAGAAAATATTAGTGAATAATTCAAGAATCTTAGAAAAATAAAAAATGAGATGAAATTCCCTAACCATATGTTTTGAAATTATTTATAAAAATTAGACCCTAATGTATAATATATTTAGGTTTATTATAAATAATCCACATTACCATATTATAATATCTTATAATATATGTGATTTTTATGGATTTAAATTAGTTGTTTATTATCAAATCCATGTTAATGTTACATTTCCTATAATATCTTCTTTATTTTTATTTATGTTTTGTCTTGGTATTCTTGATCCTCTTACATAGATCATGATTTTTTTTACTTACATAATTTAAAACATGATATATATATATATATATATATAATATATATATATATTTTATACATTTATGTATAATATACTATATAAAATATAAATATAGATTATATACACCATTCGTGGAGATGTAGGCCATACATACACATGAACATTATTTTTATTTTATTTTCATATTGAAAGAAACTATAAAAAATAATTATATATATATATGTATTTATATATATGTGTGTGTGTGTCTGTGTGTTTGTGTGTGTAGTATTATTCCAATAGTAATATTATGTCACGTATACCCTGTAAGTTCACTAAACCCATCATTATTATATTCCATGTAAAATGTGAAGGAATCACATCACTTTAGAGATGTGGGGTGTCTACATTTCCCCAAACAAAGTTATTTTATTTACATAAAATTTAAATAATGAAGATGTGTTTTATATAAAATTTTTAAAATCATACATATATAATAAATATAATATATAGAATATAAATATATACTTTCCATCATAATTCCCAACCGTTAGTGATGGTAAAGGAAGAATGAACAACATCATTTTGTGAGAAAATAGTTCACCATACACAAGAACGATATGTTTGTTTCCCATTAAATGGAAGTGTTTTTAAGTTTCAAAATAATCATTTGAAGAGAAAAATCTCAGAATATTTATGATACTATAATTATTACATAATCATAGAATAATAAGATATTAGGGTTGGAGAATGAAAATAGTACAAAGGTGTTGAGGAAGGATGGTTCTTATTCTTTGGATAACTCCGATTAGTATCATCCAAGGGCTTCCCCTATGGAATTTCTTCCAAAAAGAAGGATTCTAGGATTATGTAAGGTATTTTGGAATATTATTTGAGTAGATTTTTTGTGATACAAAGGGATTTAATGATTTGAATAATTGGTACGGGTGAGAAACTTTTTATTATGGATGTAAAGTTACATTCTTCTATATTTCTGAAAGTGGAATTCCACCAAAGATATTCTTATGATAGTTGGATACAATAATGAACCAATTTCTATCCAAGTGATTAAAGGTTAAAAATATGTTTATTTATTGGATTTTGGGAAATTTTCTAGTCCTTTTTCCTCTATGTGTAAGGTTTTGTCTATTGTTAATAAAAATTTTCATTTAATCACATTCACTAAATTTTTTGATAAAAAAACTAAGATAAACTGATAATAAATTATAATTTATTTTTATTCATAATATGTTATTATTTTTTCTAAATTATAATAACATATGTGGCCAAAATTAATTTAAATTTAATCCTGCATATGGGATGACAAAAAAGTTTTTCCAATTAAAATAATTGAAAAGTTTTTATATCCAATTTCAATGAGAAACTAATTAATATGAAATCAATTGTATTAATTAATAAAAAATGATATATTTATACATTAAAAAAATATTTTAATTATTTAATTAAATTTTATAAAAAATTGAATAAACATTCAGCGTTTGTCACTATTGATAAAAATGAATCTTCTTGGAAAAATTGACAAAAAATCACCAAATGTAATTTTTTTATTATAATTACAAAAATGAATTTTATTTGGTCAAATAAAAATTATTAATGTGTCAAAAAATAATATTTTATTTGGGTTTTCCATTAAAAGGCCATAAAATAAACTTTTAGAAAAATATTTCATTCTATTAATAAAATTTGATGTATTATTATCTTATACCAATAAAATGTATTGGATGAGAATGAAAATATTTATTGAATATATAATTTATATAAATTTTGTTGAAAACATTTATCAAAAGTAGTTTCTTTATTTTATTGAGAGAAAATTGTGTTTGTACAGGGAAAATTTGTTTTCATAGAAAAATAATATCTTCATTCTCAAATAGTTCTTTCATATATTTATAACTAATTTAATACTGATAGATAAATTTTATATAGAATTTTAGACTGTAATTTTAAATTTTTGTTAGTCTTATTCATAAATTCCCTTCCAACGGCTGGGTGGAAAATATAACAATATTTTAATAATATTATTAACAGAATATTATAGATCGGTAAAACATGGATTTCTGTTTAATGAAAGCTTGTAGTGGGACTCTGTATTATGTGTAAAACAATACTAAAATACTATTTCATGTTCCCTAAGAAAACTTATGTGGTTCTTGTATTACAATATTGACTTAGTGTTGTGTATAATGCAAGAGACACATTGTACATTCTTCTAAAAAAATATATAATCAGTTATTTAGTGAAATGAAAAATATCAAAAGAATAATTTAACACAAAAAAATAATTCAATAATTTAATGGGTGTTACATTTTACCCCATTAATATGTATTTCACCCACAAATTTTTTTTTGGTTATTAAAATTTTTATACTTGAATGTTCATTTCACAAAAACCCACATCATAAAAATGAATATAAAATGGTTCTTTAAAAGGTAAATATAGAAACATAATAGTTAATAAAAGAGCCATATAACTATGTTTCCACACATGATAAGATATATGGGAAGGTAATATTTTACATGGGGAAATCATTAAAAATCATAGAGATTTATTAAGATCACTAATCACAAGAACTTGGGTGATCGATAGAAAGTTAAAAATCACAAAACCATAATGTAAAGAAGCAAGAAAGAGGACATTGACATCATCAATAATGATAATGATAGGAATTTTTTTTCAAGGCCATTGTCCTAATGTTGAGTATTTTTATATAAGTAGATATTCATACATGATTTCATTTTGTTTCATAAGTAAAATCTCACTATGTGTTTTCGTCTCCACCAATTTCCACTTCACCTATTTCTCTAAAAAATAATTTTAATTTTTTATTCATGATTAAATATTAGAAAATGATATCCATGATAAGTCATCCATTTTATCCTCAGTTACTATCATCAAAAAATGGGTATAGAATTTTATCCAATATGAATAAATCCTCATGTGGTCATATTATACATTGATCTCAAAAATATCATATGAATTATAACATTGGATATCCGTAAATGGTTAACCTTATAACCCTTCAAAAAGATTAAAATTACAAATCATTATACATATTTTCATGATGTAAACTTAACATTGATACCCCATATATCAAAATGTTTCTCTTTGTTGTCACATTATATTCATGTAAAAATTCTGATCATATATTTTCTTGAGACATCATAATAACCTGAATAATTACAATTCATTTTTAGAATATATCCATGATTCCTTATTCTAAATATTATTGGATATATACCTTAAATCCATGATCAGATAAAATTCATCCATGATAACATATATCACGTCTTCAAAAAAATTAATAATGACTTTGAGGGTAATCACCACCATCCATTTTACATTTTCCATATCAATCATCTCTTTATCCAAGATAAACATAATTGTCTCAACCTCTTAAACAATTTAAGCTTTATGTTCCCTTATTTCAGAAAATCCTATTTCCATTAAATTATTTTCCAAATTATTTATTTCCTTTAAGTGTTTCCTTTTCAGTACTTAATGAAGAACTTACACAAAAAATACTTATATATTTCACGGTCCGTATAACATGATCATTGAATTCAAAAACCAATACACTTCTATCATAAAACGTCATTCTTAAACCATTACTCGGGATTCATCATATTATTCCTTAACACCCTTTATCCTAGAATATCAAATTTGAATCATGTCTCAAGGTTCTGCAATATCAATCTAATCATGTTTCCTATGTTTTAGGAATTCTATACTATTAGAAAATCGCATACCATTACCATGTCATTTTTAGTCTTTTTATCTTTATAAGTATATCCAATAATAATATCTCTTTCATGATTACCTTCAGGGGATCTTAGGATGTCAATTTTTCACTACTCATAAAGTCCAAATCTAAAAAATTCCATCTGAACCATGTTCCTTCTAGTTTGTTGTATTGACTAACACTATAAATCATAGCATGATCAACAATAATCATAACAAAAAACCACATAATCATGAATACAATTACATATATGATTTATAAATCATGAAACATACTTCTGTATTCTATAACTCTTTATGGTTATCAAATGTAATTCAAAACCATATTCAATTTAAATCCATAATTATGGTTCAAAATAGTTTGTAAATTCCCAATGAATATTCCCCAAGGAGTATCAAAACATGTGTGCAAAAAGGCCTATTGTTGTGCACCAGTTTCAAATCGAGTCTAGCTCAATACCATGTTTCTAGGTTTGTTTCCCCTATGTATATCTAAGCTAGAGACAGATCCACTTTTAGTATCCAGATAGGGATGTATTTCTATGAAACCCCTCACTCTATCCATTACTAAACTTTTATGTCTTTTCCTATAATATAACTAAACCCTAGACAAATACTTAAATACATCAACAGATATTTCCTTATAAAAAATTTCAAGGTATCTCAATAATGTTTTCTCTTACTAGTTTCAAAAAGGTTATCTAAAACTTTCCTTTGATATAATCTATTGCTACCCATGTTCAATATACATGGATATTACCTAAATTTAGATTAATATTTAACAAATTACAAAATTACATGCCTAAGGACCATAACAGTTTATGGTCTTTTGAAACATGGAACACAGTCATCTAGTTTGGTGATAGATCATAAACATATCCCTTAAATATCATACCCTTTCATACACCAACTTAAAACCTTTATTCATAAAATGGGAAAAGAATCAAAAGAAATGGGAGAGATCTAATGGTTATTAAGGGTATATATAGTAAATATATAATCATATAATGGACATATGGGTACAATAACATCATCATAACATTTGAATATCATACCCTGCATATCAAATTTCAGAAACATGAGACATTGAATACTTATTGGAATTTAATAAGAAATGAATATTAAGATAATCAATAACATGAATAATGTCAGAATATCATAGTAATAATACATAGAATTTGGGGAAAATACATTCTCTATAAGTGAAGTCTCTTATCCAAAAACTTATTAGTGTGATTTTTGGGGACTACACCTATTGAGAGGGACACACCACCATCCTTAGTCATAGTCCTTTCCATGAAAGGGATTAGTTTTCCCTATATTCCCATAGTCTATCAGGTTTCTCCATCTTCCCATAGTGTATTAGGTTTCCCAATCTTCCCCTAGTAGATTGGGTTTCCCCATCTTCCAATAGTTGATCAGGACACACCTATTTCCCAACTCTGATCAAGACACATATGTTTCCCATTTTTAATTATGACCATCAACTTTTTTCCCATCATTATCTCATGAGATTTAAATATCTTCCAAATTCATTTTTGGGGTATATAGGTACCATCCATATCAAAATTGAATCATACCTGTGTGTTTCAAAAATTCAAAAAGAAGTATATTATATCCAATGAAATGAAATGGGTGTCATAAAAAAGTAATAATATCATAAAATATGGGAAAAAGTAATGTTTTACAATCAATTCATCAAAGAATAACTTGTGAAAAGAAGAATTTTTCATCAACATATAAATAGTGAAAAAGAAAACTGTATCATAAACATCATTCCATCCAAATATAAACCAATCTACCAAGAATATAATTGGTATTCTTTGATTATATCCCAAAAAAATAATTATAACAATGTTTTTCATCATAGATAGAGAATTATTTTGAAATATTAAATGGATCATTTTTTAATTAAAATAGTCATCCATTTAAAATCCATTTAATAAAACCATTTCAAAATAATATAATTATAAATTACTCTTTACAATCTCATTTAAAACATTTCTAAAGGATGATGTATTTTACCATATTATAAAATATTTTAAAAAAATAAATCATTTTGAGAAAAATAATATTAAATAGCTATTAAAACCCTATAATATAATCATGAAAATATTTTTAAAATATTTTTAATTGAAAATATTTTTCAAACCTAAAAACAAGGCTTGAAAACATTTTCCAACACTTTTTTTGGAAAATGTATTTGAAAAATTATAATGAAATATTTAAATCATTGAAATAATTTTAAATGAATATATAATTTTGGTAAAATATAAATGATGTTTAAAAATAATTGAAAAACCTTTTTATAAATAAATGTTTTGAGTAATTATTTTAGAAAACATTGTTTTGAATGAACATAGATTTCCAACCTAATGAGACATATAGTCAGATTTTCAACAAACATATTTTTAAATATCATAAGTTCCCAAGAGTGGAGAAATGGTACCAATAAATTTATATAACATGAAAACCCTGGATATTAAAAACCTCAAGGATGTTATTTGGAGATAGGTAATATTATTTCTTAAATGTAAGAATAATTATAAACAATCCTGATAAATGATTTGATTGAAGCAACAAACTGTTACCACTTTGGTAACATTGAATCATACTCTTATTGAAATAATAAAATCTAATGAAGCTTAAAATATCATGAAAATAAGGATAGTAATGCTTTAACATGAAAATGATTAGTATATGAACCCCCATAGAATTATGTAGGTGCATAACATGTAATGTATCTCAAAGAATGCAAATTAAGACAAAATTAATTAACTGATTTCGTAACTATTGAACCATAAACCCCATGATGGAAAGATCATAAAATCGATATGTATATAACAATAAATATATTTATAATAATCATATAATACATTCATGTGAATTATATACACCAAACAACTAAAATTTGTGGTTAATGAGGCATCTATATCATTGAAATAAAATTTGTAATGAAATTCCATTACCTTAAGTATTGAATTTATTTTCACATGTTAAAACATAATTTATAATAAATATATGTTTATTATAAATATTTTATAGAACCATATTGTTATATCTAAAACCATATATTATTTTTTATTACTTCAAATTAAACTATTATTAACAATTCATTATTAATTTTATTTTTCGGGTAATATCTGCTTTATGTTTTCTTGTGTATGTTTTGAGTTTTTATTCTCGGTCCTCTTACATAAATCAGGGTTTTCTTTTTTTAATAATTTAAAACATGATATAAATATAATATATATTTAATATATATTTATTTATAAAAATATATAAATTATAGAAATATGAAATGGAATAAACTGTTCATGAAAATGTATGTCGTACGTACGCATAAACGATGTTTCTGTTTTATTGTCATAATAAAAAAAATAAAGTAATATATATATAAATTTGTGTATATATAATATCATTCCATTAGAATTATTATGTAATATATATCATATAATTTTACAATGACCATCTGTCATACATTCCATTAAAGTGTGAAAAAAATTGATTGCTTTGAGGATGTGGTAATCCACACATCCACGAATGATGTTATCGTATTTACCCAAAACAAAAAACATGAAATTATGTTTTATGTAATATTTATAGAAACATAAATAAATCATAAATATCATATATATTTTAAATAAATATTATTTACATCATACTTCCCAACCATTAGTGGTGGTAAAGGAAAAAATGACCCATATCATTTCGTGAGGTTATACTAAAACATACACAACAATGGTATGTTCGTTATCCATTAGATGAAAGTGTGGTTATGTGTATGTCAAAACCATAGAATAAAAAATATTAGTATATTTAGTATAACATTTCTATTATATATTCATGGAATAATGTCATGACTATAACCAATGGGGCTCAATCCATGACCCCCCAAGCCCACCTCCCTAGGCTGGGGCTGGCATCCAACACCGAGTATATTATCACACAGAAGGGTGGTCTTATCATAGAGTACATGTGTACACAGACCCACATGAACCTACATGAAATAGTGATAATATATATAATATAAAAAATAAATAAACACATTCGTCTCTCACAAACCAGAGTATATAAAATATACAAAAGGAAAAAAATGCATGCCCACCAAAAAAACTGTAAAACCATCCAACTAGTTGATATAGGGGATTGTTTTCAAATGAACTAAATTGAAACCTCATCATCCATGATTTGGTAAACAACTCAGAAGGTCTACCTTACTAAGCTTCATTAACTATGGGTCCTCCTTGGACTCTGCCGAAAAGCATGTGGTATACACCAGTCACAACACATGATGGAAAAGTCAATACAGGGTTGAGTATATTGATACTCATTTGGGGACACAAAAACACAAAATAAAAGGAACAAAATAAAAGGAAATTATCTTCTCAACATATCCCAGGTGATCCCAAATTATAGAGAAAATCCACCTCAAGATCATCCTATGTTATACAGGACTATTCATCTTATACCACATGTTGTGGTATTCAAGATTGAACTACACTACAAAGAAACCAAGAATTATACCAAGATATAATTTTCTTAGACATTCATGATGTTATCACCTCAAATCCAATGAGCGGGTTATACTTGTGGCCATAAGGGAAAAATATATCAGGATAATAATCCACGAGCCTAGTCATTCTAGATGAAAATAATCAAGAGATAATCTCCTTCAGGAAAAACCCGACCATCTGTGATAGAAACCCTCAAGAGACACAACTCAGTTGGGTATCCCCAAGATGATGAAACCAAACCTCTTTCCCATATTGTATACATCTATGTGATCATTCTTGTCAGATGAATCAACCAATAAAGTCATTTTGGAACTGATCGGATCTCAATACAAAGATAGGGTATCTCAACCATCTTTTATGGGAGGTGTATCAAACCCTGTTGTAACCACACAAGGTCTCAAACCATAGAAATGGGATCTCTCTTAGGATCTGTTGTGGGATACTACAAACCTAATATGTAAAGCCTTAAACCACATCTCCTCAGATAGAGGATCACTCCTAGGATATTCTAGGGGATACCACAACCCAATAAAAATTATAAAGGAACTCTCCAATATTGAGAATCTCTCTAAAGCACTGATGGGAGATACAACAACCCAATATTCCATCCTAGAGATCATATCACTCGAATATAGGATCATCATTCAAGCAGTATTGGTCATAATGATTCCACATACCCCACACAGTATAACATACAAGTTAGGGGATTTTACTCCCAATGATTCCACCAACAATATATAAATCATCCACTAAGTATGGGATCATCTAACCAGTGATGTCACAACCCTACCAGAACATCCCACTATATAGGGGATATTACTTCTCACGATTCCACAAAACCTATCGGAATATACTGCTACATAGTTTAACACATCCCATGTAGTGTTTGTCTTGATGATACCAAGAACCCTATAAATGGAAAATGATATTCTAGATGATCCCACTCTGACCTCTCTGTAGGGATGAAATAACTCTAAACAAATGGTAGAGGATCTGACCCTAGATTCTCTAGAGGGATAATATAACTCTATCCATACTCATCATAATGAGTAACTGCAATCTTATGCCAAGTAACTAATATCACACAATCCTTTATAGGTATGAACCAATAGATCTCACTCAACCACTATTGGTCCAACCATCGCTAACTCGTGTCACCCGCAACATTGCCTCCCCACGCATCACATAGGCCTCAAATGTGCCCACGATTGAATTCAATGTAGAAAACTACTCTGGATAGGCTACTCAAAAGTGAAATCTATTCCCCAAAGGACGATATAAGAATGTTGAAATCTCTTCCAAGAGGAGCCTATATGGCATCTATGTTGGACCACATTGCATGTGACCCCACCTTGTTGAAATATTGGGTGCCCTAGACCCAACTATTATGTGCTTTTGATTACCATATCATGTATACAGTAAGGAATGCATGATGTCATCATACCATTATAGTGTAGAATTTTCTGCGTCCACTATTGAAATGGTAATGTCCAAAGATTAATTGTCGTATTGAATGGTTATAGCAGTTCTCATGCTATAATGAGAACCTCTAGATACTATGACATTAATCTTAAATATATATGTTCTATGGTCTAGATACATCTTACTAATTGGACATAGTAGATGTCTGACTATCAGGTGCTGGGGGCTCCTAATCATTGAGACTTACTCTCAAGAAGTTCTCACTTGGTGATCTTTAGTAGTGAGATCATGAGAAATGACCCGCCAGTAGAAACAATACATGCTTCGGGTTTCATTGGATGTTCCTATGTACGATCATGTTTAATGGTCTCCTGACTTGTGATCATTACCAATGTATGTCATTTGATTGCATACATTGATGCATGATGAAAACTATGAGGATGAAGTCGTGGCGAGTTAGTTTGTGTCGGGCGCGTCGTTGGTGGCCTTGCATTGGTTGAATGGTCAAGAAAGGATTTGTCGCTTACAGGTTATCGAAGTAATATATCTCTGACCATGTTGATTTTGGTGGCAGTAACTTTAATAAGACCATGGACATGGAAGTCAAGGGTAAATCCATCTAGTTAAATCAAAAAACAATAAAGCAATAAAAGGGAGATGACACATGAGTGTGTCCTGCTTTATGAGATATTACAGACAAAGTGATTATAATACACAGTGTGTGTTCGTAGGTTGGTTGTCGCTGTTGTGACAATCCTTATTTCTTCAAGGGCCATGATGGGTTTCTAGATCTAGCTCTTGGTCTGTTAATACTATTCACGACTGTTGAAATAAGGGCCTAGAGGGTCACACACAATAGAGTATTCAAGAATCTTCTGTATTCAGTTGAATAGGATTTGTGGACATTGTGGGCCCCGCCACAGGGGTCCGGGAAACGTCCAAATTTGAACGATCACCAATACAATCAATAAATTCATATTATTCGAGTTTAGAATAATGAGTATTGAATTTATTTATTAAATGTATTTATGAGTTTTAAGTAAATACATGGAAAAAAATTAATTGATGAATATTAAGTTATTCAAGGTTCAATTAATATTTATGGGATTAATGAGTCGGGTTAATGACTTAATTATTATCATGTAATATGTTTTAATATATTACAAGTAAATGATAATAATATGTATGACTCAGTTTAGTAGTCATAAATGTCGTTGATATTGCGTTAAGTATTCTGGGCCAGCGAGGCGATACCGGGTATTTTAATTGTGCACTATAAATAGAAGTGGAGGGGCATTTTCCAAACACTATTCATGGAGCTTCTCTCTTCTCTCCTCTCTCCCACATTTTATAGAGAGATACTCTGGATCCAAAGAGCTTGGATGGAGCTCTCTCTCGGGCATCGCTAGAGATGCGAAGCGGTGGTCGTGGGAGTGTCGAATACATCGTCACAAATCCGCGCTAGCACCCGGATTATGACAAACGATGCTCCAGCAGATTACTTGAAGCATGTGTGGATGATATAGAGGAATTCAACTTAGGATTCTTCGAGCAGCGATCGCCAATGACGAGCAGACGTCGTGCGCGGAGTCAGATTTAAACCATGTATTTTGTGGTTTAATTTTTGTGCCTAAAATCCTCCACATGTGGTCCTCAGCTAAGACCGGGCTACTCTTCTCGGACGTCGACAAGATTACGTCGAATTTCGGTGGAAAATTTTAAAATCCACCTATTTGGTGCTTCCACTGCATGCTCGGTTCTAACAAGTGTTATCAGAGAGAGCGTGTGTCGATTTTAAGCCAAAATAAATTTAATTTGAAATAATTAATGAAGGGGCGTTGTTCTGGTTCCAATGCCGCAAACCGTATCTAAATCCAATATCGGATGACCAATTTGCGGCCATCTGATGTTTTAAATTGGAAGATCTCCATCACCCCAATGGAATTACAATCACCAGAATAGTGTTATTTGATAATGGATTCTTCTTAAGAATCAAAATAATTATTATCATTATAATATTTTTATTATAATAAAATTTTCTTATTATAATAATAATTATTATAATATATTATTATTATAATATTATTGAATTTATCATTATGATAATATTATTATAATAAAATCATAATAATATTTTCTAAGCCTAGTAGATAGGATTTAGTTTTATTAAAAAAAATGGGTGATCTTGACCCAAGTGGGTCAAGTTTATTAAAAAAAAGAGGAGAAGACCTGCCTTTGCAAGTCAATAAAAAAATGAAATTTTTTTGGCACCCTCTTCTCCCCGGCGCACTGTAGTGTGCCGAGCGGGCATGGCTTCCTTTGTATGCAACGAGGTGCAGCGCACCTGGACCTCCACGAGCAGCAGGAACCTGGACCTCCAAGAGCAGAAGTGCATGCCGGCCCTTGTAGAACCGCCTCCTCTTCTTCTGTCGTGCCTCAGCGGTCACCAGCCTCAGCTGCCCTCTACGCCTCCAGGAAAACCCGCAGCCTCCTGGGCTACGCTTCACACCTGACCCTCCCTCAATCTGCCGGGCCTTCTCCCCATCGACCTGCATCACACCCAATCCAGAGCCACCCGAACTCAGTTTGCGGCACAGGATGTTGTGAACCATGCTGACCCCCTATGGCGCACCCCTATGAGGCCTTCTCCATCTTCCCGAAGCACTGCACCAGGCGGCCAGGTGACAGCGGCAGGAACCCCACTGTCTCCCTGTAGTGCCCCGTGTGGCCGCACTACACCCTCCCTCCAGCCCGATGTCGGCTACCTAGCCCGCACTAAGTTGATTCATCCGACTCTTTCTAGGCTTCACCCAGCCCCGGGCTGCCTATCCTCCTGTCCCAGAGCGGTGCACTGCCAGCCAACCCCTCCGTCCTCAGTTCGGCCACCTCCCTCCAACTGCCGTAGCGGTCCGGAACCCCGTCCCGCGATCTCTCGGTCCAGCAGCGGTGATGAACACTACTGTACCTGCCTCACTTCGACCGTCGTCTGGTCCTCCAAGTGGGAAGGTAACATGCACTGACCAGAATTGAGACCAGGCGAGTCTGCCCAGCCAAGAACGGGCGAGGGCGGGCGTGCTTGTTCTAGAAAGCCCCTGTACGGGGTCGGCACATCCTAGGATGGGTCTGCGTGGGTCCGGCCCAACCTTCACAAGCCTTCTTGGGGTTTGCATGGCCTAATTATTTTAATTAATCAAAAGTTAGTTAAAATAATTAGTTTAATTATAGTTAATAATTAAAATAATTAAATATTAATTTTTGGTTTCAATGGTTCTGCAGCTTAATTAATTTAATTGAGAGATTAATTAAATTAATTAATTAATTTAATTTTAGTTTTAAAATTAAATTAACAAATTATGACTGAACAACGTAAATACTGGATTAAAAATTAGAGTGAAATTTTTAATTCAATTAAAATGAACTCAAGTTTAATTTTAAATTCTGCATTTATTTTATATACGAGAGTTTTATGCGTATATGGTTGATCATGAGCTGGTGTCCGACCAATACACATCTAGTGGTTTATTTATTTAATTATTTATTTAATTATGGCATCGTATTTTAATAATTAGTTTAATTAATTTAAAGGTGATCTGCATGTTGTCTCAGAGTCGTTATTTGTATAAGGGCATGCGCGCCCGTTCTCGGATTTGTATATTTATACCTCGAGACCCCCTCATCTGCATGCGAGTACAATTTTATAATGAAGAGATGACCGGTGAATCATTTGTTCCAAGTGACGGCAACACACTAGACAGGAGTTAGTTGCATTAGATGAGAATACATTTCTATTCAAGTTACAAGCCACGCGACTAAAGGTATTTACCCTTAGGGTTTCGGTAGGTCCGTTATTCACCCAACGGATTAACCAATAGTACCAGCTTAGGATCAGGTGTTCATTTTATTTCTGCATGGTTTATTATTTTTGTGCATGTGTAATTTATTGCGCGATCACATAATATAATAATAAACAAGTATGCAAGAAAAAATGAACATGTGACGCGATGAAATTTCTATATCTTGCATGGTCAGTTGTGAGTACGATCACATAGTACATGCTCATAAAAATAGAAAGGATTTCTTTTGTCACACTAAAAATTATAAAACCCTCAAATATATATTAACTCTAAACAGCATTTCGTTATTCAAATTTGGACAAAACCAGCTATTTGAGGTGTCAGTCATGCCTTAACTGAGGGTGCCTCTTACTACTGGGGAGTCCTTAGAAGAATGATGGTTCGACATAACTAGAGTTATAGTAAGGATTATCCATATCTAACTTTCTATCCTTTTAGTGTTAAGCATTGAGTAAATCAAATTTTGATTTTAAGAAGATGTTACTTCAGTCAACAGATCAAGGAACCACAAGTTAAAGCGGTCGGCCAGCCAAAAGCCTACCTAGAACCCTCCATGTAGTGGCATAGCCTTAGCTTGTAGACTATGAGGGGTGGTTCTGGGATCCTTTCCACTAGAATAATCAAGTGATAGAGTATTCTGATTCTAGTACAGAGGGTTCCTAGAATCCGATAAAATAGTGGGAGACATTAAATGATTTAAGTAATTAATCAAAATAACTAAACCGGTAATCCAGATAAAAGGTACTCATCTGCTAAAATTTATTTTTGTAGAAAAATGGAAAGTTATACCAAAAGTTTAAACTAAAATATTATAATGGACAAAGTAAAATTACACACTGATACGAGTATCCATGAATAGTACAGGCGCGTGCGCATAGTACTATGATATAGGAAACTCAAGGTGTCAGTGTCCCCAACACTGTTAAACTACCTCAAGAAGCGTGGGTGAAAATTGCTTACAGAAGACTAATGTACAAAGCATATGATAACTATATCATTATGCTTTCATCAACATCCAGTGTCAGTTGTGGTCGCTACACCAGGTCATAGATGAAATAACATAAAGTCTCATCTCTGAGAAATTTGCAAAGACAAAGAGAAGCAATGATATGAATAAGGCGAAGTTTACACCAGCATGTGTAAATTGAAAGATCGATCATGATCTTTAAATATAATTTTCACCACATTACTCAAGTCTCGTTTTATGTTACAAAATGAACAAGTATTGAGTAAACTCTTCATTACCAATTTAAGTAAGGTTTACCAAGTGAATAAGAATAAAAGACAATTAAGCTTTAATTCTTTTGGCCGATAAATTGAAAGACAATGTGAAAAGGTCCAAGGAATTTAATGCCAACGACACATTTGTGACGTCCTTCAATTAATGAGGTACTAATAGAGGTTATTTGCATTGAATATTATAAAATAATACTACGGAAGTTTAAAAGCAATAATCTGATTTAAAAGAGAACGTTTCCGCTTCTACATCAGGTGTATTCATCAATGTAGTTTCTCTCTTTTACTACATGGGTATTAAATTCAATATTTTGGAAATATATGTGTATTCTAATATGATAACCAAGTAAGTGTAGAAACATTACTTGTAGTTAGGTGTATTCTCCAAGTGGCTATGAAAGGGTGATACCTAGGCCAGTGGTGAGAAGTACACGACTTCTTAAATTTCCAAGTGAAAGATTCATGTTGAACTATTGTTGAGTATAACCAAAAACATTAATTTCATGTGTCCTTGGAAGCAAGGAGACATTCTATCAGTTTATGGAATGATTTTTGTTTTTGGTAAACTCAATCACTAGTTCATTAATACATGAATCATAGGCAATTAATGATGAATATAAATGTATGACTTATACCCAGTTGTGACAGGATAATTCTTTGTCAAGTAATACTAAAAATGGACGTCATGAATATACCAAGTATGGTTTTTAGGCTCGGCACAGCTAAATACTTTTGGTATTATTGATGTTTTTAGTTTGTACAAAGGATCCTTTAGAAATAAAGGTACATCATAATGCTTTTGGAAATAGTTCAACATGAAAGTGTGAACTATTCCATGTATAAGCTAGAGGTATATATACTTCATAAGTTTATTTTAAGTAATTACGGAATATCAAAGGGAAGTATTTGCATGGTCCGTAGATATGAGTTGCTTCGGGTTGGGATACCGAAGAATATCTCGACCAAGTATTCATCAATCATGATAATGTAGCGTGGAGCAATTCCTAAATGCAAATTACCTTATTGACATCACGACATTCATGTTAATAGGGAGGATTGATGATAAAGTCTTACATATCAACATTGATCAACAAAATGTAGCGTGGACTAATTCCTAAACGTACATTTTATACATCAATGTATTGATGTAATTAATATCAATGTAGGAACTAGCATAAACTTCCATTATATTTTATGAAATTATTTGAAAATAACAGTGATATCCTACAACTATATGCCAACTATAATGACAAATAGATATCATACGAGTAATTATGTCATAAGAACATGTGTTTGTAGTTTTCTTAAATATAAACAAACTTGCATCAAGACAAACACATTGTGCATTATGTGTAATAATCCTACCAGTTGTTTAGGATGTTACATAAATCCTTAAGATAGAAGAGTAGGTAGTCAAGCAATAGACTACACATCTATATAAGGGTGCACATATATATTAGATATAATGGGAGCTATATTGGCTTGTGTTTAATCAATCCTCAAAATGCACAAGTAGTTGGCATATGATCCAGTTCCACAAGCGCATGTGGAACAATGTATGTTCCAAAGACACATACTGTGTAGGGAGGATAAAACCATGGTGATGGTTTTTTATATTCACCATTGTTAATGATCTATTATTCAATGTGAATAATATTTCCTACAATTATGAAGTATATGGCAATTATCTAAATTTGATAAGACCAACTAAAATTCAATTAATGGATTCCATGTATCAATGTAAAAAAAGGGGATATTATTTTGAATACTACAGTCGGTATTCAAGTGAGTTGATACATGGACGGTACAAGTGTAGTACCAATAAGGCTCGATTGGTTTCATCAAGTTGTTATTCCTAAATCCATTAGAATTTTACATATCATAGCTAATATTTATGATCAATTTATTTAGCATTAGATGTCATGACCACCAATCTTAAATGGTGTCTATACGACACAACCAGAAAGGGATGGTCACATCACAGAATGCTAATAATGGTTGAAAGTTTCTGAAATCCGATTTAGGATTAAAGTAAGAAACATGATCATAGTATATAAATTTAAAACAAATGTTTTACATGTGTCTACCAGAGGTTAGTGGGAGAACTACAATTTTCCAATAAGAAATATGTTCGGTAACATATGGAAAACATAGATTGGTCTGACAGTTAGGACCAAAATGAAATTTACTCTCTAATGATTGACTTAAAGTAGCAAACTAAGTTCTAGGGAAAATGATCTACTAATGTAAATCTATAGGTTTCTTGGTCCTAGTCAGTCGTACATATAGTGACATTGTATTGAAAAATACATGTTGGAACAATTCAAGAGAAGAATTGTTTATTATGTCATCGGGCATAATCTCTCTATGTTGACCTATCCATGACATGGGAAGAGATAAATACGATGAGTTGAAATCAATATATCGGAGAGATGGATCAATCACGTATGAAATGATATGTATAAGAACCGATATTTCCAAGGTATATTTTAAATTATGAAAATATCAGTTATTCTAGGAGTACTGCAAGGGATGTATTCAGAACAATCTAATTGTACCTCGAGATGTACAAAAGATATGTACCTGGTAAGTGGAGAAGAAAGGATACTAGTTTTGGGGGATATGAACTAGTCTTCCATTGATCAATGTGATATAATATTGTAGTTAGGCTAATGGTGATGAGTGAGTCAAGCTCATATCAACCAGTGGTGGCCATACCTACAAGACCGAGTACGTTGCAGCTTCTAAGGCAGCTAAGAAGTATATATGCAACAATTTGTTCTAGTTCATGGAATCACACCTGGTGAGAAAAGTATTATCATAATCAAAATTATGATATTCTTACTAGCCAAGATGTCATGTTATGATAGTGGACAAAAGGGATATACTCGGGATAACATCTATTAATAAGTTTTAATCAAAGAGACGAGGTCGCTATAGCCGAATTTCCATGCGGCAGAACCATGACAGACCCAGTATCTAAGGCCGTTACTCAGTAGAAACATGATGCTTATCATGTGAGTAGCTAACAAGATTGGTTATCAAGTTAGCTCTAGTGCAAGTGGGATTGTTGAAATAGTGGGTTCCCTAGACCCAACTATTATTTACTTTTGATTACCATATCGTGTATACAGTAAGGTATGCCTGATGTCATCTTACCATTATAGTGTAGACTTTTCTGCATCCACTATTGAAATGGTAATGTCCAAATATTAATTTTTGTATCAAAAGGTTATAGCAGTTCCCAGGCTATAATGAGAACCTTTAGATACTATGAAATTAATCCTAAATATATATGTTATATGTTCTAGATACATCTTACTAATTGAACATTGTAGATGTCTGACCATCAGGTGTTGGGGTCTCATAAGCATTGATTCTTCTTCTCATGAAGTCCCCACTTGATGATCTCTAGTAGTGAGATCATGAGGACTGACCCGCCAGTAGGAACACCACATGATTAGAGTGACATTGGATGTTCCTATATACGATCATCTGTAATGATCTCATGACTTCAGATCATTACCAATGTATATCATTTGATTGCGTACATTGATGCAAGATGAAAACAATGGATATGAAGTTGTGGTGAGGTAGTTTGTTTCGGGTGCGTCGTTGGTGGAATAACATTGGTTGAATGGTCAAGAAAGGATTTGTTGCTTCCAGGTTATTGAAGTAATTTTTCTCCGGCCATGTTGATATGGGTGGCAGTACCTCTAATAAGACCATGGCCATAGCAGTCAAGGGTAAATCCGTCCAGTTAAATCAACAAACTATAAAGCAATAAAAGGGCGATGACACATGAGTGCGTCCTTCTTTATGAGATATTACAGAAAAAGAGATTATATTACACAGTGCAGGTTCGTAGGTTGGTTGTCGCTACTGTGACAATCTTTATTTCTTCAGGGGCCATGATGGGTTGCAAGATCCCGCTCTTGGTCTATGAATACTATTCACGGCTGTCGAAATAAGGGCCTAGAGGGTCACACACAATAGCATATTCAACAATCTTCCCTATTTAGTTGAATAGGATTTGTGGACATGGTGGGCCCCGCCACAGGGGTCTGGGATTTTTCCAAAGTTGAACGATCACCAATGAAATAAATAAATTCATATTATTTCAGTTTAGAAAAATGAGTATGGAATTTATTTATTAAATGTATTTACGAGTTTTAAGTAAATACATGAAAAAATATTAATTGACGAATATTAAGTTATTCATGGTGCAATTAATATATATGGGAGTGACGAGTCAGGTTAAGGACTTAATTATTATCATGTAATATATTTTATTAAATTAAAAGTAAATGATAATAATATTTATGACTCAGTTTAGTAGTCATAAATGTCGTTGATAGTGTGTTAAGTATTCGGGGCCAGCGAGGTGATACCGGGTATTTTAATTGTGAAATATAAATAGAAGAGGAGGGGAATTTGCCAAACACTATTCATGGATCTTCTCTCTCCTCCCCTCTCTCCCACATTCTAGAGAGAGATGATCTGTATCCAAAGAGTTCAGATGGAGCTCTCTCTTCGGCATCGCTAGCGATGCGAAGAGGTGGTCGTTGGAGTGTCGAAGACATCATCGCAAAACCGTGCTAGCACCCAGATTACGACGAAAGGCACTCCCGTAGAATACATGAAGCGTGTGTGGACGATCTAGAGGAATTCGACTTTGGATTCTTCGAGTAGTGATCTCCAACGACGAGCATACTTCGTGCACGGCTTCATATTTAAACCATATATTTTATGGTTTAATTTTTGTGCTTAAAATCCTCCATGTGTGGTCCTCGACTAAGACCGGGATGATATTCTCCGACGTCGACCTATTTACGTCGACCGTTGGTGAAATTTTTTAAAACCCACCTATTTGGGGATTCCGTTGCATTCCCGGTTCCAACACATATTAATAGGTAGATGTGTACTCTTCCCACACTGTATAAATGGGAGTGTAGGTCACAGGATGTGTACTAGTGATACGTGGTGTCCCTCGACATACCCAGGACCTGGCCGTGTATTTGTATCACATGATTTAGCCAACCTTGTTGTAAAGACCTGGAAATTTGAAGGAAATTTTTTTTCTTAAATACTTTGGAATTTTACGAGTCTGTGTTATCTGACGGCACTTGATTCCGAGGCCCGGTGTGCCCGGAATCAATTTCCAAAGTTTAGCTCGGGTACGTTCGGTGAACGAATGAGCATGTTTTTCTATATTTTGAACCGGTGCCCGGAATTGAAACCCGAGTGCATTGATGAACTCATAGGACCGGTAATTTCATAAGGGGACATTTACTGCAGTTGTGTTTTTTGCGAGTTTCAAGTTATAATTTGGGGTTTAATTAAGAAGCAAATAAAATTGTTTGTAAAATTTTATTATGTATGTAAGAAGGTTAATTCCTCCCATGTGTAGTTAAGGGTGGGACCCACAGCCACCTAACTACCCAAGTGTGGATGTTTGAGAGGTGGGGGCCACACGGGCCCCAACCATTCAATTTCCCTCTAAATCATTAAACCCCCTCATTAAATTGGAAACCCCCCCCCTTTAATTGCCAACACATTTAATTTGTGAGGATCTTTCCTCTCCCTCCCTTTAATTAATTTCCCGCGCGTTCAATTAATGACGTCATTTGAATTATGAAAGTTAATTTTCTTGTGAAATAAAATAATAGGAGGAGCCTATTATTTCACAGGAGGAGGGCTTTCGTTGTGCGAAGGAGGATTGGGAGAGATCTTGATATTTTGGAAGAACACTGGTCCTCTAACGAAGAAAGACATCTCCTTCGACGAAGACTGTCGATTCCATGAAGAACGACAACACACCTTCCATTCTCTTCTCCGACGACGTCTACGAATCCTCACCTCGCGACGTCGTCTTCCGCGATGCCGATTTCCGACATTAATTGTTGAGGTATGGGGTTTGCTTAATTTATTTAAATAAATTACTCCTTCGATCTTGTAGTATTAGAGTGAAAATCTCTGCCAATTGTTACCGTCTTACACGGAGGGTGTAGGCCGAACAAACACAGCCCGACGACCCTCGATCGTTTCTAGTCTTGTTTGGAATCGGGAAGCGGTAATGAATAAAGGCGGAAACCGAGCGCCAGATGCACATGGAGGAACCGCGGCCCGCAACCACGGGCCGCTCGACCGATGAAGGATTCCAGGCTGAAGGAAGGAACTGGGGCCCCGCACGGCACCGCGCTGTAGAAATCACAACCCGCATAGGGCGGGCCGCTTCGGTGGAAGAACCGGTCGGCCCGTCAGGCAGCAGGGCGGAGGTGGACAACGACGCTAGGAGGTGCCGTGCTGAAGAAATCGGTGGCCCGCCGTGCGGGCCGCGGGCGCCAGAAGGTCGGCCAACTTAGCCGGACGGTTTGGGAAGGGCGGTGCCGCTTTGTGCCACCGGTTCGGACAGCCAGAAGGTCGCGTCCCCCTCGGAACCGATCGGCCTTCCGGCCAAGCAGTCGGGGCGCGGGCCCGGTCGGGCCGTGCCGGGATGCACCAATTCAGACCAGGCCGCGCCCTTTCAGTTTGGACCGCGTCCTTCGGGCCGAGATGCATTTTTTCCTTCGGACTGTTCCAACACCCCTGTCGGGTCGGACCCATCAAACTGGGTTAACCCGACCCGTCGGCCCACTTGGCTAAACGGGTCGGGCCCGTTATTCACTTAAACATGAATTACTTAAAGAATGTGTGTCCGATCGACATTCTGTATGTGGAACTGGGACTCTTTGGACTAAACGGTCCTTTTACGATGCTCTAAGTGAGTTTCAGATAGCTTTGGTAAACGGCCGGGTTTGGACCGAGCATATTTCCAACTGGGCCCCTAGAACGGAAAACCCAATATCTCTCAGACCAAGCGTCTGATTGATGCGCCATCTGTCGTGATGACTTCCTTTTAATGAAACGGAACTTCGGGTCACATCAAATCTATACATATTGATAGTTTATGTCTCGCCCCCTTTACTCGAGGAGCAGACCCTCCCAGAATCGAGTACGTTGTGTGCGGGAACCCTATAGCTTGATGTGACTACAACGACTACTGTGCTTGGATCCTCATGGGTTCAACAATGATGACGATTGTACATGGATCCTCCGTGGGTTCGGTAGTGAGGACGACTGTACTTGGATCCTCTGTGGGATCGGTATTGATGATGACTGTACTTGAATCCTATGTGGGTTCGGCAATGATGGTGACTGTACTTGGATCCTACGTGGGTTCGGCAGAGAGGGTTACTGTACTTGTATCCTAAGCGATGACTTCTATTCTTGGATCCTACATGGGTTCGGAAGAGGAGATGATTCAGTGTCTACACCTAATCATCCCCACCCCCTCTTCGTAAATAGTATACATGTGTGAGATGAGTCTTGACTTTAAAACATTACTTTGTGTGATTGACATATTTCCTGTGTGGATTGGGTTGTTCTTGGGCTCGATAGTTGGAGATGAACTGGAATTGATGACTTAGGTATATGTATGGGAATATACCAAAGTAGAGTCGGTTGATACATTGTGATTGTATCTTTCCGTTGTGCTTTCTACTTTTTGGATTCTAGGAGACCTTTAGGGGTGTCGGGGTCCCTAGTGAGTATCTCATACTCACCCCTGCACGGGATATGCCTGCACTACGTTGTGTTGGATGCAGACAACGGGCAGCACTGATCATGGTGGATTCTTGAGGAGTTGGACGGTACCTAGAGGTGGACTACTAGACGGGGCATACATGTAGAGAATGGCCAGAACCAAGGAGCTGAAAAGACCATATGTACCCACCCTTTAGGTGGGATATTCAGAGGAAAAATCTTTGGTTTTTTCTTACATAACTTACTGCTATTGTACATTCATTTCAGTTGTACTGTACTTCTAGTTGGGTTTGTATACTGGCCCATTTACTTTACAACACTGACTTTTGTACTCAGTGTTGCTTAGTTCTTACTATACCTATGTACTCTATGGTGTTTGTTTACTTTTATAAAGGAAATGCCTTCCCTTGTACCAGGATTGACGCCTATGGTGCTAGTCGCCAGCCCCTGGCCTATGGATGGCGGGCTTGGTGTAGTCACGGCACGGGCCCTGAGGACAGGTTATGACAAATAGGTATCAGAGTAGTCGGTTCTACCGCAGAACTCAGGACTCTAATAATTTCTTCTCTATGAAGCAATAGTATTAAGAGTATTGAGTGTGGTTATCAGTCTAGGGAGTCCAGTGTTAGTGCGGTGGCCGATGTATCCATTCACCAATACCCTGAATTCTGATTTCCGACTCAGTGCACAAAAACATTGTTTGCTTGTGTGTTTTAAATGTTTTCTTTGTGATTACTTTGTGTCAGCTCACCAGGTATATTGTACTAACCGTGGTGCACCTGTTTCTTCTCCGGATGGCCCCATGAAGGCATCCAGCTTGGGTATCCAGTTACGTGCGGGATGGCCGCCCACCAAGCGATGAGGCATCAGTACAGTGCCCCATTACAGCGGAGGCACCAGCAGTACCAATACCCGTAGGGCCACCGATACCACCATCCCCAGCAGTGGAGTTTGCACGCCGCCTGAGTTTGTTGCATGAGTTTCAGCGACAGAGGCCGCCTAAGTTCTGTGGAGAGACGGACCTTAAGGTAGTCGAGGATTTGCGGGAGGCTATCGTCAGAGTCTTCAGATTAGTACGGACATCAGATGACCTTATGGTGATCCTTGCGGAGAGTCTCCTGCATGCAGCAGCGGGTAGATGGTGGAGCATGATGCTCCAGGTACACGACGAGGCATCTCTACTTTGGACGGACTTCGAGAGCCTCTTCCCCTTGCTGTTTTTCCATCCACCCACCGTGCGGTGCACATCCAGGAGTTAGTAAATCTATCGCAGGGTAGCATGACAGTAGCCCAGTACTCGGCTAGATTTACCGACCACTCGCGCTACTCCACAGACATGGTACGAGATGCATTCTTCTAGGCCTGGACCTTCGAGCAGGGACTGAAGCATGAGATCAGGGCTTCGATGGTCTCCCTTAGCATTCCAACGCAGGTAGGAGTACTAGAGCGAGCCCTTCTTGTGGAAAACTTCTTTTCTGAGCTGACGCCAGCAATGATACCCACCACAGGGTGACACATAACGAAGTCTTCTACAGCCGGCAGTAGACAGATGACGCAGAAGTCCAAGTGGACCAGGTCCTCAGGTGGGAGACCCCAGGATTCTAGTTCGGATGTGTGGGGCACACACAGCAGAGCCAGCCATACGAGGGGTAGGCAGTGCTATGCATGCGACGAGTAGGGCCACATGGCCCGAGACTGTCTGACCCGTTATGCAGAGGAGTAGAAGACAGTGGAGGGACCTCCTAGGTAGAGGAAGAGGTTCGATCGTGGTGGTCCACAGGGAGAAGGCAGACGAGGCAGAGGAGCTGGCCGAGCAGCGGGTGGTGGACGGTTCTTCAAGGCTCTACCACCACCACCACCTATAGGTCCACCCCGACCATAGTGAGGTGGCGGGCAGAGGCAGGCTCAACTCCAGGCAGTAAAGTATTATGACCACGACACACCTTAGATGATTCTAGGTACTATCTATGTCTACTCCACCCTTCTTGCAGTTCTTATAGAAACATGTGAGAGTCATTCTTTTATTGTCGTTACCCTTGTTCAGAGCTCGGAGATTTCGATGGAGCTGTTGTCTCGATCCATACTACTAGAGACTCCTACAGGAGCAGACTTGATGATTACGCACTGGTGCCGGCAGTGTGAGCGTACTCTAGGAGGTGAGAGCTTCGGATGGGATCTTCTTGTAATGGCGTCGAGGACTTACGACTTCATCTTGTGTATGGATTGGCTATCTACATTACATGACCAGATCGACTGTATTAGGCACAAAGTGTGGTGTGCCCGCACAGATGGGAGCAGGTTCACCTTCACCGGCGAGAAGGGATCCTTTGCATCACAGGATGGACTTACACAGAGGAGAGGGAAACCGATCACAAATCAGTTGGCAAGTCTCATCCTAGGTGCGGTTGATGTGCGGAGTCCGAGTTTTCCTATTTTGGTGGATCAGTATGCGGAAATTTTTCCTGATGACATTCCAGGACTTCTTCCTTACAGAGAGGTAGACTTTTACATTGACCTGTACCCCAGAACACCATCGATATCTACTCTATCATATCAGATGGCTCCCGCCGAGCATCGTGAGCTGTGGGTACATCATAAGGATTTACTGGGAAATGGATTCATCCGACCTAGTGTTTCACCCTAGGATTCTCCGATTTTATTCTCCAAGAAGGTGGAATGGAGCTTACGATGATGTGTCGACTACCGTTGCCTGAATTAGGTGACCGTGAGGAACAATTATCCACTTCCAAGGATTGATGACACCTTTGATCAGCTAAAGGGAGAACGATGATTCTCGAAGATTGACCTCAGGTCAGGCTATCATCAGCTCAGAGTTCGAGATGAGGATGTGCAGAAGACAGCCTTCACTTGTCGATATGGCCACTACGAGTTCTTAGTTATTCCCTTCGGCGTAACCAACGCACCATTAGTGTTCATGAGTCTCATGAACAGGATATTTCAGCTTTATCTCGATCGTTTTGTCACAGTCTTCATCGACGACATACTGATTTACTCGACTACTGAGGAGGAGCACGCCTACAACTTATGGATTTTACTAGACACACTCTAAGAGCACCAGCATTATGGTAAGCTCTTGAAGTGTCAATTCTGGATTCGAGAGGTTCAATTCTTGGGGCATGTCATCTATGAGGCGGGAGTTGCAGTTGATCGTCCGAAGATCAAGGTAGTACTTTCTTGGGAGCCACCCTGTAGAGTGACGAAGGTGCAGAGTTTCCTAGGTCTGGTTGGGTACTATCGGAGATTTGTTCCAGACTTCCCCGGAGTGGCAGCGCCACTTTCATCTTTGACGAAGAAGGGGAAACCCTTCGTGTGGTCAGATAGATGTCAGAAAAGCTTCCAAGATCTGAGGCATAGATTGACCAGTGCGCACATCTTGAGGCTACTAGGGGAGGGTGTAGGTTACGTAGTTTACTGCGATGCATCAAGGACCAGACTCGAGTGTGTCCTGATGTAGGAGCGGGAAGTTATCGCCTATGGTTCATGACAATTCAGGAAACATGAGCCGAACTATGCTACCCATGACTAGGAGTTAGAATAAGTGGTCTTTGCATTGAAGATTTGGCAGAACTATCTGATGGGCTAGCGCTTTACAGTCTACTCTGACCACTAGAGTCTCGGGTACATATTCTCGCAAAAGTACCTGAACATGAGACCGCGGCGATGGCTCGAGTTCCTCCAGGACTATGACTTTGAGATAGTCTGTACTCCTGGGAAAGGGAACGTAGTAGCTGATTCTCTCAATAGGATATCGGGCATTCAGTTACTTGGAGAGGAGACCGAGCAGTTAGCCGCTTTGTAGATATACTTCATGGGTAGAGATGGGGCATCTTTTCTATAGTCCCTCACAGTCACTCCTCCACTAATTCACCAGGTTAGAGAGGCACAGTGTAGGGATGTTGACTGTGAGACGTGACATGCTCATATTTCTACAGGGCAGGCACCTGATGGTTTTTCTGAAGGAGGAGAGCACGTCATCCTCTTCAGGGGACGTACCATGGTACCAGTTGCACTGCATGAGGCTGAGAGAGTTTCAAACACCCCCTGTAGCAGTACATCCAGAAGTGGAGAAGATGTATCAGGACCTCAGACGACATTACTGGTGGCTGGGTATGATGTGGGTTGTAGCAGAGTTCGTTTCACGATGCCTCACTTGCCAGAAAGTGAAGGTGGAGCACCAGGTACCAGCAGGCTTGGTACATCCCTTAGAGGTTCTGGAGTGGAAGTGGGACGGGATATCCATGGATTTCGTGATGGGGCTTCCAGGTACTTCTAGAGGACACGACTCCATATGGGTGATCATAGACTGACTCACCAAGTCGTCCCACTTCCTACCGATCAGAGAGAAGGGATCAGTAGAGAGCATGGGATGCCTCTATGTTTAGAAGATCGTACGACTTCATGGTGTTTCATCGGCTATCGTCTCTTATCGAGACGCTCACTTTACTTCCTGGCTTTGGAAGGGGTTGCAGGAGGCATTTGGGATGCAGCTATGTCTGACCACAGCCTTTCATCCTTAGATGGATGTCCAGATGGAGAGGACCATTCAGACACTCGAGGAAATGCTCCATGCATGTGTCCTTGATTTTGGTTGCAGGTGGTAGGATCACCTACCCTTGGTGGAGTTTGCGTACAACAACAGCTACCCCACCACGATCGGGATGGAACCTTATGAGGCACTGTACGACCTACCTTGTAGATCACCTTTGTGAAAGACTGGACCATGGGAGTCAGCACTCATAGGACCAGAGATGGTTCAGGATACGACAGAGAAGGTGCAGATCATCCAGGAGCAAATGAGGACATCATAGAGCAGACAGAAGTCCTATGCTGATAGGAGACGGAGATCGCTGAGGTTCGAGGATGGGGACCACGTTTTCTTATGGGTCTCACCTCGATGTGGATTGCTGAGATTTGGTCGGGGCGGAAAGTTATCTCTCAGCTTCATCGGGACTTTTTAGGTCCTCAACAGAGTAGGAGAGGTGGATTACCACCTGGCCCTTCCACCTCAGTTGCACCGGGTGCACGAAATCTTCCACGTATGTCAGCTGAGGAGATACGTGCATGAACCGACACATATCATCTACCACAGGGATCTGGACATCAATGATAAGGATACATTCATGGAGGTCTTGGTGGAGATCAAGGATTGATAGGAGCGAGTCCTACATTGATGGTCGATACCCCTAGCGCGCATTCGTTGGCAGCACGGGAACCTCCAGGATAGCACATGGCAGCGAGAGGCTCGGATGCATGCACAATACGCTCATTTGTTTCCCTAGTTTATGTTGTAGCTTTACGATGACGTAAATCCCTGAGGTGGGAGTATGGTAAAGACTCATAAATTTCAAGGTATTTTTTTTCATAAATACTTTGGAATTTTACAAGTTTTTGGATTCTGACAGCACTTGATTCTGAGGCTCGGTGAGCCCAGAATCAATTTACGAAGTTTAGCTCGGGTACGCTTGGTGAACGAAGGAGCGGGTTTTTCTATTTTTTGAACTGGTTCCCATAATTGAAATCTGAGGGCACTGATGAACTCGCAGTGCAGGTAATTGCTTAAGGGGACATTTACCGTAGTTGCCTTTTAGGAGGGTTTGAAGTTATAATTTGAGGTTTAATTAAGAAGAAAATAAAATTGTTTGTACAATTTTATTATGTATCTATGGAGGTTAATTCCTCCCATGGGTAGTTAAGGGTGGGACCCACAGCCACCTAAATACCCAAGTGTGGATTTTAGAGAGGTGGGTCCCACACAAGCCCCAACCATTCAATTTTCCTCTTACTCCATAAAACCCCCCTCATTAAATTGGAAACCCCCATTTTAATTGCCAATGCGTTTAATTAATGAGGATCTTTCCTCTACCTCCATTTAATTAATTGCCAACGAGTTTAATTAATGACGTGACTTGAATTTTGAAAGTTAATTTTCTTGTGTAATAAAATAATAGGAGGAGCCTATTATTTCACCGGAGAAGGTCTTTCATTGTGAAAAGGGGGATTGGGAGAGATCTTGAGATTTTGGAAGAACACCGGTCCTCTGACGAAGAACGACATCTCCTTCGATGAAGAACACTGGTTCCACGAAGAACGACAACACACCTTCCATTCACTTCTCCGAAAATGTCGACGAATCCTCACCTCGTGATGTCGTCTTCCACGACGCCGACGTTCGACATCAATTGTTGTGGTAGGGGGTTTGATTAATTTATTTAAATAAATTACTCCTTCGATCTTGTAGTATTCGAGTGAACATCTTGGCTGAATGTTACTGTCTTACGCGGAGGGCGCGGGCTGAACAAACACAGCCCGACGACCCTCAATCGTTTCTTGTCTTGTTTGAAAATGGGAAGCAGTGATGAATAAAGGTAGAAACCGAGTGTCGAACGCACATGGAGGAACCGCGGACCGCAACCACGGGCCGCTCGACCGACGAAGGAGTCCGGGCCGAAGGAAGGAACTGTGGCACCCCACGGCGCCGCACTGCGAAAACAGCAGCCCACATAAGGTGGGGCGCTTCGGTGGAAGAACCGGCCGGCCCATCAGCCGGCCGGGTGAAGGGCAGTCGCGACGCCAGGAGGGTGCCGCACTGAAGAAATCCACGGCCTGCCGTACGGGCCGTGTGCCCCAGAAGGCCGGCCGGCCTGACCGGCCGGTTTGTGAAGGGTGGTGCCGCGTAGCGCCACTGGTTCGGACAGCTGGGGTCCCGCGCCCCCCTCGGAACCACTCGGCCAGGCGGGCCGCATGCCCCACCGGGCCGCGCCAAGCCGTGCCCCACCGGGCCGCGCCAGGCCGGGCCGAGCTGCGTTTTTTCCTTCGGACCAGTCCGACCCCCTTCCCGGGTCAGACCCGCCAAACTGGGTTAACCTGACCCGTTGGCCCACTGGGCTAAATGGGTCGGGCCCATTATTCACTTAAACATGATTAACTTAAAGACCGTGTGTCCAATCGTCGCGCCATCTGTGGAATTTGGACTCTTTCAACAAGACGGTCCTTTTTCGATGCTCTAAGTTAGTTTTGGATAGCTTTGGTAAACGGACCGGTTTGGAGTGAGATTATTTCCAACCGACCCCCTGGAACGGAAAAGCCAATATCTCTCAGACCGAGCACCTGATTGACGCGCCATATATTGTTTTGAGTTCATTTTGACGAGACGAAACTTAAAGATACATCAGGTCAGGACTTTGTGACAGTTGATGTATCTCCCCCATTACTCGAGGAGCGGACCCTCTCGGAATCGAGTATGTTGTGTGCGGGAACCCTAGAGCTGGCTGTGACTATGAAGACTACTGTGCTGGGATCCTTCTTGGGTTCGACGACAATGACGACTGTACATGGATCCTCCCCGGGTTCGGCAGTGAGGATGACTGTACTTGGATCCTCGGTGGGTTCGGCAATGATGATGACTATACATAGATCCTACGTGGGTTCGGCAGCGATGGTGATTGTACTTGGATCCTACCTGGGTTCGGCTACGATGGTTACTTTACTTGGATCATACGTGGGTTCTACAGTGATTTCTTATGTACTTGGATCCTACATGGGTTCAGCAGAGGAGATGATTCAGATGCTACACTTAATCATCTCCACCCCTTCTTCGTAAATAGTATATCTGTATGAGCTGAGTCTTGACATTCAAACATTACATGGTGTGATTGACTTCTTTCCTGTGTGGAATGGGTTGTGATTGGGCTCGAGAGTTGGAGCCGAACTGGAATTGATGACTTAGGTATATGTATGGGAATATACCTAAGTAGATTCGGTTAATACTTTGTGATTGTATCTTTCCTTTTTGGTTTATCCTTTGTGGATTCTAGGAGACCTTCGGGGGTCTCGGGGTCTCTACTAAGTATCACATACTCACCCCTACAGGGGCTATGCCCGCACTACATTGTGTTGGATGCAGACGACGGGCAACACTGATCGAGGTGGAGGCTTGAGGAGTGGCACGGTACCGGGAGGTGGACCACTAGACAGGACGTACACGTAGCAGACGGCCGGACCTGAGGAGCTTAAAAGACCATCCGTACCCACCCTTCAGGTGGGATATCCGGAGGACGACTTAGTGGTTACTGCTTACTTTACTTAATGATGTTTTACTTTCTTTTTAGTTGTATTGTAATTCTAGTTGTCTTTGTATATTGGCACATTTACTTTACAACACTTACTTTTGTACTCAGTTTTACTTAGTGCTTACTATACCTGCATACTCTGTGGTGTTTGTTTACTTTTATAAAGTAAATGCCTTCCCTTTTACCAGGATTTACGCCTTTGGTGCTAGTCGCCAGCCCCTGGCCTATGGAAGGTGGGCTTGGGGTAGTCATGACACGGGCCCCAAGGACGGGTCGTGACACTTGTTCACTACCCAGTGTGTACCCCCTAGTACCTGTCGTTTTTCGGTTATACAATCCCATGGTTGTGTCTTGTTCATGTGTAATCCAAACGTCTTCCACGTACATGTTCATAGGACATACTACAGGGAGTCACTACATGGTTTTTATCTTCGGTACATGCCTTGTAGTCCCCAAATCGCATCTTTCCAAAATGGCAAGAACACATAGTGTGTTCCACAAGTCCACAAACTATATAGATGTGAAAATACATTAGAAATTCCCAACGAGTAGCCAAGATCACCCATGTTTACCCCAAAACACAAAAATCAACCTTTAAGGGGTACCTAGAAAACGTCAATGGTATCTAAAACCTTGAAATGATGCATAAACAAGGGGATCAAAACATTAAACTCAAACCGCCTACCTCTTGGGGAAACACTGACGATTCGAGGTCAATTATGTGATCGAGGGGTGCTGCAACATGATCTAGGACTGATCACCGTCCTGATCGAAGATCAAAGACACTTATCTTCCTTGATCTGTTCCTCATCACTTCTGTCTCTATAGGGGAAGTGTGGAGGGGGCTCCTTCCTTGAACACGAAAGGATGAGGTTATGGGATTTATTTATTTTTTATTAAATCAATCCTCCCATTTAAATCCCCATCCACATAGGCTCCACCAACTCACCTTTGACAGAATATCTGGCTCCAAAAAAGTTTATCTCACACCTGGAGTAATAATAACATTCTAAACTCAACCAATGTCTCATGATTCTGATATGAGACTCTTATCAATAGTTATTACACATTTTTGGTATATTTTTACATTATTGTGAAAATATTTTTATTATTTTTTTTATCACCGCACTAAGGCTCTATGTACCCCAAAAATCCACACATACAAGGTATCTAGATTTAGAAATATTCTTAGAAATACTCCAAATTCTTTATGGTCTTACATGTGTCATTACAACCTATCCACTATAAAGATATTTTCCCCAAAAGGGGAAACCCTAGGAACATGGAAAAGAAACTCAGCTCTCAACTGGGACTTCAATGCAAGTGATCTCACCAAGACCACAAAAAATCCCACCAAGGGTTCCCATGCTTCCTACAAGAATACACTCTGTGGAAAACAAAAGGATACCACACCCATGTACAACACAACCAGGCCGACATCGTCAAATTAGTGAGGCACATGTATCCTTAGCTATGATTAGTGGAAAACACCAAGAACCTAGTATATCACCAGTGATGGGGTCAAGCGGCACACCACCATGTCAACCTGACAAAGAGACCAAAGAGACCACACTACAAATGCACAAGTCAAAATAACTCATTCACTACCACTTGATACTATCTACTTTGGAAGGAAATGAAACACCAACACAGTTTTGAATTGAATCTCAACAATAGTTATCAATGGTTAAAGCACCCCTCGTCCTCGTGAGTCTAATGTTACATAAAACCGAACCACAACCTCCTTAAGAATATAGTTCAAATATTTATTATTCAAGACCTAAGGGTAAAAATGGAAAAACATAGATTCCCAAGTGCACAAATTGGGACATTGCATTACCTCTACACAAACCTCCAACACAGAACCCCTCTATGAATGTACCAATCAGAGGGACTCATCCACCGCACCTAAACACTATCAGATTTGGGTGGAACTGACATTACCTCACAATATTACTCATCTCACAAAAACCTTTCTCATTAGGGGGAGTGATCCCTATTCCTCAATAATTATAATAAAATTTTAAGGACACTGACACATGGTATTATTGTCACCCCACAACACCTTGAGAAATCCATGAGAAAAAATAACTCACAAAAGAGTACCTCATAATAGTGTTTATCAATACTACTATAGAACCCTGAGAGGACACAATGAATACATCTATCTATCAGATCCTCTTGGTCAAATACCTCTATGGATTGTAGCTATCCTCGACCCTATCGTTCATCTCCATGAGCCTATCATGGACCACTTTGGGGTGTTGGTGGAAACACGTACATCCATCCACCTCATGCTCTTATCCAAGATCATCCACCATGTCTGCCAACATACATACCACCATGCTCAAGACGCTGCCTCTTCCAAAGTGTTCTGTCAACCATCTCCCTCTCAGTATAATGGTAAGTCAAAAAATATCTATAAATATTTCCATGTTTATTGCATTCATAGTATCACCTCTCCATTGTTTTAAACAAACTGGTTTGGAATCCTTGAGCCTCAGATCCTCCATCATGGGGTCGCAACATTAAGTTTCATGAAGAGTTGGATCCTTGATCTTGTCGTCAGCTACCAGTTGCTAAAAAAATATCAGGGTATCAACTCGTATGTCCTCAACACCAATGATTAGATTCTATTCATTTAAAAATCTATCCACCTCTATGGTCTAACACAACACTCTGTCATAAGTGTGAATGCAAAGTGGAACCATTGATTCCTATATTTCCCAAAGAAGTCCATTCTCAAAGGTCAGTACTATGATGAATGGATCACAAACCATATCCATGGAGTAACGAATTCAGTCTATGAACATCACTGATTACTCCTCCATGGTCATTCTATAATTATAATGTTTCATATTCCTCTATATATGCACTGACCTCAATGTGCGAAGATAGAAAAACTCCTTGAAGTTCTTCTCAAACTCTTCCCAATAGAGCATCACCTCATTGTGGGTCTTCCTCACAATACTACACAATCTCCCGGTTGAACCATGAGAAGGGATTCCATCTAGGACCACCATCTGATCATGAGGTACCCTCACAAAATGAAAAGGTTGTGTGATTGGATCGACCCGGTCATCAGTTTGATGGGGGTTCCAATCAAACTAGTACCACAGAGGTCAATGCCTTAGGAAATCATGTACTGCACTTAGATTTCACACATTATTGTCATGAACTTCCTATACAACATGTTTCTCCATGGGGGTGGATCAACTAGCAGACCACTTGGAGGACAAGTCTCAGAACTAGTGCGCTAAGATGAAGCCTCATTAAGAGGAATATCATCACCACAACCCACCCTAGAACCCAATCCAATTGTCATCAGAAATGCATTCCAAAATAAATTCAAGATGCACCATGGTTAAAGATTATATCTATGGAGATGAATCGAGAAGGGAAGGAAAAAAACCAAAACCTAGTCCTATGTGATGCATGTACCATTATTTCTATGCCACCGATTTTCTTATATATTGAGTCAAAAAGAAGGATATCATAGAACTGGTGAATTGATATGTTGGGTTCCACACCACCACTAGAGTCCTTGGCCTAAAATGTGAACTCATAACATTCTATCAATGTCTTTTTGAAACCCAACCCAATATCATGAAACTACTGTCCCAAAGTGGAACCATCTATGATACCACTCTATAACAACCTGACCCAATGGTGTTCGAGTCATGACAATCTAAGACTTCCTCCATAGTCTAGAGGATGGAGTCCAACACTGAGTAGGCTATCACACGCATGAGAGGCCTTATCCTAAGGTACCTTTATGTGCGCACCCACATACACCTCTTTGAAATAGTGCATTGATTTATAATTTTTTTTAAAATGAATGCATATATCTATCCCAAACTAAAGTACACCATAAATACAAAAGGGAAAAACTCCCTCCATAATAAAACTATAAAAGTTACCAACCTACATTGATGGAGGGAATCACCATCAAATGAACCTGCCAGAAATTTCATGAGTCGAGATCAGGTAAATACCTTGTTTGGTCGATCTCACTATGCTCTACCTACACTGGGTCCTCCTATGACACTTCTCTAAATCCTTTTGTCTGTAGAATACAAAATACATGTGAAAAAATACAATTCAATGATGAGTATAAAGACACTTTTTAAGAGACCCAAAACCAAAAAAAAAATAAAATAAAAGGGAGCAACTAAAAGAATCCTGATGTAAAATCCATTGGGAAACACTCGAGCAGAATCACACTCAACGAGCCCATTCATCCTGGATGACAAACATCAAATATATAAAATCCATTGGGAACAATCCATATATACCTTATAGAACCTATGTGATATACCACTTAATTGGGTATCACAAATTCAATGGAACCACACTACTATCCCATGGGGCATACAACAGAGAAAACATTCTCATCGGATGACGCCACTAAGGAAGTCACACATGAACTCAGCAAATCACAATCCTGGGATAGGGGATCTCACCAATCTATAATGGGGGACAAAAATCCCTAATGAAACCACACAAGGTCTCGAATATCAGAAAGTGGATCCCTCCCATGATCAATTGGGGGATAATACAAAATTAATCTAGAAAGTTGTTAACCACATCTCCTCACATAGGGGATCACTCCTAGGATCCACTAGGGGATACCAAAACGCAATTTGGTAACCCAAGTATATCTCTTAGATAGGGGATCACTCCCAATATTTATTTTGGGATACTATAACTTAATATTCTATCATGTATAACATATTAGTCAGATAGAGGATCATCTTGTATGTTGTGCTAGACAAAACAATTCCAGAAACCCCATTTCTAATAACTCACAAAGTAGGGGATCATACATTTGATGATACAAAAAACCCTGCATAAATTTTCTATTGACAAGGTGATCGTAAAACCGATGATTCCAAAATACAACTAAAATCCCCCGATTTATAGCGGATCATACTTTTGATGATACCAAAAATTATACATGGTCATCCTACTAGATATGAGATCATCACCTATGTTGTATTGGTCACATTCATTCTAGGAATAAAATATAGTGAAAATGATATTCTAGAGGATCTAGCTCTGTCCAATGTGGAAGGATGCACTAACTCTAACAAAACTATAGAGGATTCGCCCATGGACTGTATAGATGAATAATACAAATCTATCCATTACCATCCTATCAATGGAATTACAATCTTATACTAAGGATGTAATAGCATACAAATTCTCAAAGGGAAGAACCAAGGGAGCTCACTCGACTATTGCTGGTCCAATTATAACAAACCTAAGAGACCCAAAAAATTTACTCACTATGAATTTTCTAAGACCACATAGTGGCCACCATCGCATTCAACATGGAAAACTACTTATGATAGGCTACTCACAATTTTACAGATGAGCCCTAAAGGATGAGATACAGAAAGTGTAAATTCTTCCATGTGGATACTACATGGTGTCTAAGGGGGTCCACACATCAGGTGACCCCGCCTTAACACCTGCATGTGTCCTATGCCTATATGTCTTGGCATGTAATGTAAGAACAGATGGATTGTACTAGTTTTACATGGCGTGTCTCACCTTACCCAGGCCCCAATAATTTATTTCCATCACATACATTAGCCAACCATGTTCACCACATGGAGTGTACCACATGGTACATGGCATGTCTTGGATACATGACCCCTTATTCGTGTCTCTTTCCCAGTTCAGCAAAAAGAGAGTATGGGGAAATGTCCTTAGGCCACATGAAATGGGTTCACTACACAACATTTAACTTTGATACTCAATGTGTGGCCCCTAAATCTCCTCTTCCCTGAATGGTAAGACCACACAATGTGTTCCTATAGTCTTCCCACCGTGTAGATAAGAAAATCCATTAGAAAATCCATCCATGTAGTATGAATCACCCCCATTCACCCCAAAACACACAGAACGACACTCAAGGGGTCCCTATTACGGAGAAATGGGATATAGAACATTAAAATGATGAAAAAATAGGGTGATTAGAACTAAAAACTCAAACCACCTAACTCATGGTGAAAACAATGAAGCTTCATGGTTGAAAAAACAATTAAGAACTGTTTCATCATGATCTGGGAGAGTTCATCGTCAACATCATATATCTACAATGCTTCGTTTCCTCAAACTGGGACAAGGTTCATTCATATCCAAAGGGGAAGAGGGGATGGTGATCCATCTTTTCACAAAAATGTGGGAGGGGTAGGTGATTGATTAAATTTTTATTAAATGAATCCTCCCAATTAACTCCCCTGCAAAACACACTCTTCTAAATCGGGTCTGAACAGACACACAATACTGAAAATGTTTGTGCCATTCCCAGTGCAAACACAACATTCTAAACTCAAACGTGGTATCGTAATTCTGATCCATGTATCCTATCAGGAATTATTCCACATTTCCCAAGAAATTTCACACTACTGTTAAAACATATTTAATTTTTTTATCATCATCTTGAGGCTCTATAGACCCCAAAACACCATGAAAACTCAACACCTGGATTTGGAAATATTGTTACATAATAATTATTTCTTATAGTTCAATCTCGAGTCACTACAAGTAAGTTGATTTGAGGGGTGGAGAATGAAAATAGAACAATGAAGATTGAGGAAGGATGTTACCTCTACTTTGTGAAGCTCCTCTTGGTTTGTTGGAATGAGATTCCATGGGTGGATTTATTTCAAAAAGGAGGATTCTAGGTTGTAGGGATGGATATTAGAATATTATTTGAGTAGATTTTGGGTGATCCAAATTTCTTTTGATGTGAGAATAAGTTAGAGGGTATGGGGACTTTTTATTGTGGTGCTGGTGTAGAGTTATTAAAAAAAATTGAAAAGGGTATTCCAGACACATTATTCCTATGACAATTTCCTCCAATAATGATCCAAATTCAAGAAAATAGAATATATGTTCTAAATATGGCCATCAAAATTCTTTTTAAACTTTTCATGGTCATTTATTTCCCTTAAGTGTATGTTTTAGTCATTGGTTACCTTAATTTTTCTCTTAATCTCTGTAATTAATTTTGATCACTTACACTAATATTTTTTTGCAATAAACGAATATGTCCTTAGTAGAAATTATATATTAGGCTGATAAAAAATATGCAGTCATTTTTTTTAAAAAATAATCACATAATTGGAAGAAATTAATTTAAATTTAATCTTATAAAATGGTGAACATTGCATGTTTTGAATATAAAAATGATCAAAAGATTATAATTTTTTATATCCAATTTCATCATGAAATTAATTACAATGGCCTAAATTGGATTAATTTATTCATAACTGATCAAATTACAATTGAAAAAAAATAATTTATCTATATTACTAGAGTTGATGGAAGAGATATTCTAAAATAAAATTCATTGTTTTTTACTGTTCATCAAAAAACGAAACTTCCCATAAAAGTACATAAAATCACCAAAAATAAATTTTGATATTATTTTTCCAAATATGAGGTTAATTTTTTCAAATAAATTGCAAAAAAGTTTAAAAAATCATATTTAAATTGGCATAGAAATTATAAAGTGATAAAATTACCTTTCATAAAAATACAAATCTTAATTGATAAAATTGAAATTATTTTAATATTATGCCTATAAACTAAATTTTATGAGTATGAAAAATATGGATTGAATATATAATATATAAATATTATTGGAAGAATTATTCTGAATTTATTTATTTAATTTATGCAAATAAATTTGTTTTTGTACATAGAAAAATAGTTTTCTTAGAAAACAAATTTATTCATTATTAAATAGATATTACTTTCATTTATGTCTAATTAGAAAACAAAAGATTCATTTTATATACATGTGTAGATCATATTTTCAAAATATAGTTAATAATATATTTTTCTAATATTCCAATATATTTGTGGTAACTATAAAAATATTTTAATGATATTATTAATAGTATATTATAGTTTAGTAAAAATCGGCATTTTTTTAACACAAGATGTCAAAAGGACTCGATATTGTGATTAATACGAGAAAAAAATAGTGTTGCTTATATAATAATATAATCTAACTATATTGTGTTGTGTTATCTAGACATGTTGTCTAATTTAAATCAATCCACACTTTGTTCCTTCATATAACAATATCTATATTCAATGATGTGTTAAATAAAAAATATCAAAAGATTAAATTAATTTGAAAAAAAGAAAAAATATGGGGATGTTACTAGTATGATACATTCAACATCATATTATATTGGTTGTTATATTATATCTTATATGTGATCCATGGTTAGAGATCCATGTTTATGATTGGATCATATCATTCCTTTTTTAGGTGAAGAGTTATATTCACTTTTTTATTCAATGGGATTGGGTATTCTTTATTTATCTTTTTCATGAGAGGATCCATAAAAGATCCCACTTATTATATATGTAGTTCTCACCCTAAATATATATATTTTATTTTATTGTGGTTTTTAGGATCTAGTTGGTGATATGTTTGGACATTATTACCTCATGGTGTTGTTTGACTGTTACATAGGCTTTGAGGTTTCTACCAATGATTTATCTTTTTGTACTTTTAGTCATTCAAAATTTGTCTTAATTTTATAAAATTACATGCAAGTATTGGTATATTTTTTCTTTTGTGAGTGGAGTTTTTATTATTCATATATCTCATTCCTCATGTACTTCATAGATGTAAATGCATTCCATTTACATAAATTATGTAACCTTTGTTCTCATTACTAACATATGGTCTATTGGTTGTTGGCATCATGCACCACTATCTAAATATCTCATTACAAAAAATGTATAGGTAAATTTTGGGGTGGAGATAGAACTGATACTCATTGTCCTCAAATTGCATTGTGTGGTTATAGAGGTGGTTTTTAAAATGTTTAGAGAGGTCATGGGTTAGTACTTGTTCAGTTACATGCTCTGGGTTTTTCATCACTAGGTGACAAAAAATCATTAGTGGTACCCAATTATTTATTTCTGCGTGGGTTCATTATTATTTGTTATTGAAGAGTTACACACTACTTCATATCACATTCCCTAGTATAGGCTTTGGTATATGAGTTGTTGAGTCTTCCAATTCCCTTATAATTGACTACGACAAATGGAGGTTCATATTATCTATATGAAGCACATAGAGGTTATGATCTATTGTTGGTTTAGAACCAATCATAGTGTGATATCCTATATTTATGAATATTGTATTACAAAATTTTCATTTGCAAGGACTGACTATATTTTATGCTCGATATAGTGGGTTTCTTTAAGAGGTAGATCGTTTTCTTTAATATAGATAGTGAGTCTTCCATGTTTGATGTAGATAGATACCCTATATGGGTTGAGGAAATACTCATACATGTCTTTCGTGATGTTTTAGTTGATGCTGATCTTGTCAATGGTTCAACTCGTAGTGTTTCCATGTTTTTTGGAAGCGTATCCCAATTCATTTAATAAAGAGGTTTTGGAATCAACCCCTCGATATGAGATCAAATTTGAGAATGATCTGAAGTTAATAATTTATACGACATTTATGTCTTAATATAGTATAGTGAATTTGTACTAATGGGATATTGATATATTGATTCACAATCTCTTTTCATGATGTTTTTTTTCATTTATGCAAATCTTCTGGGGGTCCAATAAATTTTTTCACAAAGAAAGTAAATTGAGATATACAATTGTTTATTTATAACCAATTATATAATAAGGTGGATTGGAAGAATCACTTGAAAATGTCAAATATTGATGACTTAGTTGAGATTCTAAGGGATCTATTATATTTCTAAATATCTATTTTTGATCAATATATCATCAAAATTTGATGAAGGATGAGTAAAAACCGAAGACTAAATTCTAATTTTGTTATAGAATTATGAGCTTTTGTTGTGTATTTCGGGTGACTAGTACACTATATATGTTCATCTGAAAGATTAATTCATTATTTTATTGTTTCTATATTCGTTCATAGTGGTTTTCATTTATTGCATCACTGGGTACTTTGTTTCTAAGAAGAACAATGTATATAATTTGTGGGTTGTTTTAGGGGTTCTTCATCATTAGGAGTTTGTTCAACAAAATATCTATGAGTGAGTGATGGGATTATAAATATAATTTCTTGTGGAATTTCATGTCATATCACTATGTAGCAATGATTCCTTATAATATTTTTCTTTTTGTTTCTTAAGAATCACCCAAGATGTTGTGGATGTTCCTAGTTTACTAGTTCTTGAATGTTATTATATAAGGCTCATACTCAACATCTCTCAGATCATGACTTCCATTTTAGTATATAATTAAAATGATCAACTATTCATATGAACTAACCAGTATCAAGATGCTTTCGATTATATAAAGGATAAGTTGCTTAACAATACAGTTCATTATTTTCCCAATAAAGGGGTTCAGTTTGAGGTTTTTTATTATGAATTGTTATAAAAGTTTTCATTGTATAGATGAATAATAGATAACCTTTTTCATATATTTAGGGGTATTTATGAACACATGAGGTTTACTATACCACCAATGATATCAAGTTGGTAGATATCTGTTTATTTTTTAATGATTTGGGAATACTAAATCATTAAGGAATGCTTTATAGTCTTCGATAATCACAATATCCTAAGGTGATTCTTCTCCAAATGACACATTAATATGTGATTATGATGGTGGATTGAAATATTACATGATTATGAAATCAGGATTTCAAATACCGTAAGAAATTTTAATGCTGTGTAAGATTCTATAAGTAAAAAACCACATATTGATGGTGTGCATGATTTTGGAGATTCATGGAGAGATATGGAAGACCTATCTTTGATGTATCATAATGTTGGAATAGTTTTTTACAGAATATGCCTATATGAAATGAATTTGTAGTCACCTTTAGTACAATAACTGTAGGAGCCTGATTTTGGGGATTCTGGTGTGGAGGTCTGGGGAGATTGAGTTTTTTGCAATGATTCCCTTAATTATTGGTATAATGATAATTACAATGAAGTGTTTTTAGGGGGTATTTCATTCCACGGTTGATGTGCGATGTGGATCGATATAATTTACACTTCTCACCTCTAGCAGAACATCTTTGTGTGAAATGATGTACCATTAATTTAGAGTTATGTTTTTACCAAGGCATAAACAATGCTATTTTAGAGTTTTGTATCCAATTTTTTAGTCCAACAATAGTATAAAACTAAGAACTATGTTCCCAGTTGGTTGTTCTAGAAATAAGATTTTCATCATTTTAATATGGAGGATATTTCAATAGTTTTATTTACTTGATTACACAAATCTCAAGGAGTCTTGGAAGATATGTGTGTGATACTATTTTAAAAACATTGGATCACATCATAGTGATGAAAGTCCCACTCCAAATTAAGTATTTATCTAGTCAGTAACTATAGGAGGTGATGAGGCTTCGAAAATTGTAGAGAATGATCACCTATAATTATAATATCCAGTTTTCATCTAGGGTGTAGAGTTGTCTTCAGTATGTTTTCTATTATTAGTTATTCTATAGAAATTATTTTCATCAGCAGATAGATGGTTTGATAAGGAAAAAATGTGGAATCTTTAAGTATTGATTCACTATTGAGTTCAATCATTTAGGGTTCTATTGATAAAGCACAAAAAAATCCAATTTTTTATAGAATAATTGTTTCACTCCACTATTGGTTTGCCACAGTTTAAATCATTTTACATCCAAAACATTCATTCTATGTTATGGTGGAATAGGGTCTTTAAATCAACAATTCTTGGGTAGAAAGTAAGAAATATCACAACATAAATAGCACTAGTGTATCACAAGAGGATGAAGAAATTACTAGATCATTATATGTCACACCCAGACCTATTTACTATTTACTATTTTATTATTTTGTTTGGTTTAAATTTTTTTTGATGAGGTTCGAGTTAAATCCCGAACATGATTTTTGAGTTTTGTCAAAAACAAATTGCACGTTTTTTAGTTGAAGTCATTGAGGGCCTGGGCGGAGTGCATTTTGGAGACCCAGTGTGGCTTCCCCCATGCAACAGCACAGTCCCCCTGTCTTAGAAAAAATTAAAATGAATAAATTTTGAAATTTATTGCGTTATTTGAAAATTTTCATTATTATTAATTTTAATTATTATTATTTTTGTAATTAATATTAATATTAATATTATTATTATTGTTGTTGTTGTTAATATTTTTATTATTGTAAATATTTATTTAATTATTTTTATTTTATCTTATTTTCTTCTTCTTCTTTCTTTCTTTCTTTCATTCTTTTTTTCTTTTTTCTTCCTCCTCTTTTTTCCTTCCACGAGGGTGTCCCCACTTTTTTTCTGCCTCCCGTAGCAGCACCCCTCAGCCTTTCCTTTCTCTCTGCTGTCGAATTCCCCCAGCCTCCCACGCCACTGCCCAGTAGTCGACAGGCCTCTCACGCTTCACTCCCATCATGCCTGCTCCAATTTCCCCCGCACCCTACTCCACCTCACACCCAGCGTCGCCCGCACATCCCAGTCGGCACGCCTCCAACGCTGCCCCGTCCCTCCAGTCGTTTCACGGCCAAGGCCTCCACCCCGTTCAGATCCCAGCCGATAACCGTCTCACCCTCTTAGCCAAACCGCTCCTCTTTTCGGACGACCAGACTGTGGCAAGACGCTCTCCAACTGGTCTCTTATTAGGCAGCAGTGACCTCATTTCCGCATCCCGATCTGGTGATACACCCCCCTGCACCTGCTTTCCGAGAACCCCATCATTACACCCTTGTAACCATGCACCCACAGACCAGCCACCTTCTTGCCGCGATGTTCTTAGTGCACCTCTGGTTCAGCTTGTGGCGCCCACCTCCAATCAGCTCCCTACTTAGCGCACCCGACCAACGCGCCCATGTTCTGTCCGACCGTGCACCCTCCTCCCCTCTTCAGGAAGGTGTGGCACCCATCCAAGCGGCTCTATTTCACCATTGAAATCCTACTTCTCCCTTGCTGCCGCGTGAGTAGGATCGTCGCAAACCCCCTATCTGGCCCCTTTTTCAAAGACCCTATCCTTGGCCTGACCTCCTCCACTGGCGACCCTCTGTCCTGCTCACAGCCTCCTCCTGTTCGGCCGCACCTTTCTAATTGTCATGCTGACTCCAACCGCAATTATTCAAGCGGCCAGTTGCACTCTTAGTTTTCAAACGAGCTCGTTACAAACTCCCTCCACCAAAGGCGAGTGATGTGGGTTCATTTCAATTGGCATGTACTGATGTTTAGGTGAGGTTTTCATTGTCTTTTGTTTGATTTATTTTAAAATTATTATTATGTGTTTTTAGTTATCTTTACGGTTGTAGCACATTGGTTAGGTATTTTGGTGATATTACAGTAGTCAACAGGTTGCACAAACTTTTGCCTGAGTGTGAGAGGTGTCGTACCATCATAACCGAGATGCAAGTCAAGGAATGTTCCCCACTGTATTCACCATTAAATTTAGAATTCATTAATTTCTTGATATTTTATTAATTTAAATAAATGATACATAATATCAGATAATTAATTTTGGAATAATTACTCGATGTAAAAAAGATATATTTATTTTATACACGTCACTTGTAATGTTTTCTTGTTAAATTGATGCACAATAGAGAAAGAATTCCCATTTGTCCTTTGAACATAATTTATGAAATTTCAAGTGTAGTTATGGTTTGATGATAAATGATTTCTTCTGATATGTGAGCATGTGTTTTGGTTCTCTCGAGAAATGACGTTTTTCTTTATAGTTTTTTAAGGCATGTTTGTAACTTTGATAAAATAAATTATTTTGGAAAAAATTCTTGGAGATGAGTTAGGTGTGATCCTTTTGTATACATTGGTTGCGTGAGTTGTGTGTGATGTTTGTGCATCATGACTGGTTACATGATTGACTTTTTTGACTCACCCCCTTTTTATTACATGTGTTGACATGGAAACCTGTCAATGTAAGTGAATATTCTCAGAATGATTGTTGCACTAGTTTATACTACGCACTGGCTAGTGGCCCTTAGCAGAGAGATCCTTTGTTATTATTATTCCTATATGATTGGGCCCCTTAGTTAGGCCAAAAATGGAAAACATCGGGTGTTAGGGCGTTCTGACGTCATTGAGTAGGGCATGCCTTCAGGATGAGTCACATGTATAGTACGTTCTGTATTGTTCAAGAGATCCTAGGTTCGACCCATGTTTTCTTTAGTTTTTATTTGTATGTGGAGGATGGTTGAGAGGTCTAGTTCGATTGTGGTCCCCTATGTGCCACTTTTTCCATTGCCCTATATGTGTGTTGTGTGTTGTGTGTGGTTCTAATTTTGACTAACAACTAAAATTTAGATTTCTAAATTGTTTGAAAAAATGATTTAAAATGGAATGCACATGTTTCATTCCAGCATTAAACTTGTACTTAAAATAAAAATGTCAATGGAATGTTACTTGTTTTAGAAATGAATGCATGTTTGCAGAAACCCAAGATTTATATAATTTAGTTCAAACTTGGATTAGTAAATTATTTGTTTTAAGGTAGTGAATTAGACATAATTTTTTTGGCATGCCTATTGAGTTTTAATAATCACACCTATAGTGTTTTCTTGTTTTTAGCTTTGTTGTAGGTTTGAATTAATCTTGTTCGATGTGGGAGAGAGTTAGTTTTTTTAGAGTGACTCTCGAGGTCATGAAGAGTTTTTGGTCGAGATCAGGTTAGTGTGCCTTGTTGGTCGTTCATTATTTTCAGTGTCATTTATTTACATTGCGTTATTCTACTTTTCTCTACTTCTTTATTTATTTTCAATTGGAGAAATCATTCCAATTTGTCCTCTATTGATTCCCTGGTTCTTTTCACCGGCCTGGGAGGATCAAGAATGCTTCTTGGGATTTCCCGTGGATCAGCTCGGGTGACCAGTTTAGGGTCGTCCTGGGTTAGTTCATGACAAATGGTATCAGAGTAGGTTGGCTCCTATGCGGACCATGTTTTTTAGAGTTCCCGTTGTTATTTGGGGATGTCATGGTAGAAGGTGTAAGATTGTCGGTACTTGAGTTGTATGAATGGGAAGGAAGTCATGAACCCTTGCTCGTTATGAACCTCAGGTTACCATGAGGTGTTTGGGTATTTCATTGTCATTTGATTCTTATGGTTTTTTTGGTATTGGGAAATGAAATGGGAGTCAGGAAAGTGACCTCTGTGAGCTCGCATGGTCTCGAAATCCATGTGAAGACGGGGACTTTACCCTGGAGTGATCCTTGTGACGGTGGCATGACCAGCGTAACCAATCATATGATCAAGTCACCCATTGGCATTAGTGTATCCTTGTGGATCATTTGGGTATTCATTACTTTTAATAATTTTTTTATAATGTTTTATTTTTTAAATTGTGACAAGATGAATTTAATATGGTAAAAACCATGTTTGACCTAGCTTTTTGTTTTCTTGTTCCTTAGTGTTCTCCCAAAAAAAGGTTTGATGGATGCCCATGATGCCGCTTCGGGTGGTGAACCCTTTGAAAATTCTCTAGTTTATCAGCCCAAGGACTACATCCTCAAGTTTTAGAAGATTAACCCTCCCCTCTTTTATGGGAAATAAGATCCTCTTGATGTGGAATCGTAGAAGTTGAAGATTGATAAGAACTTCTTTTCTCCCAGGCCGCCTGAGTCATTGAAGGTTAAGTTGGATACCTTTATGCTCTAAAGTAAAAACTGGAAGTTGTGGAAGTCTGTGTCTGGTAGAAATCCTCGAGAAGATCTCACATGGGAGTTCTTCAAGTTCGCATTCATCAAACAATACATCTCTGAGTTGAAAAAGGTGAGGAAGATGATGGAGTTGAGCGGTCTTCAGCAAGGTGTTAGATCGGTGTTGAAATTATTTGGTCATTTCCTAGACCTAGATCGGTATGAACTGGGTTTTTTTGGAAATGATCCCATTAATGCTCAACATTTTGTGCTTGGATTATGTCTTGATTTGCATTTGAAAGAGGAAGAGTTCAACATAATCACCTTCCTTAACGTGGCGAGACATGTAATGACCCAAACATTCATTAATGGAAATTCCTATTAATATAATTAAATGTATTATTATGGTAATAGAAAATTTGAACTTCATTGGTTTTATGTTTCTATATTTTAAAATAACATTTGGAATTATGATCATTGCTTATATAGTCGTTGAACAGTGATCACATGATTAGTATATATATAGTCTTTAACAAATCAAATTTACTCAGAAAAAGATGTGATGGCCTCATCAAATAGACGTTCCCCGTATGAAGACCATTTGTTGGAGCTTGAAAAGGAGGTTCCGTCATTGGGATTCACTCTTGACAAATCCCAAGATGAGCTTTAACACGTTAAGCATGAGAAGAACCGACTACGAGAGAAGTGGATATAATAGAGATTACCACCCGAGCAATGTTATCCGAGCCACCCAAAGATTTTGTCACCATTGCACACCTTAACCTTATGTCTTATGTGGGTGTTATAAGGGGTTATGTAACAAGATCCTGTCAATATGACTATGTATATTATTTTTCTATAAAGGGTGTTCATTAATTTTATTATTGTTACTTTCTAAATAGTTTCTAAAGCATAAATAGTATTTCTGGTTAATATTCTACTAAGAAATATTTTTTGATGAATTAATGGATTTTTGGAATTAAATTGTATTTTAATATAATATTTTTATTATTAAATTACTTTTTATTAAGTATAAATGATCATATAATTTTTTGATTGCAATTGTAATTTTTTTTAACATTTGAAAGTTGTTTTTGTCAAAACCCCTGAATTTTCGATAAATGTCAGTTTTTGATTTAAAAGTAAAAATTCACATATTTATAAAATTATTTATATAAAATGAAAATTATTTTTGGAATCTGGAAATTGAAATTTTCCAACGGGGAATTTTTCATAATTTTCAGAGACAATCGAATTTTTGGGTAAAATTTAAATATCGTTTAAATATATAATGTGTTATATGACATCATAATGAGCCAATAGTGATGTAAAAAAATAATATAAACATTATATTTGGCCAATATATGTTTTTCCATTAAAATAATGTGATTTTGGGTCTTTTTAATTTATTTTACAAAGCTTTAGATGACCCTTAAAGGCTTAGAAAACTTTTTGACTTTTTAAATTGTTTTCCTTGAGAGTGTGACTCACCTCCACAAAAGCAAACCTATTATTTTAATAAGTTAGGCCATTTTCTTTATAAAATATTATTTTCCACTCCCCTTTGGCAAAAAATATAGTCAAAAACCATGGGCTGGTTTATGCTTATGATTAATTTAATGTGAGGTGTCCCAAACCTAAATAATAAATAATTCCTTCTCATTTCCTATATAAACCCACACAAGCTCTCACTTCATCTTCAATAAAAGACTTTGGAGTTAGATAAAACCCTACCCAATTCTCTCTAGAATCCTCCCACAGTTCTCCAAGCTCCCAATAAGCCTCTCTCAAGCCTCTCCCAAGCCTTTGAGATCACACTTCCAAGTAAGGGATTTCCTCTTTTCTCATTTTTGTCCAATTTTCTTTAAGTAATTTGGACCTGTTGTTTTCAATTAAAAATGTTTGGGTGTGATTTATCACCTCCCCCATACTGACCTTTTTTTTTCTGGATGATGGGATACCCCTTTCTCTATCATTAATTCCTCCCATGTACACACTTTACCATGCTAAAATTATGTGAGAAATTTCTCTCTCCTCTTTTACATCTAAGTAATTATTTTGTATTATGCTTAAAAATTCCATTATGTTTGATGGGACCTATATCTATATGAATCCATTACTATCTATTTCATGTAAATATGATGATACACACCTTTCTCTCTCTTCAACAATTTTTATGAGTTCCTATTTCATGCTATTATGCTGCCGAAATTGCACTACGATTTTCCTAGCCAAAGTCATTGTATAGTGAATACCATGCCCGTTTCACTATCAAGGGTATTAAACTTTATGATAATTAATGTATTTATATAAATATTCGTATATGTATTCTACATCCCTTTATCATGGAATAAATTATGATGATTGATTCCATGTTTTATTATCCAAGTGGCACACTTATTCCTGAAATGAAACGTTTAAGAAGGGTGAGCCCTGATAGCACTTCAAGGCATTGGGTAAAGTATAGTATCATGATACATCATGTGAAATGGGTGTTGACAGATAATAATTAAAGTGAAACATTTTTTTACTCATACTTCATGTGAAATGAGGGTTTACTCATGCTCTATGTGCAATGAGCCTTAGCTCATACTAATTCCATGTTAAGTATTGTTGCCACATTTCCATGTTATGATTATCATGATTTATCATTCATTTATGTTTATGTTTCTCTTGTGCTCCATTGATATGCCTATTGTCTAACATGTATTGTATTCTTCATGTTATTCCATGTTTATTACCTTACTGGGATTTATAGCTCACCCTTGTCTTATGCATGTCCTCAGGTTATCCCATGAAATGTTATGTATGATAGAATGTAGTGATCATGTAAAGGAAGTTTTCAATAAAGATGTTTTATTTAATGTATTATGTTGTTATGTAAGGATACAAATCCGTAAATACACTAAACCACACGATCTTCCATGTTTTATCATGTGATGTTTCTGTAATAAATCATGTTTTAGTGTGTAATAATGAACATGGTTGTTATAAGACCAGCTTTCCTCACCGAAGAAGAGACGGTAGGAGGAAGTGAGGTGGCTAATCATCCTCTCGACTTGGGATGCAGTGTAGAAGATATAAATAAGAAGAATATGAAGCGGCCTTATGCTGGTGGTACTGATAGAGTAATCAAGAGGTCTTCATTACTTCAGTAATCTTAATCGCAACGCAATGGATTGATTTATCACTAGTGTGGTAAGCGGGGGCACAAGAAGTCGATGTGCCCGAATGATCCATGACCCTACCACACCTGTCGGTACCTAGGTCACGTGCATTGATTTTATTGAGGTGTTTCTAAGAATCACGCTGAATCCTGACCTAGTTCGTCAAAGGTCGCCTCCTCCTGTCAGGAGGAGTAGGGTGATGGTTGTGGACCGGTTTGAGGTTTTCTCTTTGTATTGTTTCTTGGATGAAGTAGTTGTCACCCTTACCATTTTGCGGTGTGTCTTTTCCTTTAGTTGTAAGAAGGGTTATTGTAGATACTCTTTGAGAATGTTATTTTATTGGATTTTTTTGGTGAATATCTGGTTCGTGTGTTTTGTTTGGGAATTTTTGAAGCCCTACTATGATGCAGGAGATTCTTCAATCAACAGAGCTCCAGCCATATGTCTCGGAGTGAAGTTGGAATGTAATCAAGGGAACCCCAATGGTGAAAAAAGGAATTGGTTTAATTTTAATCCTTAGCATGGTATGTTTTGTGTTATTCTGAGGGTGTGATGTCGTTGAGGTAGAGGTGAAGGTAATTTTGATGCTCTATTGGTCATTCCCTTCCTTCCCCTACCCCTGTGGTAGGTTTTTGGTCAATGCGGAAAGTTTTCAAGTTCTGTTAATATCATCAGTCCTTATGGTTGGGAGACCCATCATGGGTCTCTTTGAACTCAGTTGGCTTGTTTCTTATGGAGGGTAGTCCATTCAGGCCTCCCCGTGTCAGTATTAGAGTTTTGTTTCATGTTTTGCTTTGGTGTTCTTTAAAGTGTTCGTGTTTTGAGGATAAGTTTCATGTCATGGGAGTTCGATGTTCGATTTCATCGATCAACTAGAGGGGAAAAAACTTTGGGGGTGAATGACACTTAAGGAGTTTCATCTTGAGTCTTGGTCTTGGTGTGGCTTCCCAGGGGTGGGAAGTGTTATGGTGTGGAGAATTGTCACACCCCGACGAATTTATTTTTTATATTTTATTATTTTCTTTGTTTTTAATTTTTTTTCGAGGTTCGGGTTGAATCCCAAAAAATATTTTTTAGATTTGTCAAAAAAATGTGTGTTTTTTTGTTGAAGTTGCTAAGAAAACAGGCATAGTGCAGTTTAGAGACCCCATGAGGCTTTTCCCATGCAACGGAACAGTCCACCTATCTTTGAAAAAAATTAAAATTAAAAAATTTTGTAATTTATTGAATTATTTGAAATATTTCATGGTTAATAATTGTAATTATTATTTTTGTTGTGATTATGATTAATAATAATAATAATAATAATAATAATAATATTATTATTATTATTTACTTTTTTTTGTTTTATCATTTTTTTCTTCTTCATTCTATCTTTCATTTTTTATAATTTTTTTCTTTTTTATTCATCCTTTTTCCCTTCCATGCGGGTGTCCCCCCACCCCCACCCTATTTTTTTTCTTCTTCCCATAGCAGAACCCATGTGCCTCGCCTTTCACTCTGTTTTCGGATGCCCTGGGCCTCCCGCACCCCTGCCCTACAGTCGACCGACCTCCTACACCTCACGCCAAGCCTGCCTGCTATGGTTTCCCCAACACCCTACTCCGCCTCACACCCAGTGCCGCCCGCGCCTCTCGATCTGTGTGCCTCCAGCGCTGCCCTACACCTCCATCCGCTTCGCGCTCCTAGCCTCCCTCCCATTCAGATCCTAGCTGACTGCTGCCTCACCCTCGTACCCGTGCCACTCCTCTTTCCAGACGACCAAACCGTCGGAAGCCCATCTCTCTGGCCGGTCTCCCCTTCGGTATCTGAGGCCTCAATGCCCCATCCAGCTTTGGTGCTAACCCCCCCAACCTGCTATCCATGACCCCCATCCCGGAACCGCCCTGACCCTGCAACTGCAGGTCGACCCCCTTCCAGCGGCGACACGACTTGTGCACCTCTGGTTCATTGTGTGATGCCCTCCACCATCCAGCTCCCTACTTAGTGCACCCGACCAACACACCCATGTTCTGTCTAGCCAATAACCCTCATCCCCTCTGCTGGTTGGCGTGACACCAATGCAAGTGGCTCCCATGCACCCAAACCCTCTTTCTTCTCCCTTACTGTAGTGCGAGTAGGACTATCACAAACCCCCTATCTGGTCCCATCTTCATAGCCCCTATCCTTGGTTGGACCTCCTCCATCAAAAACCCTCCGGCCAGCTCAGGGCCTCCTTCTATTTGGCCACCCATTTCTTATTTATAGGCTGACTCTAGCCTCGCTCATTCGCGTGGCCAGTTGAGCACTTGGTTCGCAACTGGGCACGGGACAAACTCCCACCACCGAAGGCGACCGGTGTGGGTTAATTTCATTTCTCATACACTAATTTTTAGGTGAAGTTTTCTTTGTATTTTCATTGATTTATTATAAAATTATCGTTATTTGTTTTTTGGTATCTTTACGGTTGCAATGCATTGGTGATGTATTTATGTGATACTATGGTCATTAGCTGGTTGTGCATACTTGTGTTCGAGTGTGAGACATGTCGCGTCGTCATAACCAAGCTGCAAGTTGAGGTAGGTCCTCTACTACACCTGCCTTTAAATATAGAATTTATTAATTTTTCAATATTTTATTAATTTTAATAAATAATAAATAGTATAAGATAATTAATTTTGGAATAATTACTCGATTTAAAAAAGATTTGTTTATTTTATACACATAACATGAAATGATTTTTTTATTAAATTGATGCACAATTGTTAAAGAATTCATGTTTGGCCTTGGAACATAATTTACTGAATTCCAAGTGTAGTTCCGGTTTGATGATAAATGATTTCTTCTGATGTGTGAGAATGTGTTTTGGTTCGCTTGAGAAATGAGGTTTTTAGTAAATATTGGTTATGTCCCATTTGGAACTTTGATAAAATAAATTATATTGGAAAATTTATTTGAGGTGACTCAGGGGTGATCCTTTTGTGTTCGTTAGTTGCGTGAGTTCAATGTGATGTTTGTGCATCGTTACTGGATACATGATTGATTTTGTTGACTCGCCCCCTTTTTATTGCCTATGTGTACATGGGAACCTGTCATAGTAAGCGAATCTTCTGAGAACGATTTTTTACACTAGTTTAGACTATGCACTGGCTAGTGGCCCATAGCAGAGAGATGTTAGGTTGTTATTATTTCTATTAGATTGGGCCCCTTGATTAGTCCGTGTAGGGAAACACTGGGCATTATGGAATTATGATGTCATTGAGTAGGGAATTCCTTTAGGATGATTCACATGTATAGTACATTCTAGATTATTCACGAGCTCCTAGGTTCGACCCATGTTTTCTTTAGTATTTATTTGAATGTGGAAGATAGTAGAGAGGTCTAGTTCAGTTTTTGACCCCAGTGTGCCACTTTTTCCATTGCACTTAGTGTGTTTTGTGTGTTTTGTGTGGTTTTCCCTTGGACTAACAAATAATTTTTTTATTTCTATACTGTTTGAAAAAAAATGTTTTAAAATGGAATGCACCTGTTTCTTTCAAAAATTAAACTTGTTTTTAAATTAAAAAGGGGAATATAGAGTTACTTGATTTAGAAATGAATGTTTGTTTTTGGAAACCCATAATTTATATAATTTAGTTCAAACCTAAAATTAGTAAATTCTTTGTTTAAATTTAGTGTATTGGGAATAGTTCATTGTCCATGGCTACTATGTTTTAATACTAATTCCTATATTGTGTTCTTGTTATTAGCTTGGTTGGAGGTTTGACTCGAGCTTGTTCGTCATGGGTGAGATTTGGTTGTGGTTTGGAGAGTGACTCTTGAGGTCACGAGGAGTTTTTGGTCAAGAAAAGGTTAGTGTGTTTGGTTGGTCATTCTTTCTTGTCAGTGTCATTTATTTATGTTGTGTTATTATACTTTTTTAGATTCTTTATTTATTCTCACTGCGAGAAATTGGTCCCATTTGTCCTATATTGATGCTCTGGTGCTTGTTCCCAGCTCGAGAGGATCAGGAATACCTCTCAGGACTTGCAACGAATCGTCTTGGGTGACTGATTTAAGGTCAACCCGAGTTGGTTCATGACATTATATGTCATATCATAACAATATGAGGAGACCTATGGAGTTTTACATTAGATATAATGTGTTTAAAATGGTGACTCTTCAACATGGGAATCAAATGTTTGGCTAGGAGAGTAATATCTCTCTCTTTATTGTTGTCCAATTATGGGGTTGGTTCATATTGGACTGATTTAATATCGTATATAACATGAAAAACATGTTTTATAGATTATGTTTTTCATTCACGTGTTGAATCTTCACCAGTATCATTATTAAAAATCACACAACATCGATCGGGGTGTGAATGATGTTTTTTATGTTGGTACCATGAAGTAGATGCCTATAGATATCTATGACCTCCTATATAATGTGTTATCTAGTAATGATAAAACATTAGTTCATGTCATCTAGCAATGTGGTGAGGTCATGGAAATAACATAGGAATATTATTCATAGATACATCATTAGTATCACGAGTTTTTTAATATTAATTATCCATTTGTAAAATTTTGTTATTGATGTTGAACTTTATATGGATTAGGATATATTTTTAATTTTTTAATGACTGGTTTCTTTTATTTTTATAATTTTATAAACATTTTCTAGGAATATTTTTTTGGATTTGGTTTGTGGGGATCTATAGTTTTACACCATGTTACATTAAGATAGGTTGTTGTGCTCTTGTGATGTTGAGATTTTTGAGAGGTATCCAATAGAGTGTATATTCATATGACAACTTCAATGTGGTTTCCTCTCATTATAACTTTCCATTTTATGTAATTTGACTAAATTTGTTGTAATATAGTAATTTTGATGTTTTCTTTTGTCATGGTTGTGGTTTGATATTCTGGGAGGGATGTCATTTCCTCATGTGATGGTTGTGGTTCCTTACAAACATTGAAATAAAAATGTTTGGGGACTAATTTATTCTCAAACATTATGTAAAATCATAAATTTTCCATGATTTAGGGATTTGGGTAAAGTTGAATTAACCTTAATGAATATTAATTCCCAATAAATAAATAATACGGTTAAGTTATAGTGATCAAAAGTGTTTAAGTAAAGTTAACTATTTCCCTCATGATTTTAAAGATATTGTTCTACATTCTATTTATCATATGTATTTTCATGTTTCTTATAGTTGGTAATTCCCTAAATATAATAAATTTTGAAATTCTTTATTGTTAAATAGTAATGTGGAATGGTTAATTGAAATTGTTCTTCTGTATAGTTTGAAAACACTAGATGTTATACTCTAACCATGTTAAATATAATACCCTTTTTGACAGATAATGTATTATATTTCTAGTGTTTTTTTCCACTGAATGAGTGATATATTTATTTAATATGGTGAAAAATTCTTGATAAAGATAATTTTTTTGGGACGAATGAGCCTATTTTCTCTTGAAGAGTGGATACATTGTTTTTCGTTCATATATGACCTCATTACTTATATTGTTTACATTATATGTTGTGTGATTTATTTGGACTAGATCCTTGATATATAACATGATGTGATTCATTGATGGATAATGGTTTAGGATGATATGGGGCAGGAAACCAATTTTTGGAGAATATTGGACGCATGTGTTTCCAGAATGCATGGTGCTATGCATGCTATTATATAAGATGGCATGAAGATTATTGGAATGTGTTAAAGATTGGATTTATCATTATTGTTTTTGTTCCAAAAACTAGGATACTTACATTCTGGTGAATGTAATTTTCAGGCCTAAGATCAACGTTTTGGGTTACTAAATTCCTTTCCCTACCGCTTGATGTATCTTGATTCTCTTTGTTTATTAATATTTTTATGATAGATTGGGATGAGTGCAAGAGTGCATAAAATTATGGAATGAGTAGGGGTAATAAAATTATTATCCAATGGGTAAGGTTTCATAAAGTAATACTAAATAATGGTAAATCATAATGAAAATAGAAAGAAGTTGATTTATACTTGAAGGGAGTGGGGATATTTTTTTAATTAAGGTAATTTGTTAGATGTTTAATGGAATGAATTAAATAAAAATTTCCTTGAAATGATTATGTGTATTTGGAATATCTATTGCATAAAATTTTCAATTTTGTGTCCATGTGATTAAAAATACAATTGGGTATATTTCTAGGTTATATCCAATAGTCTTATTGTGATGTATATGTGTATTCCAATGTTATTTTATTTCAAACACAACTTCATCCCTATCAGTAGGGAGACTGAAACAAGTTGAACCCCATAAGTATTTTTTCCATCATCCTTATTAGATATGAATATATGGTTTACTAATTACACTTTTCCTTATATCTTCTCGTAGAATTATTATATTTTAGTATTCATGGTCATTACCATTCCCTCCACATTATCTTTGAATAATACTTCGGATTATTATTGGTATTTAATGAATTATTTGTTATAGATTGATGTATAATACATTATGTACAGACTATGGTGGAACCATTAAACTACATGGTTCTATTTGGTTGTTGGATGATGATGATATGAAAATTTGATGATTTGACTATGTGATGTTGACATGATATTGTGAAATAGTTTCATGATATGTTATAGTTTTCATGGTGTTTTTTCTAAGGAATGTTTATTTACTGATATATGTCTTTGGAATTGGGATGTTGGGGAAGAGAAGAAAACAAGTAGGGATGTGGTAGTGTGGTGCCATCACTATGATACTATTTTGGATATTATATTATCTCTTTTCTAAAATAGTTTTTTTTGATATCCATGGAGAGGATATGAAATTTAGAAACATATTGAGTTGATGATCTAGATTCCATTTATTATTCACTGGGAATTAGTATTCTTTTTTATATTTTTCGTGAGATTCTCTTGGGAGGATCCTATTAAGAATATCAGTTATGATCACCATAAAAATATATCAAACAATTCCAATCCATATGATAACATTGTTTATTAGGAGAGAAATTAAATTCTTATGGTGTTGTTCATGTGCTATTTGAGATTTGTGGAAAATATGAATGATTTATCTCTTTATACATGTATTTATTATACATTTTCTTTAGTTTTGTAAAATTTCATGCATGTATTGGTTTTATTTATTCATTTCTGAGTAGGTTTTCCTTGTGATTTTTATCTCTTATTCATCATTCCCTTTATAGAGGTCTATGCCTTCCATTTTTTGTTTTTGTTATATGCATAGTGATTGTTTGCAATCTATTGACCTATTAATTGTCGGATTCAAGTGTTATTGAATTCCTTTCACTATATTTGGCCCTGAAGGGGTACATTTATATAGAGGCTTCCACGAAATTATTGAATATTTTATTGTGATATTTTTTAAAGGAATTGTTTTTCCATGTCAATGTTGAATGTGATATTCTTATAGGGTTGACATGTCATAGCCAAATTAAAGTATAACCATATAATTTTCTTTATGTAGATATATGGTAAATACATTTTTCTGTTGATGGGTTGTAGAATAATATTATTTTAAAATTATGAGATATAGAAGAGGAAATGATTAATCTTTATATTTATAGAGGTGTATTAACATTATTTCAACATTTTTTAGATCCTTGGACAAGGAAACCAAGTAGTGTTTTGGGTAGATATCTATGGGGTGGTTTGAAAAGAATATTTATTAATGATTAAATCCCAATTAATGAAGTATGTGGATAGATAATTGAATTTTAAATATGTGGAATTAATGAAATGTGACCTAATATGTGATTATAATAAGTGTATAATTATGAATTTTATTTTTTGGAAATGGTTGATGTTTTATTCTCCATTATATATGAATAAAACATTTGAGTTACAACCAATGATGACAGAAGTACATATTGTTTTAGATTCTGAGTAAACCCCAGTATCAATGTTGTATGGGATAGTTTTCTATCAACCTCTCATGATACTCATATGTTATTTTTACCTTTTCATATATTTTATTTATTTTAAATATTATAAAAAACTATACATAAAAACCCCATAATTACATATATTATAAGGATTTAATTTCCCTATATTTTTAATGAATTATAGGTTTACTGTTTTATATAATATGGTAAAAAACTATATTATAAATTAGTATTATTCAACATATTGTAAATTTTTTCCATAAAATGGTTCATTAATCAACACTCTTATTTATTTCATAAAACTCTTTATTTTTTCCATGCAAATACTTTATAATGGATATAATGGTATTTATAGGGTTTATACGCATAATTAAATCCTATAAAATCATTTGAAAATAATTGATGACCATAAAAACCTCAGTAGGGGATATAAAATGAAATAAAACCGAAAATTATATTGAAAAACATTAAAAAGTATGAGAAAAAATTCATTTTATATTATAATAATTAAATTCAAATAATACCTTACTTAAACATGAAATAAGAATTATTTTCCAAAACATTTCATAAAAAATTACAATAAATCCTAAATGAATCAAAATAATGAAGGAGAATTATGATTGAATATCAATATCACTCTTGTAATTTAACATTCTACAAATTTAATTCCAACATCATTCATTATATGATCTTATATCATTTAAACCTTATTTTTAATTTCACAATGAATTAGTGGGATATATCGAACTCTGTTGTCAACATATATAATTTCCAAGAACCATATAATTAAAAAACAAAAAATATTCTTTTCATTTATTCATAAAATAAAAATAATATTTCATTTTTACCCATAATCATAAACTTAGATAGTTATTCCATAAAAATTAATCAAAAATACCATTTCATTGATAAATATAAAGAACTATCTAAAAAATAAGAATTTATTTAACATTGTAATACTATAAAAAATGATGTATCTAAAAAATAATAAACATGATAGAGTTAAATTCAATTCATTCATAAATAATTAAAAACATCCTATTTGTAGTTTTAAAAAGAATGTCAGAAATCTAATGTACATAAATGGTAAAAATATTTCATTTGACACCATTTTTAATGAAATTATAGTATTAGATATATTGATTTCTTAAAACCCTGAATTATAGTGAGTATTTTTAATAAAATAATATGTTCATTGAAGAGAAATAATTGAAAAAAAATATTTAAAATATTTTTTAAAATAATTATCCTTTACATCAACACCTTACTAACGTCGTACAACTTCTAACCTTTAAAACAATAAAATTATATTAATTGATTTTATAATTCATAACCATATTTATAAAATTTAACTTTTTATCCTCTTATTTAATTTATTATCATTGTTGTTTTATTCAATAAATTACTATGGTTTATGTTTTTCATTTTAGGGACATTTACTTCATAATCTCTAAGATAACATTACAATTTCTATAATGATCATAAATTATTTTAAACAATTCCATAAGATCCCAAAGTTTCAGCTTATTTCATTCAATCCAATCCAATATTAATCTTTTTTAAAAGTTAATTACACAGTTAATATTTCATTAATATTCAATTAAAAAAAATTATAGATTATACGGACCACGATTGATCACATTTCAGCACATTTTTATATTGGGTATTTCCACATACGAAATTAATAATCATATAAATAATTTAATATTAATGTTATATAAAGAAACAAAATTATTTTTTTATAATACAATTTAAAGGATCAAGTTTAATAAAAAATTATAATTTACTTTGTTAAATTAAATCCCACCAAGTTGAATATTGTTCCTCAAATGTTATTTAAATTATAAAAAAATACTTATTAAAATTTTCTAGAAATATTATAATATTATTAACCTATAATTTTATTTTTTATTTTAAATATTATATATAATATAGAAAATATTTCATGGATAGTGGAAGTGAAAATATACAGTTTTTGAAAACACCAAATTTTGACATATAAACTGCTTCAGAAAAAAATTTGGTGAGTGTTATTGAATAATGGTTCACGAATGATGCATAATATATATACCAAATCCGTTAAAATATTTTAATGGTAGTATAATATGTTCAATTTTAAAATATCATTAAAAAAATAAAAAAATATTAAAGATGTATTCTTGGATACCCTTACCTTGTTCCTTGAGTCAAATGTGTAAGATCGAGTCCAAGACCATTAGAGAAGAGTTTTATTAGAAATGTAAGAGTCTTTTTAAAATGAAAATTAGTTTTATAGAGTAAAGTTTTTAGAATAATGTGGTATAGTCGAAAATTCATTGTGGTTTTAAAATGGTAGAATGAGTACTCTTTGATAAGAAAAATATAATGGTGTTATTGAGAACAAGCAAACTTTAACGGTCATAAAATGTAATATTAAATTAACAATTTTCATAAAAAAAATATGACATGATATTATATAACCATATACATAAAAAATGAGTAAACATAGGATTTTATAAATGTTTAATTAACGTATAAATCATTGTTTACATTAAATACACTCAAACATCTTTTTTTATGATTATTTTATAATTACAATTATATATAATATCTATACAATAATTTAGTTTTAATATAAAAACATATATTAATTAATATAACTTATAATTTCATATAAAATTAATGGAACACTATAAAAACTAAATCATGTAACTTATAATGTTTTCAAAATAATTTAACTTAGAGTTTCAACTACATTCCTGAGTATTGTGCTAAAAACATGTAATACTTTTTGATAATAATACAATTATTCAATATAAAAATTAAATTACTAACATTAATATAATTCTAATCCTATGTATATATATAAGTATATTACTAAAAAATAATTTATAATGATTATTTACTCGCATTGATATCACGAAAACATATTTAATTTGATAGTTGGACTTTTCTAACGTGGGAAAAGAACCGCACAATCATTCGGATAATCTACTTGTTATATAAGTCAAATATTTATAAATATCACTAAAATTAATTAAATATTTATCATATTTATTAATCATGTTGATAATATACTATTCTTTTAAAAATCATTATCTCATGAAATCAAAATTTGACTTTTCATGTGCCGTGTTAACACTATGTTAACATTGATAATGAATTTTTTATTTGGCAAGGAATAAATTTTAATCAATATGAATTCAATATTTATTGCATTCATATTTTTGGAATATTATCTTGTATGTGTACTTCAATAACATTCATATGTTCTATTCCATATTTTATTCATGATTACATACTAAAATATATAATATTATTAAAAAAATAAAATTTTAACTATTCCCTAAAAAATCATATTTCTCTAAAAAAATAGAAAACGTTTTTGATATTTTCAAACCAAAAATAAAATATTTTTTTATCAAACCCAGTTTCACTATTTTTTAAACTAAACACTAAAAACCAACTCATAAACGGATAAACAATAAAAAAAATAGAAAATATATCTTTTGACAAATGAAAAATCATATTATTGATCCAAAACTTAAAAAAAATATTCATAAGTTTATCAATAAACTATTAATATAAATTCATTGAAATATTATGATTAAAAAAAAATAATTTATTTTATAGAGAAATACGTAAGTCATTATATTCCACCTTAAAAAGTACAAAATAACAATTTTATTCATTGATAAATAGGTGGGGATATTCTTCCCCAAAAACTCTTTCCGGTTCCAAAGTTTCTAATTAAATAAAATTATTTTTTTACTAAATTTAAATTTGGAGAGTTACTTTATTACACAAAATATTCTATCAATGATCAAGATTTTGAATTGGATATTATTTATAATTATGACTCCCTTATAACTATAACACTTTATGGCTCAATATATGAGATATATTAGGTATGTACATCCATAATTATGAGAAATTAAGAAAATCATGTACTATGGATAAATTTAAAGTTATGAAAAGTTAGCTTGAAATTTATCCCAAATTATCTATAATTTCACATTGACAAAAGAAAATATTTGATTAATTTCCCCTTAGTTTTAATGAAAATCGCACCATTTTATGGGGATATTTAAAAAAATGATTTGTTCTATGAATCAAATGAAAAATCATTCCTCTAGTTTTCTTCATAATTTTTTGAATTCTTTGAACATCCCTTCTATAGTAAAGAATCATCTTTACCTTTTCAACAATATCTTATAAAAATTTAGTTCCTAACAGCTTTCTCAACCAGCCCTCATCCAAACATCCTCATGCTCGAAATGAATTTACAAATAATATATCAAATGGAGACATCTTAACACTTGAATGAAAAATTTTATTATAAGATAGTTATAAAATTTATTTCTGTTGATCCCAACCTCGATGATCATAAATTGAAAAATACAGTATCATATCCATAAAATTTTTATTTTTTCACAGTGATTGTAAGTCAAATTTTGGATGAATTTTATACAAAAACCTAATCCACTACCCAATGAAATATAATGTCACTTTTATAAATTAGATGTAAACTCTAAATCCTGATCATATTTAAATGTTATTGGTGTAATGACCCGAAGTTTTTCAATGGATTTTACCTTCTTATAATTATGTCATAAAATCACATAAAAACACAACATAATGAACTACTATGTGCTAAGTTACCTTTAAACATAAGTTTGTCACTTCTTTTTTTGGAATTTTAAAAATATAACATACACGGTTGTGTTCAAGATGATTTTTGGAGCCTAGAAAAAAAAAATATTTTTTGGTGAATAGTAACCTACCCTTATGAATAGTAACATACCCTTTGAATAGTTATTTAACCTAATAAATAGTAACCTTACATATGATTGTAAAAAGTAATATTCAAGTGAAAGTGTGATGTAGCTATATTATAGAATAATTAAATGAATGTTTTAAAAGTGGATTTTTAATAATAAATAATGATTATAATTAAATATTAAATTAATAATATTTATAAAATTATCTTTTAAAAATAGACTTAATTTTCGGATTCTACACATCGAAAAATGGTTGGAGTAAATTTTTGAGATTTTTCTGAAATACTTGAATTTTTTATGAATAGTGAAATACATTAATTTACAAAAATAACCTAAATAAGCTAATTATAGGGTCATGGGTGATGTTCTGCTGATGTAAGCCCACTTGGATCGGGATTAAATTATAAAATTACTATTCTTAGTCATGGAAGACTCACTATTCCTTGTCTTAGGGGAAATTAATAAACTAATGAATTTTATATTAAGAAAACCCCATCTCCCCTCCACTATAAATACCATCCTTCACACCCTCATTACCTCACACATTTCATGCATGAATCCTTTTCTAATCTCTACCCAAACATCTTCCCTATCCCCTCTCTCATGTTCAAGAGCTGATGGTCTCATAAAAAGACCAATCCTAGCTTTCATAAGGAGGATCTCAAGATGAGGATTTAAGAGGTAATTTATCTCCATCTTCTTCATTAATTTCATTTAATGTTGAAGTTCATTTATTGATCTCTCCCCACCTATCCTTATCCAAATGGCATTGTAACTCCAGTATTATACATGTAATGGAATGTTATGATTCTAATGGGATATTATATCATCAAACCCCCTTTTCGCCTCTTCTTTTTTATTTCATTAAAGAGAACGTTGTTCGTGATGTGTAAATTTATCACCTTGAAGAACAAAATGTCTAATTTTTTCCATTTCTACCTTTAGATCTGGATAGAAAACCATTTTTATGTTTGAAACTGAATATTTTATATGTATTATGCCCTATTTAATGTTCTAGAACTAACTTATGTACATATTACAAAGTGATAAATTAAAAGAAGTTCTTTGTTATCGAAAACCACACAAATTAACCCAAACAATCATAATTTAATTTCCATGCACATGGTATATAATATAATTCATTATAAGATAATTTTAAATTCTTTAATTTCATTAATAACATGAAATATTAGTTCTGGATGTTTACCAATGTTCTACCATAACTTTCATTTAATAATACGAGTTAACCACTCAAGAATACCATAAAAAAGAACATTTCCGAACAAAGTTTTTTAACCCTATAACTCATCCAAAATCCCATAAAATGAAATTTTGAAACAAAAATGAAACCTATTCATGTTAAAAAGGTTCTAGAATTTATGATTAATGAATATAATTTCATTATAAATTATAGTAAAGAGAAAGAAGTGTTCAAATACAAGGTAAGGGGAAATTATCGAACCCAAATTCCATCCTTCGGGTTCTCCCTCTTTCACTCCATTTTTTATATGGTTACTCCTAAAAAATCATTTTTTACTCATTGTATTCACTTTTATGGGATATACATGTTTACCAATATTCTTTTTGTCAAACAATAGATTTTCCAAAAGAACTCTTCTATTAAAAACTCCCCTTTTACTTCTCATTCAAGGTTGATGTTTCTTGCATCAAGTATGTTATTCCCTCTTTGTTTTGGGAACCCATAGTTTATGAATGTGTTATTATGAGACGAATCCAATTAATTTCCATGGGTTAGTTATGATCATTATTGATATATGTTCTATGTGGCATGCATGATAATGATAATATTTTGATGTGAGGGGTGCACCAGGAATTATATGGCGAAATACGAATGTTTGCATGTGATGGGTGTGGCTGGAATTGTACAGCACTCCAATGCATTGGGTAAAGTGATGAATCTAATGACTAAATGGGAAAGGATGTGGAAAAAATTCTATCTTTTTTCACAATTATGTGTGGTAGTTAACCACTAAGACATGATGTTTCATTTTTATGTGTTGCCACACTTCTACTCTTTTATTTATTCTTCCTCCCATGTTCATGATCTTTTTACCATGTTATGATTATGCTCACCCCATGATATATTGTTCTTATCTATCCTCTTTCTGGGCTTTTACCTTACCCCATTGTGATCTATATCCTCAGGTGGCTACATGTACTTTGTAAGGGACAATTTCCAATAAGAAGCTAGAGAAGAAGAAATTAAATAAATGTTTATGCTTGATGTTGTAACTGTTATGTATGGTCTTAGTTTTCCAGATACACTAAACCTTTGGATCTCTTATGTGTAATACTATTATGTTGTTTATCATTAAAATTATGTAATAGTAATGTAACAAATGGTTGGGTCTCTATAGTTTGTATCAGAGGCAATGTTTAGTTAATTTTGGAATTAGGATTAGTGAACCCTAGAGAAAACCTATTCCATGTGACTAAGTACAAATATTCACATAGGAATATCTACATAAAGATCCAATATGTTATGATTTAATATAAATTTTGCACATAAATAATTTATTTTTTCATGAATTGTTGACTTATGTTTTGTTCTAACCTTTTCTATTTTAGAAAATGGTGGGAACCAGGAGAAACCAGGCGAACAACACTTGCAAGGGCCAATGCAATGATTTCCCAAACGACATCCCCAATGATTTCGAAGGTGGAGTTAAAAAATTCATGGCGATGCTTACCCAATTTTCTCAGGTTATGCAAAATATCCAAAATAATGGGGAACATCCTCCATCACCAAAGATGGAGAAATAGGCTATCAAATGTTTTATGCACAAACAACCACTGACGTTTAGTGGATCTTCTGATCCAGTAGTTATGAAAAAGTGGGTCTACTCCATGGAAAATATATTTTCTTTGCTTCACTATTCTAAGACAGAGAAGGTGACTCTAGAAATTTATTATCTAGATGGAGAATCCGATCATTGGTGGGCTTTGATTAAGAACACCAAGATAAGGGAGGAAATTGATGAGATGGAATGGGAAGACTTTATGATAAAGTTTCTTAATAAGTATTTCCCATGAACTCTTTTTACAAAGATGAAGAGAGAATTCATATAGTTAATGAAAAAAAGAAGGAGAATCTGTCACAACCTATTAAGTGAATTTCAAAAGTCTTGAAAGGTAATCTTCGAGTTTTTTATCAACAATGATAGAAAATTTGACAGATTATTTAGTGTATTAAAACCACACCTTCGAAAGGCTCTTGCAATTAGAGTATTTGGGAGTTATGAAGAAGTTGTTCAGTGTGATCTCAAAGTGGAGATGGTGTTTGGAGAATGGTCCCATGGCTATGGTGATATGAAATGGAAGATGGAGTTTCAAGCCGGTGGATCTAATCATAAAGATGGGAGGAAAACCAAACGACCCACATGCCAAAAATGTGGGCAGTTACACCATGGGAACTGCCTTAAAGTGACGGGGAAATGCGTCAAGTGTCAGAAAGAAGGACATCATGCTCTTGAGTGTTGGAAAGACATGAAAAGGAAGGATAATATAGCAGAAGAAAGGAGAGAACCACCCATGGTTCAATTCTACGACTGTAGGGAGCTAGGTCACTATGCAAGACAGTGCACTAAACCTCAAGTTCTCTAGGGTAATCAGCATTAGCAGCCACCAAAGCCAAAGGAACAAAGGAATGGTGATGATATCACCACTGTGGAAGTGGGGCAAGATAATGAAGTCATACAAGGTACACTTCCTCTTCATTAAATAATGGAAAAAGTCTTATTTGATTTTGGTTCTATGCATTCCTTTATATCTTGTAAGTTTTCTAGAACAATAGAATCGAAGCCCTGAAACCTTGAAGTAGAGATATCTGTAAAATCACCAAGTGGTGCAATAATTGCAACCCAAGTGTTTGACTTTTCTCTTGTTGGCATATGTGGGACAATTATTCTAGAGAATCTCATAATACACCCCTTGGTGGAATTTGAAGATTTAATGGGAATGGATTGGATCTTTTTATATAGAGCACATATCTACTGTCAGGAAAAGGAAATATCTTTTCATATTCCTAACCATCCCACACTCCTCTAAAAAATGAAAGGAAGATCATGAATATCCATTGACAAATCCTTTTCTCTATGGGTGTTTATTCCCTATGAAGAAGCATATCACACCCAAATGGTTGAGTAAATGGAAACTTCAAACTGTGAGGAAATTCCCATCATGAGGGAATACAGTGAAGTATTTCCTTAAGAGTTACCCAGAATTCCCCCGGATCATGAGGTAGAGTTATGAATTTAACTCATACCCAGAGATACTCCTACCTCTAAGTGTCCCTATAGGATGGCTCCTATCAAATTGGAGGAGTTAAAGAAGCAGCTGCAAGAGCATCTGGACTAAGGGTTCATACACCCTAGTGCATTACCTTGGGATGCGCCAGTTCTCTTTGTGAATAAGAATGATTAAAAAATGTGGTTGTGTTTAGATTATCTGTAAATAAACAAGATCACCGTAAAGAACAAGTATTATATTCCAAGTATTGAGGATTGTTCGACCAGCTAATAGGAGCTCAATACCTCTCAAAGGTGGATCTTCATTCTAGATATCATCCGATAACAGTGAAGAATGAATATATTCGAAAGACTACCTTCTGTACAAGGTATGGGCACTATGAGAATCTAGATATGACCTTCGGACATACTAATTCCCCTACAATCTTCATGGATTTGATGAATAGAGTCTTCAGACATTATCTCACCAATTTCTGGGTAGTTTTTATTGATGATATTCTCATCTACTCCAAGATCAAGGATGAACATGAAGAACATCTAAGACTTGTGTTGGCGACATTGAGAAAGGATAAGTTGTATTCCATGTTCAGAGAGTGTCTCGTTTGGATGGAGCATGTCACATTCTTGGGACATGTGATCACAAATGAGAGATTTTCTCTGGATCCTTCAAAAACAAAGGCAATTGAGAAATGGCCCAATCCCTCTAGTGTAACCAAAATCCGTAGTTTTCTTGGATTATCTTGGTACTACAAACGTTTTTTGAGAAACATATCACGATTTTCAAGCCCGCTAACTATGTTAACAAAGAAAGGGGTAAAGTATGTATGGATGAAAGAATGTGAGGAACACATCAAGGAGCTAAAGAGAAGGATGATCACTCCACCTATACTCACACTACCGAAAAGTGGAGATAGTTTTGAGATATATTGGGATTCTTTAAATAAATTATTTGGTTTCATTCTCATGAAAAATGATGATGTGATAGCCTACACCTCACGACAGTTGAAGATCCATGAGCAGATCTTCCTGACGCATGATCTAGTGCTGGCAGCCGTGATTTTTTCCTTAAAAATCTGGCGGCACTAACTTTATGGTGAGAAGTGTGACATATACACCAACCACAAGATCCTAATGTATATATTCACACCAAAGGAGCTCAGCATGAATCAAAAGAGATAGTTAGAGCTAATAAAGGATTATGATTGCTCTATTAACTAAAATATTGGAAAGGAAAACAAGGTAGCTGATGCTCTAAGAAGAAAAAAACCTGCTATTTTATCCATGTTACAGATTAAAAAAGACCATATCGTCTTATATATGCGAAGGATGGATTTAAAAAATCATATGAGCATGGGATACATCTTACCTTCGACAAATTATTTCACAACCATCCATCCAAGAGAAGATTAAGGAAGCACAAAGGGATGATGTGGATTTACAAAAAAGGGTGAATGTATTAATAGAATGGAAGCTGTAAGAGTTCTATATCGATGATGATGGTGTGATTAAGTTTGGAACATGACTTTGTGTGCCTTCATCACCTGGGATAAATAAAGATCTATTGGAAAATGCACATATCTCAACTTTCTCTATCCATCCGGGGAGTACCAAGATGTACCGTGATCTCTGAGAACACTTTTTGTGGGATAACATGAAGAAATAGATTGTGAAATATATATCAAGGTTCTTTGTATGTCATCAAGTTAAAGCAGAGCGACCAAATTCCAAAGGGATGATGCAACCATTGCCTATACCCATGTGGAAATGGGAAAATGATAATATGGACTTTGTCATGGGTCTCCCAAAGATGTCAAGGGGAAATAATTCGATATGGGTTGTGCTTGACAGAACCAGAAAAAATTCCCATTTTATTGCAATTCAGGATGATCTCTCGCTTGAACTACTTGCAATGATATATGTGAAGGAAGTGGTGAGACTGCATGGAGTTCCACTCTCAATTATCTTGAATCGTGATATGAGGTTCACATCTAAATTCTGGAGGATCCTTCTACATGATTTGAGTACTGAATTAAATAACAGTATAACCTATCACCCCCAAACTGATGGCCAATATGAAAGGAATATTCAGATGCTTGAAGATATTCTAAGAGTCTCCTCTCTTGAAATCAAAGGTGGATGGGATCAGCATCTCCCATTGCGTGAGTTCTCAGACAACACAATCTTCCACTCGAGTATTCAGATGGCTCTATATGAAGCTTTGTATGGAAAGAGATGTAGAACTCCAACCTGTTGGGATGATGTTAGAGAAATAAATAAACTTATACCCGATATTCTGAAAGAGATGACAGAGAAGGTTGATGTTATCCAGAAACACTTCAATGCTGCTCAAAGTCGGCAAAAGAGCTACACTGACTACTGTCTAAGTAACTTGGAGTTTGTCATTGAAATATCACCATGGAAGAGAGTCAAGTGGTTTTGAAAGAAAGGGATGCTAATTCTAAGGTACATTGGCCCCTTTGTGATCCTTGACCGTATAGGATCCATAGCCGATCATCTTTCACTTCCAACAAATATGGCTCAAGTTCGTAATATAATCCGTGTATCAATACTGAGGATGTACATACCAGACCCCTCACATTCAATAAACTCAAAGGTGGTGTAGCTGGAAGATGATCTCTCTTATGAGGAGCAGCCAGTGAGGATTCTAGATTGGAGAGATAAGGTTCTATGCAACTAGAAAACCCATCATGTCAAATTGTTTTAGAGGAACTATAAGTCTGAGGATACATCTTGGGAACTAGAAGAGGCGATTAAGGAGATGTACCCTCAGCTGTTTATGTAAAATGTAATTTGGAGGGCGCAATTTCATAAGGGGGGAAGAATATAACGACCCGAAGATTTTCAATGTAATTTCCCTTCTTATAATTATGTCATAAAATCACATGAAAACACAACATAATTAACTATTATGTGCTAAGTGAACTTTAAACACAAGTTTTTCACTTTTGTTTTTGGAATTTTCAAAATATGACATACACTGTTGTGTTCAAGATGATTTTTGGTGTCTAATAAAACAAAAATAATTTTTGGTGAATAGTAACCTACCCTTATGAATAGTAACATTCCCATATGAATAGTGATATTCCCTAATGAATAGTAAACTTATCTATGATAGTAAAAAAACAACATTCATGTTAAAGTATGATGTATATATATTTTAGAATAAGTAAATGAATGTTTTAAAATTGGGGTTTTAATAATAAATTATGATTTTAATTAAATATTATATTAATCATATTTAAAAAATTATTTTAAAAAAAAGGACTTCATTTTTGGATTATACACGTCGAAAAATGATTGGGGTAAATTTTTGAGATTTTTCTGAAATACATGAATTTTTTATGAATATTGAAATACCGTAATTTACAAAAAACATAAGCTAAATAACCTAATTATACGGACATTTGTGATGTTATGATGATGTAATCTTACTTTGTTCGATATTTAATTATAAAATTACTATTATGGGTCATTGAATACTCACTATTACTTGTCGTAGGGGAAATTAATAAACAAATGAATTTTATATTAAGGAAACCCCTATCCCCTCCACTATAAATACCACCCATCACACCCTCATTTCCTCACATATCTCAATCATGAAGCCTTGCCTAAACTATGCCCAAACACAATCCCTATCCACTCTCCCACGTTCAAGTGCTTCTGGTCCCATCAAAAGACCAATCCTAGCTTCCATAAGGAGGATCTCAAGAGGAGGATTTAAGAGGTAATTTCTCGCCATCTTCTACTTTAATTTCCTTTCAAGTGCAAGTTCATTTTTTGATCTCTCCCCACTTATATTCATCCAAATGGTATCGTAACGCCAATATTATACATGTACTATAATTTTATGATTCTAATGGTATATTATATCATCCAACCCCCTTTCACCTCTTCTTTTTTATTTCATTAAAGAAAGCGTTGTTCGTGAGGTGTTAATTTATCACCTTCAAGAACGACATGTCTCATTTTTCCATTTCAACCTTAAGATATGGTCATGAAACCATTTTTGTGGTTGAACAAGAATATTTATATGTATTATTTCCTATTTAATGTTCTATAACTAGCTTATGTACATATTACTCTGTGATAAATTAAAACAAGTTCTTTGTGATCGAAAAACCACCCAAATTAACTCAAACAATCATCATTTAATTTTCATGCACATGGTATATAATATAATACACTATAAAATAATTTTAAATTATGGAATTTCATTAATAACATTTAATATCATTTCTGGATGTTTAAACATGTTCTACCCAAATATTCATTTAAGAATATGAGTTATCCACTCAAGAAGACCATAAAAACGAACATTCCTGAACAAAGTTTTTAAAACCCATAACTCATCAAAAGGCCTATAAAATGACATAATGAAACTAAAATTAACATAATTCATGTATAAAAGGTTTTTTAATTTATAATTAATGAATATAATTTCATTTTACAAGACATTAAAAAGAAGTAAGTGTTCGGATACAAGGTAAGGGGAAATTCTCGAACCCAAATTCCATCCTTCAGGTTCTCCCTCTTTCACTCCATTTTTGTTATGGTTACTCATAAAAAATCATTTTTTCTTCATTTTAATTCATTTTCTATTATATAAATATTTACCACTATTGTTTATGTTAAAAATTTTATTTCCAAAAGAACTCTTCTTTTGAGAACTCAACTTTTACTTCTCATTCAAGGTTGATGGTTCTTATATCAAATATGTTATTCCCTCTTTATTCTGGGAACCCGATGTTTATGAATGTGTTATTATGAGATGAATCCCATTACATTCCATGGTTTAGTTATGATCATTATTGATATATGTTTTATGTGGAATGCATGATAATGTTAATATTATTATGTGATGGGTGCGCTCAGAATTATATAGCACAATATGAATGTTTTAATGTGACAGGTGCTCCCAGAATTAAACAGCGCACAAATGCAATGGGTATAGTGAAGAATATCATGAGTAATGTGAAAGAACATGGACAAGATGCTATATTTTTTAACAATTATTTCTGGTAGTCAATCACTAAGACAGGATGTTTCATTTTTATGCATTTTCACACTTCTGGTCTTTTATTTATGCTTCATCTCATGTTCATGATGTTTTTCCCATGTTATGATTATGCTCACCCCATGCTATATTGTTCTTATCTATCCTATTACTGGGATTTTATCTCACCCCTTTTTGATGTATATCCTTAGGTGGCTACATGTACTAATGAGAGGAAATGTGATAATAAGATGTTAGAGAAGAAGAAATTAAATAAATGTTTATGCGTGATGTTGTAATTGTTATGTATGGTCTTATTTTTCCCAAGACACTAAACCTTTGGATCATCTATGTGTAATACTATTATGTTATTTATCATTAAAATTATGTAATAGTAATGTAAGAAAAGCTTGGGTTTCTATAGTTGTAACTCCATGTTACATTAATATCTCACTACGCTAAATTCATGAAATTTGTAACAAATACCACCTCTAATAGGAAAAAATATATTTAAAAAAATTCATAAAAAATCCTTGAATTTCATTATTAACTTGAGATATAATTGCTAATCCAACTGTGAAATTAAAGGATATATACACCCATATTCATTATAGGATTGATAAAAGATAAAGAATCCCCATTGGTAACTATCGAAAAATTTAATATTTTCACAATTCATGTGTTTTTAGGTACAATAAGAAATATTATTCCTTCTTCCTTATTCAAAATGAATATTAACCCCTTTTATGTTAACATGATTAGAGGGTTTCCAACTGATTTTTTTTTCATTAAACCATCATTAATAAACAAATAATTAAAGAAAACTTCAAATTATACATAGAATTGTAGGTCCTGGAAATTTGGTCACAATATTATTTTTATAAGGTTCAACTATCCCTCCATCAATAATAATAATATTCTCAAAAAAAGGAATCTTCTACAACAACAATTTGAAGTTACTAATATATCAGAAAAAATTATATAATAAATGAATATTATTCATTCAAAAAATGTAAATATTTCCAAAAAATAAAGGAAAACTATATTCACAAAATTATTATATATAATGGGTGAACTATACAACCCAAATTTGTATAAACATAACCTCATAAGGAAAATACCTTTTTTTGAAAGGCTTCCCTCATAATGTCTTCTCCCATTTGCATTAGTTGTTGATACCCCAATATATGAAAAATATTTGTAAATATATATTCTTATTATATATGATGATATAATACATCTATATTGTGGAAATATTTTCTTTTTATTTCTATATATGTTATTGAGTGTTCTATAATCTATGAAAATTCTCATTAAACTAAATTTATTCATAGTAATCAAAACATGAGCACCTAAAGGTGAAGGGAAAGGGTGGATAAAAACCTTATCAAGTAATTAATATAATTTTATTTTAAACTCCAATAGCTCCACCTAATCCATTTTATAAGAAGGTTTCAATTTTTTTTAACATTAAGAACTAATCCATTTAATATAATCACTTTACAAAGGAAAATGGTTCCCTTATTTTTATTGAAATGTGAAACCTAACATTCACCCCATTATTATAGATTTTCAATGAAACTCGATATGTTAAAACTAGTGATATGTCATTCATATATTCAAATTTGAACTCTTTATGAAAATTTAATATTAATTCATTAGATTTTTACTATCTCTTGTAATGATAGACCGAAATAAAATCAATACCCAGAAAAACATAAAATGCTACAATGAGTAAAATAAATATTTTTTTTTGGAAAAAAAACATTCTATAGAGAACATGATGATGAATAATATAAATAATAGTAGTTTTAATACGTCGAATAAGAGTTTTCAAAAAAAATATGTTTCTATTTATTAATGTTTAATTTATATTTTATTAACCACATTCCATAAATTAACACAATTTGTAGATACTAAATAAAAAAATAAATAGGCATAATTTGAGTAACTAATATATGTAATCATCCCCACTTAATTTTAGGGACCAACATCATCTGTTGATATATTTAATTATATTTCCAAACCTCTCTTCTAATTATCATGATAATTTTAAACTCATATAATTATATTTGGTTACATATATTCCTAATGTTCCAACTCATTAAAATTAAAAAATTTCACCACATACTTTCCATTAATGTTGTTACCAATAAATTTTATCATTTATTTTCAATCATGGAAAAAAATTCCAAATTACCACACCATTTCCATTTCCTTGATCAAATCAAATTGTCTCTATAATTACTCTCACATAATTTATGACTAAAATAAACTTGAAAATTTATTCCATGATACATCCATTTGAACTATTTTCTCATACATTTCCACATTGACCACTTCTTATTGGTATTTTTATAATATCAATTAAAATATAAAAAACTACATATGAACCTTCTATACACATCCGAAATTTTCAACATAATTTTTAAATTCACTCATTATCAATGTCCTTTATAAGTATTGTTTTAGTATTATATAAATTTTATCATTTTAATTAAAATGTTGCAAAATTAAATTTGGAATATACCTTACCAAAAATGTTAAATTATATTAATATGAAGAAACTTGGTCCCATTACTTATACACTAACTATATAAATTGGCTTTCTGTAACACCCCGAGATTTTATGAAAAAAATATTATTTTTAATGTCTTTTGTTGTACGCTACACCAAAAGAAGCTTGCACAACACACATCCTTGACTTGCCTTGCATTACACGCAATCGCAACCTTCCTCGATAGCGTGTGTAGTACGTAATACTGAGTTTCACGAAACAATGATATGCTATTAAAATATTATTAAAACTAGCCGTTATGAATAGTAATAACCACTTTTTAAATTTTAGAAATTTTAGCTCTCAAAATGGACTTCATTTTTGGATTCGGAGTATCGAATTTAGCCTAAGGTGAAATTTTGGTACTTTTCGGATAACTTTCATATTCTGATGAATAGTGAAAATTACTACATTATAATTAAAAACAATTTTTTTTAATCGAAATAATTAATAGTGATAAAACATTAATTTGAGTGGTTTTAAAATATATTTAGAATATATTTTTACAATTTAATACAATGTTGGTCATTGGATGTAATTTCACATTTAAACCAGACATAAACAAGTGTCAATCTTTTGATAGATATTGTTTCTTAAAAACACGCTATTTGTTTTAACAGCGGGATTTAATTATAAAATTAATTAATGCAACATCTATGTTATGAATATGGTAAAATAGACTTCATTTTTGAATTCGGAATATGAAATATAGCTTAGGATGAAATTTTGGCATTGTTCTGAAAAACATCAATTTTTGATGAATAGTGAAACTACTAAGTGGTAGGTTAAAAACTGAATTTTGCATAAAACTTAATTTTACCACTTCTGTGAATGGAATTTCGAAAATCCGAGAGACACGGTTAATATCAAGGACTAAAATGTGGTTCAATGAGATGAAAATAATTTTTTGGTGAATAGTAACTTTTTACTTTTTTTACCGCGGTTAATAGTAAATAGGGTAACTAAGGGTAAATATGATATTACTATTACCCTAACACATGTCCTAATTCTATTGGACAAGTGTAATTCGACCAAAAACAAACTTAGGAATAAAATATGACCATTTAGGCCCACTTGGATTAGATTAGGACATTTATTATTAATTTATTTAAAGAAAGGTTAAAATAGTTAAAATCAAAGTTTAATAAGTAAATCATTTTTAATATGGGGTTATACATAAGATAAATTCGATTGTAAATATTCATTAGAAATCTAAGAAGATTTCCTACATGATGGTATTTTATTTGTAATTTTTAGACATAAAATAATTTAATTTATTTATGACACAACGATGATGCAGTAATTATCTTATTAATGAAATATTGACATAATTGATGTTATAAACACCAAAATAAATGTAATTTGAAATTTTTTATGAATTACACTAATTTTATAGGTTACTATGATATATTAATGTTGATTTAATCAACTTGGTTCGAACATTTAATTCTGTTATGACTTTCACAAAAATCATATATCAAATAGTGTCAAAATTGACACAAAATAGTTTTTAAATCAAATATTATATTATTAATTGTTATTGTATTCCTAAAAATCTAAGGTTCGTCCAAATGACTTAGATAAGGATATATATATTAATAATAAACAATTTGGGGTTCTTTTGGCATGTTATAGTAAGTTTATTAACCATATAGTGAAAGAAAACAAAAAGACATGGTAAAAGTTAAATTATTTAACTTAGAGTTAAATCTAATTGATAAGGTTAAAATAATATCCTAAACTTGTCTAAATTCTATTGGTTGATAGGATTTCGACCCATCCCCACTTTAGCTTCGAAATAAGACCCTTTGTAACCATTATAAACCGATTTTGACTTTAATATAAAATAATATTTTGAGATATTCCTAAGGTGCCCCTCTCCTCCCTTATAAAAGGACACCTCCTCCCCCTTCCTCCTCACACCAATTTCAGCACTCAAGCTCGGCCAACCCCTGCCAAAATCTCTTCTCCACTTCCCTAGAAACATCCTAGAGGTTCTGGTCTTCCTCAAAGACCAATTCTAGTGCCCTAAGAGGAGGTCTCAAAGAGGCGCTTCAAAGAAGAGGTAATTACCGTTACCAATTCTTTCATCTTTATTTCTTCTTCCACTTCTTCTTCTTAGGTTGTTTCATTATGAAGTAATAACATCAGTATCACTCATATACTGATATGTTATTATAAGTATGAAACAACCCTATTTCACCATCTATCCATCCTACGGAAAAAGAAATCACCGCGCGTGCGTACGTACGGAATACCGTCTCCACGCCGTGGTGTAATCTATTTTCCACCACCACCTTACATGGATGGGTATAATGGTGTAAAGAATAACTATACATAGTTATTACAACATCATATTGATTCTGATATATTGTATAATCCACTCCAATTCAATTCAATATTTATAGAAATGATATCATCGCTCGTGCGTACGTACGGACTACCGTCTCCACGACGCGATGAGATTCATTCTCCATGTTAACCATTTAAGAATAATTATAACGTATATATAAGAAATAATAATGAAATATATGACATTATAAAGCTACTGGATTTATGTATATATATACATATGTATGTCATCTACTTACTTCCATTTCAAGACAATAAGGAAAGGAAAACAGCGTTCATGCGTACGTACGGACTACCGTCTCCATGAACGGTGTTTTTCATTTTATTTATCTACCTATTATATATATATATATACTGAATATATATGATATATAAATCATATTTTATATTCTGTATGTAAGTAAATCATGATATAAGTAATAATGATGTCAAGAACAACAAGTCAAAACACCTACGATAAATGAAACGATTTTACCCAAAACGCTTCTTTAACATGGAATTTACAAAAGAACGGGTAATATAATGTCATAAGTGAACCATATATGATATCATAACAATGAATATGATTCTGTAATAAGTCAATAACATGATTTAAATCATTATACAGGAGGTTCAGACACTTACAAAGCAAGTCGGACCTAAGGTAAGGGAAATATCACAATCTCATTTTTATCCGAGATTGTTTATTCGTAAGTATTTACTGGGGTGTATTTTATCATCCACATCCATGTTCCCTCAATATGTAATATTATTTCCATCCACCTACAATTGTTTAAATCCAATTTTACCCTTTTATGAGTTTTTAGTAAAGGATATGAAAGGAATATTTTTTCGTTTTTTGTACGAGGTACTTTTTGACTTTTCCGACAAAAGTACGAAGAATGTTTTTTTAACTTATACGGCACGAATGGATTTATACTGTTTTATAAAGCCTTATTTTCATGAAGATTCCTCTAAAAGATTTCATGACTATTTTCAATAAAATCTCTTTCTTTTAAAATTGCATGATGTTTTGTGAAAAGAAATTGATTTTGAAGAAGAAAGGATATTTTCCTCAAGAATTCAATTCAAGTGTTTTATCAAAATTATTTTCCATATAAGATAATAAAGGGTTCTGTTTCTAACCATATTTTTACATTGATTTGACTATGTTGTGATGGAATTATGTTTATGAATTCCTTTATCTTATATGAATGGTTTTATGATGTCATGTTGTTTAAGAATCCCATTTTTATTACATGGGTTACGTTATGATGTATGGTTTATGATTATGTGGCACACATAAGAAAGGATTCATTATAAGATGGGTGGGACCTATATCTCCCTCCAATGCATTGGGTAAAGATTTTATATCTCATGAGATAGACATGGCTGAAATGGTAGGTTATACCGGTTCAGTGAAACAGGACTGAAACGAGGGTTACTCGATTCAGAAAGGGACTTTGTCCACTAAGATAGTCTTGGCAATTAGTCTTGACTAACAAGAAATGATTCTCTATGATTATGTGTGTATGCCACAAAGTTTCATGTTTTAAGTTATGATTATTTTTATTTCATTTCACTACTATGATTTATCCCATGTTATGAAATTATGCTCTCTTTTGCAGGTTAAGATTTCCAAAAGTTATGTTCTTTTGAATATGATGTGATTGATTTTTATTTTGTATACCCTTACTGAGCATTTGAGCTCACCCTTTTATGTTTTCTTTTCCCCAGGATATAAAGAAAGGTTTTAGGTAAAAAAAAGGGAAGATCTTTATGGGAGATATTGAAGATCTTTCACCATGATTAGAAGATTACATTCCGAGTTTCCAAAGACACTATACCTATACGGTCCTTTGTGGTTTTGTCATATGTTGTAATAAGTGTACTTCAATTTTGAAGTCTTAACAATGTATGTAAAGTATGGGTCGTTATAGTTGGTATCAGAGGAAAGGTTTAGTCAACCTTTGGAAACTAGGATGCGAAAATGTTAGTGAGATCCCTAGAGATATTTCTAATGTATGTCTAGGGATGTCCCTAAGGATAAGTATACGTATAGGATATAGTACTAGAACTATGGTAACGATCTTAGAATTTAACCTAAGATGTTAGATATTGAAGTTACTCTCCCTTTATCATGATTTTTGCCTCTCACACTATTCTTTTTGGGTTTTAGACGATGGCTGGAACCCGAAGGAACCGTGTTGATCAATGCAATGGACAATGCAATGATTGCCCTCCTGAACAAACAAATGTTATGGGAGATGGAGTGCAAAATCTTATTGCTATACTTACACAAGCAATGAATCATTCTGGACTTCCAAATGAGCAGAGAAGGGAACAATATTCTATTGAGTCCTTCATGAGGCAACGTCCACCTTCTTTCAGTGGGTCTTCTGATCCACATGTGGCTGAACAATGGATTAGTACTACTGAAAAGATATTTTCAGTTCTTCAATGTTCTGAACATGATAAAGTCATCCTAGCAGTGTATCGTTTGGAAGGAGATGCTGATCAATGGTGGAATCTTGTTAAGAATACGAGGCAAAGGTATGAAATTGAGTCTATGGAATGGGACGAGTTAAAGAACTTATTTTTCAATAAGTACTTCCCTCGTATTCTCCGAACAAAGATGGAGAAAGAGTTTCTTGAACTGAAGCAAAGGGATGATGAATTTGTTGGTACCTATGAAGCAAATTTTACAAGACTGGCAAGGTACGCTTCTGATATTATTATCCAACCTGAGAGTAAGATCGATCGATTCTTTAGTGGCTTAAAACCAAGTCTTCGAAGGGCGTTAGCCATAAGGGACTTCAATAGCTACGAGGAAATCGTTCGATGTGATCTCAAAGTCGAGATGGAGATTGGAGTAACCCATCAGTCACATGGGTTTGATAAGAAGAGGAAGATGGAATTCAAAGAAAAATCTAAAGAGCACACAGAAAAGAAGATGAGCTTTTCCTTATGCTCAAAGTGTGGAAAGAAACATGGAGGGAGTTGTCTTAAAGGGACAAGTAAATGTTTTAAATGTGGAAAAGAAGGTCATCGGGCATTTGAATGCCGTGATAATGGGAAGAAGATGTCTAATGACGCAAACAAAGGAAGGGATACACAGAATGAACCTACAGCACTTCAATGTTTCAAGTGCAAGGAGATGGGGCATTATGCCAATCAATGCCCAAATCCAAGGGTTAGTGATGATCAACATGAGAAACCACTGAAGGCAAAGGACAAAGGGAAATCACATGCGATCACTATTGGAAATATTGAATATGACAACGATGTGGTGGAATGATTAAGTGGGATTCCAAAATAATGTTGTATCATTGAGTATTGCAATATTTATTGATGTGGTATTCAAGGTGATTGAGATATTTTTTGGAAATAAGATGATATGCGCATAATGAAGACGAAAAAATGAAATGTTTAATAGTATTCATGAGCTCATAAGGACTAAGTGATATCATGGTTTGAGTATAAAGAATTTTGAGGATTTTGGTATGTGGAAGGTGTTAAATTTTAACTGCACTCATGTTTTCACTAAGGTATTCAAGAGAATACACGATTAAGGACTTTGAATGTTTGGAATGTGACCAACAAGACATATCTTATGATATGTGGGGATCAACGACAGTATTAAATCTCTGGTAATCGTTGTCACTATATTATGAGAGTGGACTGCAGTATTATGCATAAGCCTAAAGATTAGACTGGATTATGTTGGACATAAGTTAGTATTGTTTAAGGATAGAAGATTTTCGATATTATTGATGGGATGTTATAGTAACGTAGTTTTAGAAAAAGGACAACCTGCAGGACGGGCGACAGCCCATCGCTTCGGACAAGGCTGTAGGAATCGAACCCACAACCGAAGTGCGACTGCCCTTTATCGCCTACCACTGACCTACATGAAGTCCCTGTTTAGTAGAAACTAGTGTTATTATATTAAGCAGTATGATATATGAAGTATAAGCCCATTTTAGGAACCATATATGATTAATCCCACTATAGATCGACTTATGTATATAAATTTTGCTAACCATTTGAGATAGATGGAATGACCCGTCATTCTATCACATGATCTGCTAACACTTCACGAATAACAAATTCAACTTCATTTAAGAGATGAAGTGGAAATTGTTAAAGGCACGAACAATAGTGAGATTGTACCAAAATAAAGTAAGTATTTATTCTAATTCAAATTCTTTAACTTTTGGGAAATGATCTTGAAAACCAAAAAATGTTGTCCTAGTTCTCTTATACCTGATGAATCAGATGGTACCTTAGATCGTCACAAATTTATGGATTTGTGATTACTGGCTTTTCCATAGCCATGTTCTCTACCACTCTCCATCAGAACATGATGGTTAGATTTCTCTTCCATATCCATATTTTCACCTATGTGGAAACCCAGTGATTAGTTTATTTGGGTAATCATTACATTTCATACTTTAGTTTTTAAAGCCAAGTTTTGGTATTCCTTTTTACGATGTGGGTTTCTATTAAAGAAACTTTTGAATAGTAAACCATTTATAACCCCGACGAATTTCGAGGGCGAAATTCATTTTAAGGGGGGTAGAATGTAACACCCCGAGATTTTATGAAAAAAATATTATTTTTAATGTCTTGTGTTGTACGCTACACCAAAAGAAGCTTGCACAACACACATCCTTGACTTGCCTTTCATTACACACAATCGCAACCTTCCTCGATAGCGTGTGTAGTACGTAATACTGAGTTTCACGAAACAATGATATGCTATTAAAATATTATTAAAACTAGCCGTTATGAATAGTAATAACCACTTTTTAAATTTTAGAAATTTTAGCTCTCAAAATGGACTTCATTTTTGGATTCGGAGTATCGAATTTAGCCTAAGGTGAAATTTTGGTACTTTTCGGATAACTTTCATATTCTGATGAATAGTGAAAATTACTACATTATAATTAAAAACAATTTTTTTTAATCGAAATAATTAATATTGATAAAACATTAATTTGAGTGGTTTTAAAATATATTTAGAATATATTTTTACAATTTAATACAATGTTGGTCATTGGATGTAATTTCACATTTAAACCAGACATAAACAAGTGTCAATCTTTTGATAGATATTGTTTCTTAAAAACACGCTATTTGTTTTAACAGCGGGATTTAATTATAAAATTAATTAATGCAACATCTATGTTATGAATATGGTAAAATAGACTTCATTTTTGAATTCGGAATATGAAATATAGCTTAGGATGAAATTTTGGCATTGTTCTGAAAAACATCAATTTTTGATGAATAGTGAAACTACTAAGTGGTAGGTTAAAAACTGAATTTTGCATAAAACTTAATTTTACCACTTCTGTGAATGGAATTTCGAAAATCCGAGAGACACGGTTAATATCAAGGACTAAAATGTGGTTCAATGAGATGAAAATAATTTTTTGGTGAATAGTAACTTTTTACTTTTTTTACCGCGGTTAATAGTAAATAGGGTAACTAAGGGTAAATATGATATTACTATTACCCTAACACATGTCCTAATTCTATTGGACAAGTGTAATTCGACCAAAAACAAACTTAGGAATAAAATATGACCATTTAGGCCCACTTGGATTAGATTAGGACATTTATTATTAATTTATTTAAAGAAAGGTTAAAATAGTTAAAATCAAAGTTTAATAAGTAAATCATTTTTAATATGGGGTTATACATAAGATAAATTCGATTTTAAATATTCATTAGAAAGATAAGAAGATGTCCTACATGATGGTATTTTATTTGTAATTTTTAGACATAAAATAATTTAATTTATTATGACACAACGATGATGTAGTAATTATCTTATTAATGAAATATTGACATAATTGATGTTATAAACATCAAAATAAATGTAATTTGAAATTTTTTATGAATTCCACTAATTTTATAGGTTACTATGATATATTAATGTTGATTTAATCAACTTGGTTCGAACATTTAATTCTGTTATGACTTTCACAAAAATCATATATCAAATAGTGTCAAAATTGACACAAAATAGTTTTTAAATCAAATATTATATTATTAATTGTTATTGTATTCCTAAAAATCTAAGTTTCGGCCAAATGACTTAAATAAGGATATATATATTAATAATAAAAAATTTGGGGTTCGTTTGGCATGTTATAGTAAGTTTATTAACCATATAGTGAAAGAAAACAAAAAGACATGGTAAAAGTTAAATTATTTAACTTAGAGTTAAATCTAATTGATAAGGTTAAAATAATATCCTAAACTTGTCTAAATTCTATTGGTTGATAGGATTTCGACCCATCCCCACTTTAGCTTCGAAATAAGACCCTTTGGAACCATTATAAACCGATTTTGACTTTAATATAAAATAATATTTTGAGATATTCCTAAGGTGCCCCTCTCCTCCCTTATAAAAGGACACCTCCTCCCCCTTCCTCCTCACACCAATTTGAGCACTCAAGCTCGGCCAACCCCTGCCAAAATCTCTTCTCCACTTCCCTAGAAACATCCTAGAGGTTCTGGTCTTCCTCAAAGACCAATTCTAGTGCCCTAAGAGGAGGTCTCAAAGAGGCGCTTCAAAGAAGAGGTAATTACCGTTACCAATTCTTTCATCTTTATTTCTTCTTCCACTTCTTCTTCTTAGGTTGTTTCATTATGAAGTAATAACATCAGTATCACTCATATACTGATATGTTATTATAAGTATGAAACAACCCTATTTCATCATCTATCCATCCTACGGAAAAAGAAATCACCGCGCGTGCGTACATACGGAATACCGTCTCCACGCCGTGGTGTAATCTATTTTCCACCACCACCTTACATGGATGGGTATAATGGTGTAAAGAATAACTATACATAGTTATTACAACATCATATTGATTATGATATATTGTATAATCCACTCCAATTCAATTCAATATTTATAGAAATGATATCATCGCTCGTGCGTACGTACGGACTACCGTCTCCACGACGCGATGAGATTCATTCTCCATGTTAACCATTTAAGAATAATTATAACGTATATATAAGAAATAATAATGAAATATATGACATTATAAAGCTACTGGATTTATGTATATATATACATATGTATGTCATCTACTTACTTCCATTTCAAGACAATAAGGAAAGGAAAACAGCGTTCATGCGTACGTACGGACTACCGTCTCCATGAACGGTGTTTTTCATTTTATTTATCTACCTATTATATATATATATATACTGAATATATATGATATATAAATCATATTTTATATTCTGTAAGTAAGTAAATCATGATATAAGTAATAATGATGTCATGAACAACAAGTCAAAACACCTACGATAAATGAAACGATTTTACCCAAAACGCTTCTTTAACATGGAATTTACAAAAGAACGGGTAATATAATGTCATAAGTGAACCATATATGATATCATAACAATGAATATGATTCTGTAATAAGTCAATAACATGATTTAAATCATTATACAGGAGGCTCAGACACTTACAAAGCAAGTCGGACCTAAGGTAAGGGAAATATCACAATCTCATTTTTATCCGAGATTGTTTATTCGTAAGTATTTACTGGGGTGTATTTTATCATCCACATCCATGTTCCCTCAATATGTAATATTATTTCCATCCACCTACAATTGTTTAAATCCAATTTTACCCTTCTATGAGTTTTTAGTAAAGGATATGAAAGGAATCTTTTTTCGTTTTTCGTACGAGGTACTTTTTGACTTTTCCGACAAAAGTACGAAGAATGTTTTTTTTAACTTATACGGCACGAACGGATTTATACTGTTTTATAAAGCCTTATTTTCATGAGGATTCCTCTAAAATATTTCATGACTATTTTCAATAAAATCTCTTTCTTTTAAAATTGCATGATGTTTTGTGAAAAGAAAATGATTTTGAAGAAGAAAGGATATTTTCTTCAAGAATTCAATTCAAGTGTTTTATCAAAATTATCTTCCATATAAGATAATAAAGGGTTCTGTTTCTATCCATATTTTTACATTGATTTGACTATGTTGTGATGGAATTATGTTTATGAATTCCTTTATCTTATATGAATGGTTTTATGATGTCATGTTGTTTAAGAATCCCATTTTTATTACATGGGTTACGCTATGATGTATGGTTTATGATTATGTGGCACACATAAGAAAGGATTCATTATAAGATGGGTGGGACCTATATCTCCCTCCAATGCATTGGGTAAAGATTTTATATCTCATGAGATAGACATGGCTGAAATGGTAGGTTATACCGGTTCAGTGAAACAGGACTGAAACGAGGGTTACTCAATTCAGAAAGGGACTTTGTCCACTAAGATAGTCTTGGCAATTAGTCTTGAATAACAAGAAATGATTCTCCATGATTATGTGTGTATGCCACAAAGTTTCATGTTTTATGTTATGATTATTTTGATTTCATTTCACTACTATGATTTATCCCATGTTATGAAATTATGCTCTCTTTTGCAGGTTGAGATTTCCAAAAGTTATGTTCTTTTGAATATGATGTGATTGATTTTTATTTTGTATACCCTTACTGAGCATTTGAGCTCACCCTTTTATGTTTTCTTTTCCCCAGGATATAAAGAAAGGTTTTAGGTAAAAAAAGGGAAGATCTTTATGGGAGATATTGAAGATCTTTCACCACGATTAGAAGATTACATTCCGAGTTTCCAAAGACACTATACCTATACGGTCCTTTGTGGTTTTGTCATATGTTGTAATAAGTGTACTTCAATTTTGAAGTATTAACAATGTATGTAAAGTATGGGTCGTTATACTTTCAATCCTTATGGTGAAGGAGTTTAGAAAAAAAAATTCATCAAAAGATATTTAAATACCATCCATTCCATGTAATCGATCTAATTATTCTCCATTATAGTCTCAATAAAATACCATCAATGATCCAATTCACCTTAAATATGATAAATAAAAATTGTTAACCTATAATTCTATGAACAACCCAAAACATTAATTATATTCTCCAAATAATTGGATTGTCCTTGATTTTCCACTTGGTAAGTGGATACTACAAATGGTGGAGGGTTGTTTTCTAAAAAATTATCCACTATTGAAATGTTCCTCAATTGATAATATTCTCACTCAATTGCATGGGTTTAATCAGGTATATTCAATGTTATTTAATTAACACAAAGTGATTCATGGATCTAACATCAACTATTTTGAGATTATGAGTTAGAATGATATTATCCTCTTGTTTCCTTTTTTTAATCATTCAACCTATTATATCAATAGAAAACCGTTATAAAATACAAATTGTTTTTTTTGTAAAAATATGGAATCCCTCATAGTAATAGAAATATATCTGATGATAATCTATAATTAAATTAAAATCCCCATTTTTTTCTTCCTTATTATCCTCATAACATATATTGATTTCTGAACACTTCCCCAATTCCTACTATGATTTATCATACATAAATAATCATTAATGACATGATTTATAGAAATTATTTAATATAACTACATTCCCATATCCATTTAGGATTATATGTTTAGATAATTAATAATTCGTTTACATTATAATGGAGTACACTTGGTCATCATTTAAATTTTTCCCCAGAAATAGGTTTATAAATTTTCACTCAAATATCATTCATGATACACATGATTCATATAAGGAGACCATTCAAAAAAGAATTATTAGCCATCCTAGAGTTACAACACATCTTTAAATTCAATAAAGTAATTTTACAACATGGAATGACTATTAAATTATTAGTAAGGTACATAAAAATAAAAAAACATATAATTCCATTGGAAAAATGAAACCATGTGTAAAAACTTTCCTTCTATATAATAAATGTTGAGATAAAATATTCATTTACTAACTAATTAAATCAACTACATTAATCAAAACAATTTATAACACATCTCATAAGACAATAAATGAATAAAATCATGAAGTTAACTGGGTGCATAATAATTAAATGAATCTTTGGTTGGAATAAACAACCTAGTTAATCCCAATATCATCCATAAAGTAACAACCCTTTATGTTAATTCCTACATAATATCTTCATGTAATCTTGTAATTAGATAATTTTGTTATCATTATATATGTAAATAATATATATTTAATTTTTTCATCATTACCAAATGCCTTGGAGGGATATATCTAACCCACCAATCATTATATATAATTTCTAATAATTAATCCATTAAATAAATACATTTTTTCATTGAATTTAATTATAAAACTCATAAAATTATTATTTTCTTCCACAAATAATATGAAATTATTTTTATCCCATGAATATTATAGGAAATTGAATTTTTCAAAATCTTTTAAAAACAAAAAAAAATTCATCAAAAAATGGGAATTCAATTTTATATAGAAAAACATTAAGATATAAAAAAGGAAGCTTAATAATGAAAAAGATATATAATGTTATGGAAAACATTTCAGGTGGTAAACATTAAAGAAATTATTTTCACACAATTACAATAAATTTAAAATTTTTCATATATAGATAATGTTAAAAATATTCATTTCAAAACTATAGTAATTAATTTATGTAATCCCCTATAATCATAATGAATCCTCTATTAAATAGCGTGTATGACATGAGACACCCATGTGGACAAGGGAATATAATATCTAGAGACATTATAATATTTTTACTACTTTAAATAGATTCATTATATTATATATATTTCAATTCATACAACACTGAGTTAGGGTGAGTTACATGAAAGAGTGACGTTCTTGATGGCTTACGTTACACGCAAGACTGAGTTTAACTGAAAAATAATATTTTATTATTATATAATATAATAAAAACTAGTAATTATGTATATTATTAACTACATTATGAAAATATATTTTGAAAAACTAAATCATTTGTCACAAATTAATTATAAATGATCAAAAAATTCAATTGTAAATAAAGGGAATATTTTATAGAAAAATATTTTTGCGCTCACAATGTTGTTTTACTCTCATAAATTAATTCAATTATAATTATTGAGTGATATTAATAAATTATATTTATTATATATTCTATAAAGTATTTTTTATATTCATCCAAAAATATTTTATGAGTATAATATTATAAGAAATTCAATATTTTGTATAGAAACCAATATTTTTATTAAGGCATTTTTAACTACTTTTAGTAGAGAACATATTTTATATAACATTTCGGGCACTTATATTAATCTTATAAGTAAAAATAAATTTAATATTTTAATTATAATCATAAAATCCTTGTTAGGATGAATTTTTGTATTTTTGGGGATGTTTCATTTTTTAATGAATAACGAAAAATATTGAAATTAAATTCAAAACTATTTTTTCATCTAAATTATTGATAATGATAAAATATATTTTAAAATATATTTATAGTTTAATTATTTAATATTTTTTCATTTAATACAATTTGGTTCACTACAATAAATATTACTTTCAAACTGATTATAAAAACATAGAAATTTTTTGGAAGTTTTTATTTTAAAACCCCATATTCTCGTCCCATTAGTGGGATTAAATTTAAATCAATTTCTGAAACTTATGTGATAAGAATTTGAAAAAATAGATTCTATTTTTAGGAATAAAAATAATTAATAATTTCTAATAATATCAACTTATTTTTGTAAGAAAAATATTTTTGAAAGTAATTAAAATTATTCATAACGGCTAAGTTAATATTGAGCTTAATAAGGGACTAAAAATTAATCTTAGAACCCCAATTGACCTAGAAAATTGTACAAGAGCCATTGGATAGAAATATTTTGACACCATACTTCATTTTTTTTTGGAAATTATACCATTATTGGAGACACTTTCTTTTTGAACAATGTATACGAAATTCCTTTTTGAAGAAATTACAAGAGTGCCACTCCACCTCCACTATAAAAGGTCTTCACTCTTCCCACTTCCTCACACCTATCAAGCCAAATTGGCTCGAACATTATCTTCCAAAATATATTTTATGAATATTTAGCCTCACCCCATAAAACTTCCACTGAAAATAAACAAATTTAGGGAAGGCCTTCGGTTCAAACAAAATAGAGTTACCCGGTTAAGAGGGAACATCATTCCTTAAGTTATTTAGTTTTATTTCATTCTATGAACCCTCAAATATTCTTGTTATTTTATTTTATAAAACCAAAATTACCCTCAATATTGAATGATGTTTTTATAGTATGTTTTATACCTTTAATTACACACACTTATATCTAATGTGTAACGAACATATTGTTTACACGTACAATGACCAACAACCTCATGAAATGATGAATGTTAATTTTTCATTTAACACCACATAGGGTGGAAATTATGAAGGAACATTTGTTTATATGTGATATATAATATATTTATTCTATACTTATTCTTATTTAATTTTATTTATGAAACACACCATTATGAACTCCATTATTTTGTAATACAATAACATCGTATTTGGAAGTGTGGACTACTGCATACTGAAAGCGATATGATTCATTCACACTATAAGTGAAGCACATATAGAATAGTTTAAATAAAACTATGTAACATATATAACATATATATTATACTATAATTATAATATAAATATGTATCATTTACTTTTAATTCTTTTAGTTTGATAAATAAAAGAAAGTAGTGTTCATGTATATGTACAACCAATCATCTACATGAACAATGAATTTCATTTCTTATCTCAAAACCATTTAGATTATTATAAATACATATGTGTGGAATATATATCATATTAAAATCATGTTTTCAATTATATATATGTGTAAAACATGATCTAATTAATAGGAACAAAAAATAACTAACCAATACTTACTCAAAGAACTGGACAATTTTCTCTTGAAGTAGTTAAAACAGTGATAGGTTAATAAAAAAAGAGGTAATAAAATATTATGTAATTTCAATATATGGTATTATATATATAATTATGTTTTTGGTATAAGTTATAAACATTTCTATACACATTATACAGGATTTTAATGGACGTTGACCAGAAAGGAAATGCAAGGTAATATATTTTCATCTAACTTTTTAAATCGGTGTCTTAAATGTTATATTCACCACATACTTATTTTTTTTGTATATACTATCCACTTTGATATAATATATTATTAATTATTTTATTTTCATGTTATTAAAATATTTCACTTATTCGTATTTCTCCATGAGGATTAATATTTAAAATATTTCCAAGTGGTATGGGACACTTTGGGATGTTTATAAGATTATTTTCCACAAGAATAATTCTAGTGAAATTTCAATGGTATTTCCATTTGAATAAATTATATGTCAATTATGGAATAAAAACATTAATTTCCCTCTCCTATAGTTATAAAAGGTGTTTTTAATGTATTAGTTCCATGATCGCACTATTTTGTACTAATTTTTTTTAGAAAATGTTTTTATGAAATCAAAAAATTATTTCTCTCATTAGTCGGACAGTCTGTCTTCTTCTAATAATCATGTTCTATGAAATGGTTGTAAAAAATTTCTCTAACCTTATCAAAGTTATTTAATAAATAAATTTTCACTCTTTCTTGTCTTTCATAAATGTTTTCAAAATAAAATTCTAGTAACTTTCAGAAATAAAATCATCTTTCTAACCTTTTTACCATGCAAAAGAAATACTCTTTTTACCTCGTTCGAAAAGTAAATAATTACCATTCATCAATTAATTGAATATTCCTATTCATTTTAAAATTTAAAATTATGAATAAAATGTTCCAAAAGATTATTTTCAAAGAAAATTTTCTTCAAAAGGGTTTTCAAAATAAAAGGATATTATCCTCCACTGTATTTTAACATAATTTTTATAGTATTTACATTAATCCATTACAAAAACCCTTTGTTTTTACTCCACATGTGATATGTTGTGTTGATAACCTTTTGTTTTTTCTAATGGATGGTTTTTTATATATTCTCACAAGTAGATTATTGAAATTCATTTCCATTTTTCATATTTTAGTCCACTTGTAATATTCAATCTTCTATAATAATTAAACAAGGAATTCCCCCCAAATTATCCATTTCATTTATCATGGATATTAATTTTTACTAAACTGTGTACCATTTTTTATATGGTGTCTACTTTGATAATTATTTTATTATTTGGGTAAATATTGATAAGTTCTTATAATATATTCAATGCATATATTTGATAAGGAATATTTATTATTTATTAAATCAATTACTTGATATGAAGAATTATTTGGAAATGTAATGAAGTGTGGATACAATAAAATATATATATCTTCGATGAATCAATAGGTTTTAATTATATAAATATTTTTCACAAATTAAATGTGTTTCTATACATATTCTTAAACTGTCTAGAGGATATATCTTGACAGTATAAATTTTCAAACTCCTGAGACATTAAGTCCAATAATTAATAATTGACTCCATTTTTATTCATTATTTATTAGCCATGACATTTTCATATGATAAAATATATAGATACATTAATTTTTATATTTATTTAATAAATGTAATTTTTTTTCAGTTTTTTACCAGACCATAATGATTTTTCCACATCTAGTTATTAAAATAGCTTGTGTTTCAATTTATTATATTTCTATATTTTTTATTAACATATTTCTTAGTTTGTTGATTATATGGAATATGTGTTCAATTATTTACCATTCTATAATTATTATTCTCATTTATTCATTTTTTATTCAACTATATTTTAACCTGACTCAGCATTTTATTAGACCATTATTATATATCATTCCCAAGGATTCCATGAAGAATACTAAGAATAATGTGTAGGTAAATAATATAAAGAATAATGTTATTATAATTAAAATAAGAAAAAAATATGTTGAAATAAGTTTATAAATTTTTAAAAGAATAACAATTTACGTATATGGTTTACTAAGACTACAACTAATCGGTCCATTGGGATTTGATTCCATGTAATCCTACCAACATAATTGATAGCAGACACCATCTCTGAGATCTCTGGGGCCGAGTCACTAAAATTGGTATCAATTGTAGTTTAGTAGCAACATTGGGAACTAGATTCACGAAAAACATAGGGTAGATAATGTGGCCCTAATGTATATTTTTAGGAGAGGTGTAGAATAATATGCTATAATTTTGGAAAATTAGTTATTATGTGTGATTTCTAGCATTACATATTAGTTTGGATACTACAAGTGGATATGGTTCTGTGGAATATGTACCTAGAAATAAAAACTCCAATAAGGTGTGTTAGGCCTGACTCGGTGTAAAATATTACTCGACATCTAGCCATACTATGCACCAAGTGTTACATTCTTAAGTGATTTTTTTGGATAATTAACATTCTATTCACAATCCATTATGAAATATTAAAAAATTAATGACCTAGAAGAAGCATGATGACTTTTATAATTAAAATAATTTATCATAATTTAGCTATCTTATAGATGATTATATAATTTTCTTAATATGACTCTTTTATATCACTCTATTATTTTTGTTTTTTTTCAATAGATGGAACCCGAAGTAGTCAAGTGGACATTGAAACTCAAGGAAAATGCAATAAAAATGAGAAAATGAATGATCTACTGATAAGAATGAATTATATCATGTTTATGCCTAACCAATTTTATTATAATATGATTAAGAATATATACCTTTACCAAATCCCAAACTCACAAAATAAAAAAGGAGGGAGGATGATATGAGATCTTGTTATGAGGAACATAATGAAAATAAGGCTCAATTTTCTTATACATTGAATTTGGAAATATGCACGAAGAAAAGTGTCAAAATTGATTCGGAAAATTCATTTTGTGTGGGAAATAAAAACATAGGGTAAATTTTTTTTTTATGAAAAATAAAGAGTATAGTGGTTAGAAATAAATATCATCATAATGATTTACCTATAGTTTGGTGTCGTACGTGTCAGGAACCTGGACATTACCTGAGTCAATGACCTCTTCTAGAGGGTAAAATCAAAACCAAGGAAAGATGTATATAAAAATAAGTGTATGATGAATTTATGTGTTAGTTTTATATTAAAAACCATTATTAAAAGTATTTTTTATAAATTTATCTTATTTTAAGGATAACCATGATATTTTTTTATAAATTATATTAATTTAGTTTTAAAAACGAAAAAATATATTTTTTGTGACAACCCATTGAATCCGGCAAGGCCGTGTGACTTGAACCCGTGACTGAAGGATGATAAGGTTTTGATTCCATCAACTGACTAGTACAAGGTCATGGTCAACATTTCATTGATTCTAGTTGAAATAATTTATGGAATAATAATATTGATGAACCAATAGTGTTGATTTTTTAGCTTTATATATTAATTTCTTAACCATATTAGTTTTTTAAAATAGCTATAGAAAAATATATATATTATTCACTATTTTATGGGTCATACCATCCATTAAAATTGTATTGTGATGATTTTGGAATCAAAGTAAATTTCTAGACACCCATTTCTTTATTTAATATATGAATTGGTAAATATTTTTAATAAAATAATAACTATGAAATTATTTGTTTATTAATATACCATGTAATTATAAATAGGTAGTAAAATAATTACTCAATATTTTGAAAATGATCAAAAACATGTTTCATAATACCATAATTAATATTGAACTGAAGGTCATATAAATTATCATTTCTTTATGGATTTGAGACCCTTAACATACCATTTATCATTTAATTGTTTTATATTTATTCCCTCAATGACCCCTATTAATATTTACTCTTTTCCTCCATGTTCGTATCTCTACTTACCATTAATGCTCTCCTATTTATAGCACTAGTTACATATTTTTTCAGGTGACCATTTTAATTATGATTTGATATTTAATAAGGGATTTATTATCAACAATTCCAATTATTTGGGATTTAAAAATAATAAATATCTAACGGTCAATTACCAAGATCAATTTTAAATTGTGAGGATATAATTTTTTTATGGTGTGGAGAATGTAACATCCAGAATTCTAAAGTAAGAACCTTGTATTTAATAGCACGTATAACATGTGATACCAATAACATAAGGGGGTATAATATCTAGAGAAATAATAATATATTTATTATTTAAATGATTAAATAGATTTTATATATTTAACTTCATCCAACAACTAGTTATCATCCATTATAAGTAAAAGTGACCTTCTTCGATGGCTTGTATTACACGCAAGATTGAGTTTTAACAAACAAAAATATATTATTGTTATTTAATATAATATAAACTATATATTATGAATCGTATTAACTAACATATGACAATATATTTTACAAAACTTATTTATGGTTTATTAATTAATTTGAAAAAAACATAATAGAAAATTAAAAATAAAGGGAATATTTTTTAATAAAATTATTTTTATGTTCACAAAGTTGTTTTACCAAATAAAATTAATTATAAATATTGAGATATATTAATGTTTTATATTTATTATATATTTATTATATATTTATTATATATTTATTATATATTTATTATAAAATTTTTGATATCCATCTAATGTATTTTATGAGCATAATATATGAACAAACTCAATATTGCATATAAAAACCAATATTTTTATCAAGACATTTTTACCACTTTTTAGTGGCGAACATAATTCAAATAAAATTATTTTCTCATTTATTCATTATATATATACAAATAAAATTAATATTTGAAATATAAAACACAAAACATTGATTAGAGTAAATTTTTGGTCTTTTGGTGAAGTTTCATGTTTTTATGGATCTTGGAAAATTCTAAAATTGCATTCAAAACATCTTTTTCATCTAATTTATATATAAGGATAAAGTGTATATTAAATTTTTTTAATGTTTAATTGGAAAATATATTTTTCAACTAATACATTTTAGGACATTAGAATCAATTTCCCACTGAAATTGACTTTAAAAAATAAACTGTTTTTTGGAAAATTTTATATTAAAAACACGCATTGGCCTCACCTTTGTGGGATTAAAAATAAATCAATTTATGTCAATTCAGTTATTAAAATTAATAAAAATGTATTTCATAATTTTAATGAAAATAATTTAAAAATTCAAATATTTTCAACTTAATTTTTGACCAAAATTATTAGTGAATGTAATTAAAAAAAATTATAATGATTAAGTTAAAATTAAGGATAATAAGGAAATAAAACTTAATATTAAGGGTCTAAATCACCTATAATATTTTCCAATATCCATTTTATAGAAATATGTCGAACCTATACTCCACTATCCAAAAGGTGATCCATTTTTTATAAAATTTGGTTTTGAAAAATTTGTATGGAATTCCTTTTTCAAAATATTACTAGAGTGTCGCTCCTCATCCACTATAAAAAGACATCATCTCCTCTCACATCCTCACACATCTGAAGACACATTGACTCGACCAAAATCTGAAAATAGATCTACTCATAATACCTCACCTAATCCTAGAATTCTTGGTTTTTTCATAAATCAATCCACAGAATACCTTTGGTGCAAACCAAAAGGAGTTACTCGATTAAGAGGTAACATCTTTCCTTATGATATTTGGTTTTATGTCCTTTCCCCAACACCTAAAATATTTTTATTATAAGATTTTATAATAAAAAATATTATTAATATTCTTGTATTTTTTTATGATAAGGTTTATTGCTACACATACACACATCCACCTAATGGGTAATGAATATACTATTTTTATGTTTGAAGAACTACTACCTCAAAAAATGATGATAATTCATTTTTTTCTTTACCACCTATCATGGTGGACATTATGATATAATATATATTTATATTTGATATATATGAGATTTATTATGTCTTTATACATAATGAATTATTTTACAACACATACCATTATGCTCTCAATTTTATGGGAATAGGATAAGATCATATTTGGAAGTGTGGACTACCGTATCCTTAATGCGATTTGATTCATTCACACTATATATGAAAAAAATAATGATTTTAAAAACATATGTTACATTTATAAAATATATATGATAATAGTATTATAATATTACAATTTATTATTTTATTTTCTTTTTTTTAATATGAACAAGTGAAGAAAGTATCTTTCATTCGCACTAATGACCTACCATCTCCATGAATAGTTTATTTTACATCTTATCTACAAACCATATATATATTATTATAAATAAAAATTCATTGAATATATATGATGTTAAAATAAATTTATAAATTATTAATATGATTAATCCATGATCTAACAAATATAAACAACAAATAAAAATTCAAATCATACCTGAGAAACTAGGCAATTAACTCCCAAAACAGATAAAATAACAAAATCTTATTGAATAACATGTAAAAATCTATTATAAGAAGTTAAAATGTGTTATTATATATATAATAATGGTTCTATTATAATTAATTAACATGTTTAAACCCATTACTCATAACATTAAAGGACGTTCACCCATAAGGATATTTACCCAAAAAAATAATATTTATCATAAAATTTAAGGAACATTTATATAACATTCAATAAAAAGAATTATTGGGGAATAAACATGAAATTCATAATTTCATAAGAATATCATCATTCACTTTTACCATGTCAAACCACTATAGTGAGAAATATTTTTCTAATTAATTTAAATTAATGAATCCCAAATAAAAATTTAACTTTTTATAAAAAAATTTATTATACAATTTTTTTTTATTTATATCCCCTTAATAAAATTATATTTCAATTTTTAATAAGTGATATTATTTTTGAATAGAAAATACATTATTTTGGAAGAACTAGTTCTTTGACATAGTAATGTCTTATGAAACTATCTTGGTGAGAGGTAATAGAGTATATTTTATTTTTATAGAGGTAAAATAATCTAATACTACAAAAATTATATCATGGGAGCTTAATAAGTTTTCTTTTGAGGGATGTTTTTAATAAATAATCACAAATTAGATATAAGAATTATGTTTGGAAATGATTACCAAGCTCCACAAACCACTATCATTTGATTGAGCCTAATGATTTCATGGAATTTTGTTTTTCTGTGGATAAAGGCTTTCTAACATGGTAACATATGTTTATAGAGCGGTTTTAGTCTAATATGTTCATAAAAATATATATTATATTTGGATTGGAAATTATAATATTAGTACAATTTTATATGAAAAATATAATTTCATTTTCACTAATACTCAATATTTAAGGGTAATAAAAGTAATTTTCAGATGACATGTGGCTCGTTATGAGAAATAGCATGACATTATAGCCCCTTATGAATCCCACATGAGTTTTTATTATATTTTTTATTTTTATAATCATTTTATAAATCATTATTTACCAAAAATAATCATTATAGTAATTTTTATGAATATTTGATAATTAAAATGTCAACAAATATCTAAATAACAACTGAATTAAAATATAAAAACATAAATAAATAATTATCCATATTAATAATCTATACACATCATGCAGAACCCTAATATATTTATTTTGTATCACCTTTATTATTTATAAAACATTCTATTTTACTTTTATAATGTCAACACAAGTTTATAATATTATTCAAAATTAGAATTAAATTAGTAACATAAATATAATTTTAAAACCATCATTATTTTCAATTATATATAATCATAATTCATATTTACCCTCATCCATATCATTAAAACTTATTAAATATAATATTTTCATTTTTCAACCTTCATGTAAGTATTATACATGTATTTAGACATGTTACAAATTATATAACTCTACAATTAATTAAAATAGGTAAAAAATTAATTATACTTCATATATATTATTTTTTTTAATAGAATTTTAACTTCCCAGCTTTTATCACAGGGACATAATATTTGAATTCCTAATATAGTTTATATGTTATTTTAACATCAATAATGATTTTCATATTTATGTTTTAATAAATTATAATCTATATGAATTTAATATAATTTTATAATATTTGGATTATATTATATTTTATGATTTATTACTTAAGATTCAGTGGTTTTTATTCTATATATTGTATAAAGATATTATTATATATAATTTTTTATAAAAATTAGAATTTTTAACTTTTCACAAAAAAATATTCTCTATGAAATATTTTAAAAATTCATATCAATATCTTTTTTCATGATGAAAAAAAATATTTATGTACTTTTTATGAAATTTAATTTCCTAAATTTGAATTTAAAATTTAAAATTAAAATATTTCAAACATATAAAAACATTATAATAAAAAAATTTTCCCTTTTATTAGTGAAAATAATATCCTTTTTCCAAAGCATAATATAACTATTTCTATGATAATATTATTATAGGGTAATATGAATTAATAGATTTAAAATAAATATAAAATTATTTGTGAAAAAAATATTTCTTCACTTATATTTGTTATGGGGTCTTTTATTCACAGAGAAATATTAATTTTTTAAAGGATTGATTAAGTGAAAATTGGTTATGGGGTCCATTATCTATTTTTATTGGATGATAAGTTATACCTATTTTATATTTGTCAGTTTTTGGGGAGTGTTATTTTGTTCGAATGAAATGTAATGAACCTCCCTTGGGATAGACCTTTCTTGGTGAAGTGGAATACACAGTCTTACTATTATATTTTAAAGTATTTATGATTTTAATGATGATTTCTTTGGTAAATATTAACTCAATGTAAAAGGGTTAGGGATAAATATGTGGGAGATACATTTTTTTAGATTCAATTATGTATATTGATTATTTTTCTATTTGATTTATTTTATGCATGAATTGTTTTTTTATTGGATCATGTGATAAGAAAATCAAGGGTGGATTTATATAGTTTTATTAGGATGATAGGTTTTTTAGGTTTTAATTAAAATTTGGTTGTTTCTATATAAAATGTGTAATGACATGCAATGAATAATTATTATACCCTTGGTGATTGTTTTTTAGGTTTTATATGGGACAAAACGTTTCCAATTTCTTATGAAAAAAATCTACTAAAACTATATTTCCATAAGATTTAACCATTTTAGTTGAAAATAATTTAAATTATAACATAAATATTTTTACTATTTGAATCCAATCCATTAATGGTCCTTTACAAGAATTTAATATAGACCTATAAAATACTATTTTTTGTTATAGATCATGATTTACATTAATCACAAAAGGAATTTTTTGAATATCTCTCTATCCATAATCCTCGTAAATAATAGTGTTAATGGTTAATATAGAAATAGGGATACAACATGGAATTTTTCAGTGATAAAATTCTTCGATTTTATAATAATTATAATTATGATTAAATATTTCTATATATCATCAAATTATATACCTTGAACTCCAAAATGTTACAAGGAAATTATTCTATAATTGAGTCATCTCTTAAAGTTTTTACACCGTTATAAAGTATTTTAACTTTGGATAAAACTTCCAATAAATTTTTTGATATATAAATTATTTATTTTTTAAATTATTATATACTTTGACTTCATTTAATGATGTAATGAAAAATATAATATAGCTTATAGGATGTAATAATGGAATCATCTTCTATCACTCAACAAATTCACTATCATGTATAAATTCAATGTGTAATGGATTTCATTATTGACATGACTTAAACATGACTTATATGAATTTTACACAATTTTAAATAACTATAAAGTACATCTCCCAAATATTGTGCACTCCTAGAATGAAATGATTCAATGTATATTGAAATTAACTATACGATTGACTTGTTCTGTGTACTTATGGTCATGTATTCCAAACTCAATATCCAAACATGATTCTCATATACACAAATCATAAAAATTAATCTTCTTCACTAATTTGGGAAGATGGAAAATTGGAAAAATGGTTCTCTCAAATGCCCAATAAGTGTAAAATCCCATCAATGTGTTAGGGTGAAAATATAATTATATAATATGCATGATAGTTACATTAAAATTGATGTAATGAATAATTTAATGTATTGAGATCTTGGATTAATAAAAATTGATTAGGAGGGATGATAACATGATAAATGATAATAACATAGAATCATAGACCCCTAAAATTATAACATATAACATGTAATATGAATATAATCCATATTCATATAAAATAATAAATATTTTAATATTAACTATTAATAAATTCATATAATAGTGGATTAGGTTAAAAATTTATTTCCCATGCCATAATAGATTAGAAAAAAACATATTTTCTATAATATAGTTATTGAGGGTTTCCACCAGTCACCTATTGTACTCTAATAAGATATAAATCCTTGAAAATAATTAGAGTGTTATATAATTATAGGACCTCCAATCACATAATGATAATATATATATATATATATATATATTACATTGAATCAATAATTCAATATAAGTTAATTATATGATGGAAATAAATTTGGTTACATAACGTGAGGCCTCATAAAAGCCGTAATCATGAAATTGATTGAATAAAAATAAATAAAGTCACCTAAAAAGGTATATCATATAATACTTTAGAGTCTGATTCATAATATATTTACAATATTGATTGGTTATAAATAATATTGGGAAGTAAAAGAAAAGGTATGTAAAATCAACAGTTATATTTCCTTAATGCTATTGTGATATTATCATTAAAAAGGTAAAAATAGTGATTCATATTCATTTTTAGAAGGTGGAATAATAACTTTGAAACAATAATTTAATATTGAATATATGAATAAATATATCATTAAAATAAATTAAAATAAATTGAAATAAATATGTGTTGGCATTTATGAGATAATATAGAAAATAAAATAAACAACATATAAAAATTTTATATGTTTTTGATGTAAACTAGTTTGATGAAAAATAAGAAAAAATGGATTAAAAATATAATGAAAGTTAAATAATAACAGAATATATAAGAATAAATATTCAATAATAAAAATAATCAAAATAGATATTTTTATTATGAAAAAATACATGCATTTATGACATAGCTTTAATATATAACGTGGGGTTTTTCAATAATAATAAATTGTTAATATGATATAAGAACTAATGAAATTTAATATTTTGATATAATAATTAAATTTTATAAAATAAATGATAAAATATATTATAATATCGATTAAGAATATATTATTTCAAACATATAATTACACTGTAAGAAATAATCCTGGGTAAGATCAAATAAAAGGATATTGAATCAAGAAAACCCTTACCTTGGAATAACTATTACAAGGAAACTCTATAATTTGAAATATAATCAATTTAAGTTTTTTATTAATCTATATAAGAACCTTTAATATTTTTTAATTTATTTTTTTCCCATTCTATTTTTATTTTTATAAGAATTTTTTGGTTATGTGTAAACACTAATAGAACTATAAAGTATACAAAGCACCACTAGATACAAATAAAAACCCACAGAACCTGAGTATGAAATATGAAAATTTAAAGAAAGGATTTTTGAGGCTGAGATTGTTGGAAATAACATCCTTGTGTGAGGTGCCAAACTTTAAGCCCAAAATTATCTCCATAACATGATCACCTACCATATCTAATCACTAGGCATGATAGGAAATTAAAAAACCACATACCACCACAATTGGAACCATTAATATCCATTTACACACCAAACTTAACTACCCTAGGTATTTTACTAGTCAATATACATTTTCCTTGTACGTAAGTTTCATTATGTTTTTAATATTTCTATTTTTTCTTATTTTAGAAAAGGTAATATCATTTGAACATTATTTGTACTTACAATGAGGCAAACCATGACAAGGATTACAGTCTTTACTAGATAAGAATTTCACATTTAGTTCATGATTTGTTAAATTGTGTACCCAAATAATTAAACATTCTAAGATATTAAAATTTATGATTTTACAGATCTACCTCTCACTAAATTAACACAACCCCCCTTCCTCCTACTTACATGATATCACTGAAGGAGGGACATAGTCACCTAACCCACTATCCTCAGTGGATACTGGGGATTATATTCATGTTTATATTAGGTTTCATTTTAGACTCAAGCTTATTTATCCACTCCTTATCTTCTCATTCATATTGAGATTATTTTTCAGTCTCTTAGGCCATTATTGGATGAAAATAATGTTCTATTATTTTAAAATATTTTTTTCTTCTTGATGTTATGGTTTATTCATGGTTCATTGGGTCCGCTTATTTATATATTTAAGGAATTATATTCATTTAAGATTGTTTTGGGGTAATTTGGTGTCATATATATCTATATTCATTTAGAGCCTCTATTAATTTTTATATCAAACATTAATTTCTATTTTTTATAAATCATAGTACATATGATTACATTTTATTATAAATATAAGTTTATTTATATATGATTTCTTTGAATTTTAAAAAGTTTCAATTTTATTGAAGGCTTATATTTATTTTTTTATATTCATATAGATTATATGTATGATTAAATTCCCAATTAGAGTTTGAATTTATCACCAAAATCGAGATGGTGGTATAGTTTATTGTCAAATATTAAATTTTTTTATTTAAAATAATATGTCTGTTTTGAATAATTAAATATAATTTCCATTAAGTAGGGTTGTTTTTGTGATATTTTATTTATAGTGAAACTGACCATTTTATTTTTTTGTGTTATTCTATTTTTATAAGATATAAATGTTTTTCTATGGAAATTGGTACCCAAATCTATTTCAATATTTTAAATAATGTATGGTTTTGAAAATTGATTTTTTTGATTTAATTCTTAAGAAGGGATCAAGACCATTAAAAACTTTATGGAATTCCTTTTGTTAAATGTGATGAATTTTTAGTTTATATAGATTATAATTTCTTATGCTTCCATTATAATTTATTTACTTTACTTTAATTATTTCTCATGGAAACATAGGAACTTGGGTTGAGAAATCTAGAATATGACCATTTCCCTACCACTTGAAGTGGTTTTTTTCTCATATTGTGAAGCAATATACATGGAATCGGCACTAGAAATTGAATTTATAATATCTATTAAACATTATAAGGTAATGAGAGTCCCATGTGAATTCATTTCATAGGGAAGTTCTGTATTTAGATTCCCTGAGGAAACACCTATGATATTTATTTACTGAAATTTTTTATTATTTTTCACCATGTGTTATTGTTGTTGGATTTATTTCCACTCTTATGATGTTATTTACTGTATTTAATTTCACAAATTTTATTTTATCCTTTGGTAATAGTTATTCCCCAAAACCTTTTAATTATTTCTTATGCCTCGAATTTATAATCATTGTATTTTATGTTTATAGTTACCTTCATTGAATGATGTTTTAAAAAACATGTTACATTGAGTTTTGAAAAAAAAATATAAATAGATATTTAGATCATGTTGTTTATATTTAATTTTTATTTTAAAGTTATTTCAGAGTGTCATTTTAAAATGTATCCCTTATATAATGTGGAATTCCTTTTTATGAATTGAAAAGATAAATTTCAATTAATTGACATGGTTTAATAAAATACTAAAATTGTTATTAACTCACATATAAAATGTTCAACTAACTTGAATGGATTTTACTTTTAAAGAACATGAATTTGGTGTGGGGATGATACTTTTTGGTAATTTTTAGGTGCATTCAAAAATTTACATTTCCTATTTTGACCTGTTTATAGTGTAGTTTTACTTGGTGGACTACTTCCCACTATATTCTCCTGAATTAGATTTACAATTGAGGTAGGATGGTGATCATAAGTAAAATAGGGTTTATCAAATCAATGATTACCTACTCATTCTCATTATTTTTATAATATAAATGTATTTTCATGTCTAGATAAATTAAATTTGTTGATATCATAAAAAAAATTTCATAACATTTATGTTAAAGACCGTAATGATTTTTTTTATTTTTTTTATTCTTGTCTTGTGTTTTTTAATATATTAATGATAATCTATTTACATTGCCTGGATTTATGATATATTAGTGAGTCCTATAGGATACAAGGTAAGATTTATTTTATATTTTATTGTATTTAGAGAGATAAAATAAACCCATATGAATTTATTTTCATACATGGTTCTTGTACCCAAACTAAAGTGACTATAATTACATCTCTTATTCCTATTGAAGGCATTTTCATGTTCTCTGTTTTAAGGTGCACTGGGTTTGTTGATAAAAAACGGTATCATATCCTATGTTTACAAAGAGTTAATAGATTTTTTATAAACCCTTTTGTATTTTGGAGAGTATGGTATATTGGATCTAGAATTTTTGGGATGTGATGGTTAGGTTTTTAAAGAGTATATTTATCACTACCTCAAATATACCGTTGATTAATCGGGGTATTTCTAGTTGATAAAATTTTATTTCATGGTTCTTTTCAATATTTTTGTGTATTTTGATTTCAATCTAGGTTATTTTGGATTTTATAGAATCCATGTTGGTTGTTTTTATTTTTTTAGTAAGTGAGAGAATAAATGGGGTTTCATAGTTAGCCAACATGGTTTCAAAAATCATTTAATTCCCATGTACATGGTTTTTCATGACATCTCAACAGTAACTATACAATTGGGATACGGTCTGCCAAAACATGTGGTCAAACTAGGCATAACCACTAACCCCTCCTTAATCTTTTTTGGAACACTTTTCACTCTAGATTTCATCGCGGTATAACTATTTCTGATTTTAGGTTAATTGAAGATAGTTTTTTTATATTTTTATTCCATTTTATTGTAATTGATTAATGATTTGTGCAGAAGAACTTATTAGGAATAGAAATATAGAATCTATTAAATTTACTAAGAAAGTTTTTATAAAATTATTTTCATCATGTTAAATTTTTTTGGATTGAAAAAGATTTTCAAAAAATGATTACTGAAATTAAAATGTCAATCAAAAATGGAGTTTGAAATTTATAGTTAAGTATTCTAAGATAAATTGAAATGGAAATTTATAATTGGATTTTTAAAAAGATGTCAAGGAATTAATTGTGAGTTTATAATATTATTATCAATTATAATTTTTTTAAAGGATAGGGTCGAAGCCTCATTTATTATTAAAGCTCTGAAAATATCTCTTTTACTGGTTAGAGGGAGACCCATTACATATCCCGAAGGCCCAATGGGCATTTATCCCATTACATGGCCCGTATGCCCAAATTTTTTCCCAAGGCACATTTTATGAATAGTACTACTACAGTACCCACCTGCTTGAGTATCACACAGTACCCGCCACTGCTACAGTACCCTGCCGCCACTACTAAGTTGAATACTAGTTGAATATTTATACATTATTTATTTTAATTTCACATTACTTTTATAATCTCATATGCATCCCATAAAGGTCCTAGGTTGTTGCGGGATGTATTTGTTTTTAGTTTTTCTTGGTTTATTTTCCGTATTATTTTGAATTTGTAATTACTTTTCATGATGAATATACCTAGAATATAGGTGTATTAGACAATCAAAAAAATTATAGGATTTTTATCCTAACATTAGGGATCCTAGTAAGATACCAACTATATTTCATTAAGTGTATTTTTAATTAAACGAGTGGTTAAGGATTCACTGTGTATTTGATTTCAAAATGTGGCCTTTGTTTGGACCATAATTTGGTGGTATTATTATTTAGACTATATCAATTTAAAGAATTTATGAATTTACTTGCGATTATTTTGTTGATTTTTATTAGCCAACCAAGGATGGAAACATTCCATATTTAGTTTACTCTTGGTGAAGGTCCACTATCATGTGAGAAGAAAGTTTTTGTGAAAATTGTTGTGTTCTATCAAGATAAAGACATATTAAATCCATAAGAACTCTAGTATCATATAATTTTTGGGAGGTAGTCGAGTGTTTTGAATTCATTTTTTTATTTTCATGATATAAGTTGGGCAGTTGTCTGAGGTATCCCTTTAGGGTCACTTCTATTTCTTCTACCCATATCTTTTCCCCCCATCCTTTTATAAATATTTGATTGGTAGTTTGACATTTTTGGAACTCTAGTATATATTCAAAATTTGAGACCTAAATGACTGGTTTAAGGAAATTATGGATATAATTATTGATTTATGTTAGTTAGAATCATTTATTAAAGGTTTTAATTTTTTTTTGATTTTCCCTTGTATTATTCGCTAGTTTTAGAGACATTATTGGATAGTGTAGTCTTTATCGAGGTGTGATTGAGAATCAGTCATAAATCACCTTCTGACTATCCCTTTTATAATTTTTTTATGATATTCGATTTTGATAAAGTATTTTATATGTTTAAAAATCAAGGGATTTCATATAATTAGGATGATCTTATTTTGGTTCTAAATAAGGGTTAGATTTGTGATCTTACCTATTTATCCCTCCCCAAATTAAACCCCTCATTGGTCTCCATTTCCACCCTCCCGCATAAGTAAGCCAAATTAGAGACTTAAGTATATCTACCTCTTTCATTCATGTATTTTTGGATAATTTTCAAGTTTATAAGGGGATAAATTGAGGTTATATGTAACACCGTAATATATAAAAAGAAGAACTTTTTGTGTGAAATCGTATACAACGGGAAACATCAGGCTTAAATGACCCATGAAATATTATTATTTAAATATGGTCGTTGTAATATAACTACAAGATTTATATTTATTAATAGAATTAACAATATTATATATATATATATATACATATATATACATACATATATCTATATATATTTATATATAAATATATATATACATACATACATATATATAAATTTATATCACAATAAAACTATATATATACTAATTAAAAAAAATAATCACTCAATTTTTAGTAAATTCATTAGATTCTTCAAATACATGTTTTCTTATGAAAATATTTTATTAGTTTTTTAGAGATAATATTATAATTAATTTCTATAAATTTTTGAAAATTTATTTTATAAAATGAACATTAATTTTCAAATAAGAATACTAAATTTATCATAGGGTGATTTTTTAGGATTTTTCTAATAGTATTGGGTTCTTACATAATATTGAAAAATATAAATTATTAAAAGAAAACTGTATTTTATTTTAATTTATTTACATGTAAATTTTTAATTTAGAGTAGCTTTGAAATATTATCTTTTTCCTTAGGATTTAGAATAATCCTATTATATTATTTTGGATTAATTTAAAACAATAATTTCATATAAAAAACATTTTAAAACATAGTAATTTGTTTTTATGAATAAATATTTTTAATTACAATTTTCATTTTAATCATAAAATAATTCCTTCGACATATATTAATTTAATACTGAAAAATGTATACAATTTTCGGAATCATGGGGTACAGATTTTGTAAATTTCCACCTTTTATATTATGGTCATTATAAATAGTAACCACATGAAATAATTGTTACTATGATGAGGGTAAGTCTGCTATTAAGGATAAAAATAATATCATAATGGCAAAAAATGAGACTAAAATATTAATTTATCCTATTGTAATGTTTTAGTTCATCCATGTCTGTACATGTTTCAGAAATATGGAAACATGGATCCATAATTCTTTGATTTTGAACTTTATATTATTTTTTTTATTGCAATGTCAAAAATTTCATTCTCTTTTTTTACCATCTAATTTTTTTTGGAAATATGAATAAAAAAGGATATGGTTTTTATAAATAATTAATTTGGAATATTTTTTTTCATTGTAATTTATTTCAAGTTTTTAATAATGAAATAATTATCTTAAATTTCTATAAACACTGATTTAATATATATTAAATTTATGTAAAAATTAAATTATATGATTTTAAAAATAATAAATGTACTATAATTTTAATGAATTATTATTTCCCACAAATTTATTAGGTAAATATAACTCTTTAGTGATGTATTAGAGGATTTTATCTGAATTTATTTTCCTTCATGTTGTTTTTAATGCCAAATTAATTGAATAGTCCCAAATATGCCAATGATAATCATTTATATTAGATAATATTTTATTAAATGTTTAAAAGTAATAAAAATAACTAAAAAGGACACTTAGTATGATAAATAGTAAAAAATTACTTAAATTTTATATTTATAATCTAAATTTCACCTCATATGTAAAATTATATATATTAAATATTGAAAAAAACATTACCACAATTAAGGTTATAATTGGATAACCAAGGGGTTAATAAGAAAGAAAATGTACAAAATGATATCATAATCTATTAAATTTATTTTAATGATTATATCAATTCCATATTTTCATCATATTTGAATCCATGTCATTTTGGAACTGTTTTACTTGAGTTGGAAATATATTATGTTATATTATTTCACATATTTCAAAAAATGACATAAATGATATTTAATAATTAATAATAAATTATTAAATAATATAATGTTAATAAAAATCAAATTTTCAACCTTGTGATTGGAATATTGTTTTACAAATCAAACATGGTCCATTTATGGGTGAGTTTACCATTTTAATTAATTATCCCCCCCTAAAATGTCAAAAACAATGTATCAATATAATATGAAAATACATTAAAAAAGATAAGTTTGAAAAAATTGCATAAAATTGAAAAATAATTATTATATTAGATGGCTTTCACTCATAATAATTACATATTATATTTATATTATTTTGGAACTATTTTAACATTGAATTTAATAAGAATCGATTTAATACTGAATGAAATTTCAATAATTCACATCTCCTCATTATAAAAGGGAACCAACTCTCCTCTACTATACACAATTCAAAAAACCATGTATTTTGGAAAATATAATCCCAAATCCCTTATAATAATATATCACCTCATTCTTCCGTCAAAAGGGAAAAAATCAGTATTCATGTGCATGACAGACTATATATAATTTTTTTTCCTTCACCACTACTCAATGATGGTTAAAATTACGGATTCAACGTATGAATATATATATATATATATATATATATTATTTATGACATATTTATTATTATTTAATGATAATATATCATATAATTTATTATTGTTCTATCCACTGAAAAATATTAATTCCATTCCTGTGTATGTGAGGATTACCACTACCATAAAGAGATGTGATTTATTTATAGTACCCAAATAACATGGCTAAAATATATATGTATGTTTATTGAACTAATATTATATTTATGATTCAATAATTATAATGAAAAGATAATATAATAATTACCTTTTTTCCATTATGAGCAATTAAACTAGAAAATTTACCCATGCATATGTACGACCCACACTCTCAATAATAATAACATAGTTCATTTTTCATAGATATATTTCACTGTTTGTTTTAAAAGTATATTTGTTTTAAAAAATGAAATATATTTTTTTCATCTTAAAAATATTGAAAAATTACCACTTTTACCATAGTTAGCCTATTGATGTCATTTTGGACATACAAAGAAAATATTATCAAAATGTATCAGCTAAAATTAGTTGACTATATATTTAAATATATCACGGTAATTGGTAAAATTTAATTAAAAAAAAAATTTTCAAATGGGAATTAAAATTTAATTAATTAACACAATTTAATTATTTACTAACATATAAAATGTGGGTGATTAGTTAAACTTAAGGAATACGACAATTTACTTTAGAAACAACGTTTTATATGTATCAAATATTTATTTTTAAATCCTTTTATAAAATGTACATATTCTATAAAAATAGATGTACTTATATAGAAATAATTATTTAAAAAGATAGCTTTATGAATATTTTTAATTTCAATAAAATTTATTCAAAAATGAATATTTTGATGGAATTTTTTTACATTATTTATATAAGATATAAATAATGTTCTATTTTAACGTATATGGCATTAACAGATTTTCCCTCTACCAAAAACCATTATTTGTTATTTTGATTCCATTATAATTTTTCTTATTTTTCACATTGTATAAACCCCTATTCCCTTTGTTATATTCGTTTTCATAATGAATTCTTAAAGGAATAGTTTTTTCAAAACATGGAATTTTTTTATTAGGGGTTCATGGATTATTTTTCTAATTATGAAAGCGTTCATGTGTTGAAATTATGTTATGGGTTGTGGGAATTGTTTATAATTAAGGTTTTTTCATTATAAATCATTTATGGATGGCTCAGTTATAAACCTTGTATGGGTGGTCCCATTATAAATATTGTATGCATGGTTACGTTATAATATAAGGATGCATGGTTATGTTATAAATAAAAAAAGTATGGCTCTATTATATCCGTTCATCACATAGTGAAAAGATCATGATGTAATTTGACCATGAAGGTTTTTTCATTTTTTAGAGTTTAATGAAAATGATGTCCCTTGTTACCTATATGATTTATTTATCATGGATATAGTTTTTAAAGAATTCATGTTATTTCAAAAGGTGTGTTAATATGATTTTGTTTAAGGGAATGTATTTTCTACTTAGTAATGATAAAATTTATAATACAATGAAAATAATTTTATGATCTATTAATGAATGAAATGAAAAATTTATGTTTTTTATTTTTCCTTGATTCTTTCTTATGAAATGATTTAAGGAAATATTAGTGTAGATTTGATGATTTTGTGTGTAAGAACATGTTTATTTTTCAGTCCATGTTTATTTTAAAAAAATGTGAAATTTTATAATTATTCATTGACTAAATGATTTATTTATTTCTTATTATGTAAATTACTATGATTTATTTGTTAATCCCACATTATAAAAAAAATTATAAGGTTTTAAGTATATCTAGGTAAAATGATGAGATCACAAATATAAATGAAAAGATTTTTTTATGAAAATAATGATTGTTATTTCATAAATTAATTTTTTAGGAAGGATATATACTATGAAGATGTTCAAAAAATGATATGTAGTATATAATTGTATAAGTGTGATAACCAAATTTCTGAAAACACTAAACAATAAAGATCATAAAATGTAATAAAATTAAATCATGAAATAAAACGCTATATTATGTAATGTTTAAGGTAATGACCTTATATTAGAGGTTAATTTATCCTATCATTCACTTCTCCATCTCCACATAATTCCAATTCCATCTATAGGGTCCCTTTTTTCCAAACCCCAGTTGAGGCTTTGTCTAAATGTCTTCTATCTCTTGATATTATGGTTTGTGGAAGGTTCATTGGGTCCTCCTCTTCTTATATTTGTGGGATTCACTTCATTTTTTCTTGGTTTAAGGTATATGGTATCTATACATTACTCATTACATTTATAATTTTTATTGAAAATGTGTAATGTTATATCATCTTTAGTATATACAATTAAATATTTTTTATAAATTTAGTTGATTATACTTGGATTTTATAGAAAGAGTAATTATATTTCCTTTCTTATTTATTATTAAAATATATTATTAAATTTTCAGGAATTTATTCATTGATATTTAATTCCTAATTGGACATTTTAGTTTATTTATTAACCTATGACTGTTTTTTGTCTCAAAAGTAATAGAAATGATCTATCTCTAAAAAATTATAGTTTTTGACTAATTGATGATAGTTTCTAGGAATTTATTTTTCATTAATTTTATATTGTTTTTATAGTGGAACCTATATATTGATTTTTACATGTTGTTTGGGTTTCATATTTAATAACAAAATATATTTCTAAGGGAATTAAGTTCTAAATCAGTTTCAATGTTTTCTACCATGTTTGGATGTTTAGTTTCAAAACTGGTTTTCTTTATTTAATTCTTCCAAAAGATATCAAGGCATAGTCGAAAAATCATAAATTGAATTTAATTATAATGGTGGTGAATAATTTTTCTATATAATTTGGATTTTCATGTGTTTCCCTTGTGATTTATTTATTCACCATAATGTTGTTGGTAATAGAAACCAACGAGGGTGGGTAGGAAAATATAGAGCATAATGAAGGTCATTACAACTAGATATTAGTTTAATCACAACTAGTGAGGTAATATTTATGTATCCACCACTATATTGTAAATTTATTGTGTTTATACTACTTTTTGAGGTCATTGTACAAACATATGAAGTCATTAAATTTAAAATTACCCTTTTATTTTCCCTAAAGAAGCGCCCATAATGTTATTTACTCTCGATTTTTACTTTTTTGTTTTGATTTTTCATTTTAGGTTTTTAAATGTATCCTATAATGTTGTTTAATTTTTATTTATTTGTTTGATTTTATATACTAAAACTTGTTATTCCCCAATATTAATTATATATTAATATTAGATTATATTTCTAATTATTTTATTTCAAATATTCCATTCACTACTATAAATAATATTTTAAATGAGAATTCATAGATTATATTTAAAGAAAACTACCTGAAAACTATTTTTAAAACATGTTTGTTATTATATTTAATATTTATTGGTATTCTAATGTTTTATTTAAAAAGTAAACTCATAAATAATGTAGTTTTAATTCTTAAGGAAAGAGAAGCTTAATTTTCCCCATTTAAATTGATTAAGTGAAATTAGTTAATGGTTATACTTTCATAGAATGTATTTTAAAATTTCAATGAAATTGGTTTTATTTTAATGATCATGCATGGGATGTTGAAAGGATAAAATTTTGGAATTTTTATGACCCCACTTCAATATATATTTTATTCTCTCTTAGGTCTTATATGAGTTCCATATAGATAGAAGATTTGTACAATAAGCATCTAAATCTAGTTTGGTGTCTAGGTTTGATAGTGATCATGGGTCACATGGGAATTTCTATTTTAGTTATTATCATTATTTTTTTTATTTTTTATTTCAAATGAATTATCATTTTTTTTATGATTACATTTTGAGAACTCATTTTGGATTTTAACAACTCTTCTGGGATAATGATTTTATTTAAAATTTTTATGTCTGGTAGTAACTTTTCCTTATTTTATTTTTTCTAATATGGTATTATTGTTTGAATATATGTATTTCATTCAGAAGTTTCATATTAGATATGCTGTAAGTTCTCACTATGTATTTCATTATTAATAATGGGTTAAACATTTATTATATGATTATACTTGATTCCTTGGTACTAGTTATAAATCTTTGCAAATCGGAAATGAGCCTCCAGTCATGTAATGATCTGGAATGTGTTCTTTGTTTAGTGGTGGCCCATGTTATATTTGGAAACTCTGAAGAAGAGAACATGGGATCATTGAAAAATAATATATCTGAATACCCACTATAATAGGATTACAATGATATACAGTATTAAATATCCCTAGAATAGAAATAGAAATAAATCCATAAGAAACAATCATCACCCTCTAATACCCAATCACAAATCAAAAACACAACAATCATATTTGTTGATAACTAAATAGCCATAAAACAGCATAGAAATAATACACAAGAAGTTACAGTAACCCACTTTAACATAGAAAAAAATGTAACACTATTTGATAAAAAAACAATAATTATATATAGAATATAAAAACATTAATCTTCATTAAATGTTTGAATTTATATTAATAATCCACCAAAAAAACAACCAGGGTGTCTGAAAAAATGTAATCCAATAGAATCATCTCTAACAATGTTCACACACTCAGGGAGAGAGCCCAAACTAGAAAACAAAGATAAATGCACCTACTGATAATTCATAGTTGAAATAAAGTAAGAAACCATATTAAATTCTTGCCATGTGTGGGCCACATCAAGCTTCCCATTCAGAATGTTGGTTTATTGTTTGTAAACAATGCATGGGGGCCTGTAAACCATGCATCCATGTATACTTCCAATAGAACTACCTCTGTATAATTTTATATATTGTGTGTTCTTTGTAAAAAATTGTGCATCTTGGTTACCAATTCCATAATAGGAAAACATGGTTGGAAAACGGTTAGGAAAAGTATGTGTCCTAACAATATTCCCCATTAAATGTGGAAAAATGATAATTACCCTCCTAAAATTAATTTTCCTTCCATTATATTCACCCCATTTCTTCACTAAAATTAAGTGGTGAAATACATGTTCTACCATATCTCCCAAGGATCAATCAAATTATTTTTCTTTGGTTTTAATGCGACTTTTAGTGTGAATCAAAGCACTGTGTTAGGATATAAATCACATTCCATCTATTTTCTAGTACAAGATCATTTTGTATTTACTTGTTATTCAAATACTCGTAGAAACAACATTTTTTCAAGGAGTCCTTGGGTTTGGTGCGAGACATTTTTTAGTAAGAATAAAAGTCCATGGTTGGGTGATTTCATGTATATAAAAATTAGGTCAATTTTCTATATAATTTCTACCATATTATAGTTGTTGTTATTATGTATGTGTTTGTGTCATCATGAGATCATGGTTTTTATTCTTGATTATAAAAAACAAAATGTAAATTTAATAGAAGTTTGAGACCCATGATAGACCTCATTAGGTCTTTTGATGATTATGAGACTGAGCCGAAGGCCACCCATGGGGAGTGAAAATCCATTGAAAATTGATTGAATGTGTTTTTAAGGAATAATCATAGGGTTTATGTGATTAAATCCGTTATACATAATTTTTAGAATTTTAACTTAATATAAGGGGTTTTTTGTATTAACATAGAAAATATAATGGTATATGATACAAATAATGGGAGAATTGATCAATTATTTAAGGGGATGGTTATATAAAAAAATTGCCAGAACGCGTGTCTAAGGGTTGTACTTGTGAAAAAATGGTGATGTGGATGAGTAACGGAAATTGAACTGAAGGTGTGGAATGTAATGAACCATGAAGATGATGGTAAAAGAAATGTAATATCCTTGTTAATTTAATAGTGAAGAGTTCACTGATGATGACCCTTGAAAATGTGAATTAATGGTATGGGTTGGATGTTAGAATGAGGATTCTCATGAATGGGATAGTCCATACTAATTCTCTTGGCACCCCAAATGTAATTTCTAGTTTTGGACCGAATTATTCTCTTGTCCCCACTAATTCATTTCATGCATTAAATACATGGTGGAGGTTTAAAACTCATATATTTAGACACGATATGGGTACCTAAACTGAGCCTCAATGTTAAAAGGATTTTCATAAAATTGATTAATGATTTACCTTTTGAATTAAAGTGTTTAACCCTTAACCTTTATTGTTTATACATCCAACATGGGTTGAAGTAGGTTTTGTGGCTCAGTTACTTGTTTGAAGCAAGGGAGTCGATTATGATATTTCATAATTATTTAATTATAAAACATGTTTTATAAAATACTTTTGAATTATTCATTTATACTTCTCCATACACAATTATTAGAATGGATATTTTTTCTAAACACTTTTTTTGGTGGCCAACTAAATAATACACACTCACTTGTTGTGATACAATTGATATCTAATTTGATTTTATGAATGGATGTCAGTATAAAGAAAAAAGGCTCTATGATAGATGGTAGAGTTGGTATTTTGGGAAGGGGAATAGATGAGGGGACAAGGTTGATGTTAAGAACTATTTTGGGGATTTAATTTTGTATTTATTTTTTGTTCTCCTGGGAACAAGACATTGTATGACATGAAATATTTTCTTTATTTGTTGTGGTTATTTTACCCTGTCCTGGGGTACGCTTATGGAATTTGTGGTTATGGTTGCTGTATTAACTTTTTTTCTTGTTTATTATATATCATGATATGCTACATTGTCTTTCTATAGTAAAGTGTTTATAATCTGCCTTGGCACCTCGTTAGACCCATGCTACTAGTTTACATCCACTATTATATTTGGAGGGGTTCTTGGGGTTATTTAATTATTAGGCTTGGGTCACCAGTTTACTGGAACCCCAGTTAGGATGTTACAAAATTATATTATAGTTGTTTCTTTATAATGATTAAAAATTTGAGAATGGTGGAGAATATAATGAGATGTTTCATGTCTTGGAAATGATCTTATTCACACCAGGAGCTTACCGTTGTGTCATAGAAACCCCATGTTCCTTGGGTAGGATTTATGTTATTGGTGTTTGATTATTATATTTCGAGGATATTTCACAACATATTCCACAAATTTCGTGTGAGGGTATTAATTTATGACATTTTACTTATGGTGCAACATGAAATGTGGCTTCATATTTTTTTTATCATTTAAGAACATATGTATTCATGTGAAACAGATCATATTAGGAAAACAATGGAAATAATATTATTAATTGGTTGTGGGAATTGAAAATTATTTTCTATTTATATTTCCATTTGAAGAAAATACTTTCAAATAATGAAATTAATATTATATACGTAAAATAATTTGTGAGAAATTGTAAAATAGTTTCAAATGTGATATTGAAAATTTGTTATTTTTTTACCCTTAGTTAACCATGTCCCAAAATAGTGGTTACTGATTGTAGTGATATTGTTTATGTTATGATAATATAGATATTGTACATAGAATGAATTTTTTCATCTAGTTATGAGATTTGAGATGCACGTTTTCCATTGTAATGAGATGTTACATCAATGATGACTTCTAGTGGGGTGATAGGATTGAACAATAGGGAATGTGCTTCTAATAGCCATAAAAGAGGAAATATTGGATCTAGGAGGTTGAAATGAATATTATTTTTAATAATAGATACTCTAGGAGGATTGTGAATATTATGTATGATGTAAAGATCGATTTCTAGCTATGTAATCTTCTATCATTCACTATAGAGGATGCACCTAAGGATGTTGAGATATAGATTGAGTCTCTCCCAAAGAATTTGGATCACAAGGATAGTCCTCGATAGATGAATTTCAAGTAATAAGATTATATATCATGATGTCTAATGATGTGTGGGTGTGATGTCTCAGATAATGTATGGTAGCTAGATGACATTGTTTGTAAGTAAAACCATGAGTTTTTCTGGGATTAATTTTACCTTGAGACCTTGAGATAAGGGAGATCGAAAAAATTTATGTAATTAGATTATGGGATTGTGTGAGTGATGGATTATTCTAGCCTCTTCAATTATATTCATAATGGTTTTCCCAAACTAATTTGAAAATGTGTAAACTATGAGAAATTGTTTTTAGTGGGGTCCCATATATTAGATAAGGTCAAGGTGAATAACTTTTATATGAAGAAGTTCAACATGGTGGTGTATCAAGCTCTCATCACAAAGGGGAACCTGAATGTGGACATTAGTAGTGGATAAATGATTTTAGTTATGAGATTTTATATATCTTACTTCGATAATAGAAAGCACTATTCTGATAATTTCCAACATGGTGGTAGTGGATATAATATAGAAGGTATAAAATTGGTGTCTTATGTTAGTGAATGAGTATTAGTCTATCACGGTTTCAGGATGGGTCTCGCGAATGTCTAGATTCCTTGACCAACAATACATTATTTATATTCTTGTTGGATGGGGTGTTTATAAATTTTCTTTCGGAACCCTTGATAGATAGTAATTGATATGTGTTATAGGAAAATGAAAGGGACCTGTTAGATTTGTGCTACCCCATATCAGTCCAACAATTAGAGTACTACTAGATGTACCAGTCCTAGTGGAGGATGAGGTGATCCATTTAGAGTGAATATGTATTTTGAAATTAGTGTAGTTCATGGGGATCGTATTGAATCATCATTAACATGGGAAGATTAACTACATTTGGTTATTCATTATCCTAGTGGATAAATGCAAGACCATCAACTCCATGTGGTATGACTATTATAGATTCCTTCCGCGTTATAGATTTATTTGAGACATGATCCCCCATTATTTTATATCTTGTTTACTATTAGATGGATTGGGTCTGGTGGTGGGGATCACATGTGGGGTTATTTCCTTTGATACACCATTGGTGGTACGATCAGAGCTATTAATTTTTTATAAAGGGTATTACCCCATTAATGGGGAGTGTTGTTTTCATTAGAAATTGCACGTGCTTGAGAGTTTGAGTTATTATTTAATATTTAGAATGGACTAGTCAGATCATATCAATTTCAATTAAATTTTTACTATAGGATAGTGACCTGCATGTCTCTTTAGGTTTGTACATATTCCAATCTTGGTGAATGAGATATTCAAGTATTGTATACAGGGCTAGTTATTTAAGAACTCAGTAACCTCACATCCAATGTTTTCTGTATTTTTCATGATAATTTTGGACTGGAGTATGATTTATTCCACCCAGTAGCAGATCATTATCATTACATGTTTCTAGTGGAGTTACTAGGTTTACACCTGATATGGAAAAAGAGTTTACTATTCAGTTGATTCATAGGAATTATATACCTTCTATTCTACTATATATAATGAAACTAGGAAATCATCAAGTGGTTAATACTATGTTGGGGGATTTGGAAGTTAAATAGTTCAATTTTTTTTTGAGAAAATTCCCTTAGGGATATGTGGTTTTTTTCCAATAAGGTGGACTAAACATTTTTATTATGTTCCAATTATTAAAATTTGAACTAAATAGAGATCAAGAAAATCGACCTAATTCAACATATTTATGGTCTATTAAACTATATGAGTGGTATGTGGGTCCTTTATAATTGATTAGAAATTAGGATATTATCAGCTTGTCCACAAGTCTATTTTTAAATGTAAAGTAATGGATTTTTTCACTGAGATTTATATAGGAACTCAAGAGGAGTAGGAGCAAATGACCAAAATTTCTTTCTCGGTTGACCCCTCTATTCTATGAGAGTTCATATAATGGTAGTATGATGATCTATAGTTACAATCATTTTTTCATATCTTTAGATGTGGGGAAATACATTCTTACTAGGTCATCGATGATTATTAGATCATCCATGTTCATGGAATTGTGATTATGTCCACCTCTATGTGGGATGAGATAATGATTGTGATTCATGTAATGATGTTTTTGGGGAAATCTACTTGAAAAAAATGTAATTTAATCATTATAGATAGTAATGGTGGATTCAAATATTGAAGGATATCAACAGTTTTGTGGGGCAACACTACACCTATCAACATGGGAATGATTAGAACAAGTGACCTTATATTATTTTACATATATTTCTCATTATTGAGTGGAATTTGGGATTATATTATCATTGATTTTGTGTTATGTATTCTGAGAAATCACTAGAAGAATGATGTGATATGGGTGATTGTGGATTAGTTAAAAAATATGGCCATTTTTTACTAATCGGTGAGATGTTCACCATACACTAGTTTGGTGACTTGTATGTTTGTATATAGTGAATTTGAATGGGGTGCCGTGAATTATTGGTTTAGATAGAGACCCCTATTTTACATCATTAATTTAAAAATTATTTTATAAGGTTCTAGGTAATCATATGTTTCTGTGTACATTTTTCCAACCATAGAAAACATTGAATTCAAAACATACTATTAGTATACATTTGGATATCATGCATTATATTTTGGTGATACATGGGAGAAGTATTTTTATGATGTTTAGTTCAACTATAACGAAAGTTATTAGGAGATTATCTATAAGGTACTGTATGAGACACTATATTTTAGGCCATGTCGATCACCTTTGTTTTTTATAGAATTATGGGAATCACATTTTTTGGGATAAGCCTCATATAGGATAAACTATAGAATTGATATTTGATCTTAAATTGTATGGATATGAAAAATTATATACAGAATTTATAAGTTGATTTATGTCATCGAACATAGGAGTTTATAGTGTGTGATCGTGTATTATTTTAGGTATCACCATGAATTGGTAAAAATTTGATTCATAAAGAGATTTTTTTGGAAACTAGGTAGGTTCGGTTGTTCGATATTGTAGAGAGGATTAGACTAGTAACAGATTAGTTAGATCTTCCATAGTAGTATCATTCTATGCATGATGGTTCTCAAGTGACACAAATTTAGAAATATCACCCCGATCATTATCATATGATGAAAATTAATCATGTTCATTGTGAGTGTGATGTGTCCTTTAAAGAGAAAATTATTCCTATGGTAGATCATAATGAGAATATTGTTCAGTGTATGATTTTAACCTTTTTCTGAGTATTTTGGAATTATGGACGTGTTCAATATATAAATTGGGAGATGGAAGATAATGTATAAGCCCAGTGGTCTAATATTTTAACAATAAATCTTAGTTATGTTTGTGAGTACAACTCAATGATTATATTTTATAAGGTGGGGTGGTTTTAGGATCTTGAACCTAGACATTATATTCATTTTTTTAATTTTGGTTAACCTATTTTTGAAATATTTAATTTAATTATTATCATTAGAAGGAAAGGTATTGAAAGTTTCTCTATATTTTAGGACATGAAAAATTGGGAAAGGAGTTAATCATTGTACGTATAATAGAGAGAACATGGTTAGAAGAATCCATGCACCATAACCCTATTTCTTATAGGAGGGGGAATCATGGTTCGATAACCATGCAAGGGTGGCCTTGAAACTATGTAATCTAGGATAAATCCAACCACATAGACATCACATTGGTTTCCAAACGATGTGGGATCCCCAAATACATTATAGATTTATTCCCACTTAGATAGACGAAACCACACTATTGGGACATGGCAATCTAAATTGTATGGCCTAGCCTTTCACCCCATTAATAGAGGGAAAATGAAGGGTTTTCCTCCAAACCATAAATGTTTCTTCCATTATATTCCAACCCATTTCTTTTGTAGCAGAAAGGGGTGATAAATAAGATCTCCCTTATATTACATTGATCAATCTCCTTTGATTCATTGGTTATCGAAGTTCCTTTTTGTGAAAAACAATGATCTAGGTGACATTGCGATTCATATTTCTTCTTCTATTTTTGGAACAATATTTTCATGGTTGTTCCTCTAATTACAAAGATCTTAAACTACATAGTTTTATAGGGAATAGATAGAATTGGTGTTAGTGTTTATTTTAGTTTAACTCCAGGGCCATGGTTGTGAGAGTGATTATACTAGAGCATTATCTAGTTGGTTAACATGATTTCTACTATATTCTTGTTGTAATTATTTTAAATTTATTTGTGTCATTGTGCGACCAAACTAAATTATTTTTATTTGATTAGGAAGAGTAAATTGGTTCTTTAACTTATTTTTGGGTCCAATCATAGAGCACTTAAAGTATGTTGATAATTATTTGACTAATTCTGAGGCCACTAATGGGGTGTGTAAATCAATTGAAAAAATTGAAATGAGGCTTTAATTGATTAATTAGAGGTTTTATGAGATTATATCTGTTTTACATGATGTTTAGTATGTTGTCACTATATAATGGGTAGTTTGGATTAATATGGAATATATAATGGTCTCTAATATGAATACGGGTTGATGTGATAAATGGTGTAAGGGGCATGTTTATTTAATTAAATTGATAGAACAGAAATTTAATTATTGTGGATGTGAATAAATTTTATGGAGGACTAGTTTGGGAAATTAAACTAATGGTATGGAATGTAATGAACCATTAAGATGACAATAAACGAACCAGTGTAACATTTTTTTAAATTTTTTAATGATGATGTTACTAATGATTAACCATGGAAGAATTGAATTATTTATATTGGTTAATTGTTTGACTGAGTCTCCTCATTATTAAGATGGACCGGATTGATACATTACCCATCATTGATGAAATTATTGTTTGGGGATTAACTAATTATATAGACCTCACTAATACACTCCATATCATGAATATTGTAATGATTCTCCATTATCCTATAGATGGATATGGTATGGAAACATGGACTAAGGCTCCAATATTCAATTATTTTTAGGGAATTGATTAATGAATTTCTTTGTGAATTAAATAAACTAATCTCAGAGTGTATGGTTTAGTCATCTGTTGTGGGATGAATAAGTTTTGGTGATTAAATTTATTTTTTGAAACCCAATAGAAAATTAGGACGATTAATAAAGGATTATGAATGAAAAAAATATTATAAACTACTTTTCTATTACTCATTTATAATTATTTATACATTTTTTATTAGACTAGATATTTATTTAAACATTATTGGGGATGGACTACTAAGTTGAACTCACTCAGTGCTTGGGATGTTGTTGGTACTCGATTAGATTTCATGGTTCTGTATTATGAAAATATTGAAGTCAATATGATATATATAAATATATATGAGTCTTAATTTTGGGATGGAGAATTTATTAGGGGACTCAGCTGATGTTGGAACCCTTTTCTGGGATATATTCTGGTCTTTATTTGGTTTTTTCTCATGCACAGAACACTGTAAGACCAGGCATATTTACTATACATTTTTTTAGGAATTTTTCAAATTTTGGTCTCTTATTATGGGATACACAAATATGGTTAGTGTTTAATCTTTTCCTCATTTTTTATTGTCAATATTTATTTACATTGTTCTATTACCCATGAAAAGAGGTTATAGTCTCCTCAGATAACACGTTAGACTCAAACTCCTAGTCATAATTCTCTAGCATACTAAGAGGTGCTCTTGTGGTCATGTAAGGAACCAACATTGGGACCAGATTAGTTGAACCTCATTCATTACATTACAATGAATTTATAATTTATTTAATTTTTTACTAAAAGTTTACTAATTTATCATTTTTATTATTATTATCATGTTTTAATTGTTACATTTTTTTAGAACCTTCTTTTGTATGTTATATTATGGTCTTGATCCTTACTAATACATTAATCACCTCTAGAAGGATAAAGAAGATGATGTAGATGTATATGTTTCATATGGTTCTTAATTAACATTATTATTTTATAGAAGTTATGATAATGGTTCATAAAGAACAATTTTAAATCATCCTTCATTTGAATACTGAATTAAAGAAATGTATTATTTTTAATAATTAGCACACATATATAAATTACAACTATATAATAATTAAAATAAAATAAATTCATCATTATCACCATATATTACCAGTATTTAATTTTCATGTATCATTGAATATAGAAAAATTTTATAATCATTAATGTGTTTAGTCAAACCAAAATTAGCAAGAACATTTTTTAATGAATGGATGAGTAAAATAATATTGTTATATCATTGTAATATTTGTATTATATAATTATAATTATATACCTTACATGTAATTAATGGTTTAAAAAAGGTTGATGAGGAGATGGATGAAGAAGATATATAAAATTATTGAAGAAAATGGTAATACATATATTGAAGAATCCAATATTATATTACGGTCCCCCATTGTAACAAAGGATTTTTGGAACCTTATTTTTATAAGAATCTCAAAAAATCAAAATATTATTATGGAAAAATTTGTTAGATATTGGATGTCAACCCCAATGAAAGGTATAGTTTCAAATGAGTAGATTAAGGGCCCTTTAATAGGTGAAAATAAATTTTATTTTTACAAATTCTCATTTCTTAGTATATAATCATTTAATTTTGAAACTAAAGGAACTTATAATATTGATGAAGGAGGAATAAGTTTCATAACCTAACACATTCAAAAAAATATGTTAAATTTTTATATGAATTCTTATCACATTTTAAATCACTTTAACCCCTTCATAAGTTTCCTCATTTAATTTAGGAACTCAAATTTTCCCTAAGAAATTTGTTTTTATAACACAAAATATTCAGCATAATTTTATATTTTTTATCCAGATTATATAATTTATATTCATTTTTATAAAATAGACAATTATATATAATAAAAATTATTTTTAAAATAAAACACGTAATAAATTATAAATATTATGTTCTAAAAAAATTATTAAAATTCATCTTTATTATTTATTAGTATTTTAGAATTTTTTAAATTACCATAGTATTACATTAGATTATTATCATCCTTTAATAGTAACCAATTTAATTTTTTAGTGTAGAAATAAACAACTCATTAAAAATTATTCATTAAAAAATATCACTTTTTGACATTAAATGATTTCATATTCCTTTAATATTTATTTTTTACCTATTAACCTTTTATTTTATTTTATAAATCCAATTTTTTGAAATCATAATATGAATTTTATAAAATCGTTTTACATTATTCAATTTTCAGATGTTGCAAAATTTAAAGTAATGAAAAAAATTTAAATATACACATAACTATCATAATAAAAACTAAATTTTTTTAAAATATAAATTATTTTATTATCAAATACATGGTGATATCATAAAAATGATACTTAAAACTCAATTGGGAACTCCAAATAGTCACAAAGTGTGAGAAAATAAATTACGGTCATCATGGGTTGTAATGATACCCCTAATTAATATATTAATTTTATCATAATTACTTAAAAAATATTATATTAATAACATCAATGGACATTTTGAGGTATAGTGTATTGGAAGCTATGTACATAATGCATGAAGTACTTAATGAAAACAAAAACATAAACTCAATTTAATACTCTTGAAACATGCCACTATTACTCTCTCAAATTTCACCTAAATGGATTTCATTTCATAGGGAAAAACATTAATATAAAAAGGTGACCATAAATCCTAGTAAGGGGTATAAAAAGGTGACTGAACATGATAGATTATCAAGAAAAACCATGATTCATAGCATCATTAAATTTTCATAAGTATATGATCCATATCATGTAAATTATGATATAATATAAAAATTAGTAATTAATAAGTTTATAAAAAAGGTTCAATACCAAGGTAACATAAAAAATTTACAATTTTATTCAGTTTTGTTTCATAAAACATATCATATCCTTATATTAATTCATTAGCCAATTATTTAAAGAATTATTATGGTAAATATTTCAGATTTCATAATTCATGTGTTCCACATCACTCATAACAAATAATTTCATTAATATCCCATATAGAATAAAGAAAATTTGTCAAATAAAATAATTTTTTTAGTGTAACATCCTGAGTTTTTAAAATAAAATACTATATTCAATAGAATACATGGTACACTACATCGATCTTAAGTTAAAAACTAAATATTTTTATTTAAATTTTATAACTATAACATAATCATTTGAATATAAGTAATGGGTAGTATTAGATATATTATGTAAATATGGTTTACACATATTTTTATAATGATTTATTGGTTACCAAATTCATTAGAAATGGAAATAAAATCCAATTGAATGTAAAGAATCATTTTTAATTAAAAGATATATAAATGAGAAAAAATATTTTTATAAATTAATAATATCACTCTGGTTGGAATATATTAATTATATATAAATTCGATGTAACTTTTAAAGTTAATATTATATGTTTTCTAGAAATTATAAAAGAACAAATTCAATTTTAAACAGAATAGGAGTGTTTTTTAAAATATGCATTTTTTACACCATTTGATGGAGAATCCATTTTAAATCTTGTTTTTGTCAATTTTAATAATTATATTTGAAAAATAAACTTCTTCATGGGAAAATTTATATAAAATTTTACTTTGGAATTTTTTTGGTATTTTTCTGATAATAATCATTTTAAATGAATAATGAAAGTACTGAATTTTAATTTAAAACCTAATTTTCTTATAATTTATTAATATAAATAGATTATTCATCTAATAGGTTTTAATGTATAATTAAATAATCTTTTTATCATTTTATACAATGTAGTTAATTGAAATAATTTTCAAATTGAAATTGGATATAAAAATATTGTAAATTCTGAACGTTTTTTACTTTAAAACATGTTTTAATCAATCAACGGGATTAATCTTAAATTAATTCTAACCAACTCTGTGAAGTAAATTTGGAATAAATGAAAAAAACTATTGTAATCAGTATGAAAACCTTTGTCCAATAAGATAAACTTAATTTTTGGTAAATGGTAACATTAGTATTTTATTTACCACAGTTAAGGGTAAATTGGGTAATTAATGTTAAAAATAATATTATAATATTAAACAATTATACTAAAATTGGATTTAATTTCATTGTATGGGTGGGTTTCATATAAAATAAACCTTTGGTATTAATTATAATCGTTTTATTCCAGTTGGGTAAGGATATACCATTTATTATATTTTATTTAAATATTAGTTAAAAATGACATACTCATAATTTTTTTAATTAAATAATTTATAATATAAGGATATATAGAAGATAAGTTATACTATAAATAGTAATTTTGAAGATAAAATGTTTTTTGACATCACTATTAATTTATTATATCTTTATACATTAAATAATTAAATTTAATTATGACACAGTGATGATGCCATAATTGATTTATTAAATAAAGATGAAATAAATGGTATTAAAAATTTAAAAATAAATATAATTTAAAATATATGATTCCATCCATGAATTTTCTGGATTACATTTACATTTTATAGAAATATAAATTTAGTTTTTTAGATGTAATATTGTTTTTATGATTTTTCAAAAAAGTCATGTAATGAGTACTGTTAAAATTGACATAATTTATATCAAAAAAATAAAATATTTAATTTAAGACATATAATTTATAAAAATATATTATTTTCCCCGGAATGTTTAAATAAGTATAAAAATGTCATTAATGACTCATTTATTAGTATTTTTATAATATTTAGTGCTTATTTGAACTCTCAAAGTGTAAATTTTTGACAAAACGGAATGAGGTAAAAGGGTTTAAAACAAAATAATAAGGATTAAAATAATACCAAAACATTTCTAATTATCATTTTATGATTATATTTCATCCCATACCCATCCAATATTCTAAATTAATCAACTTTTACCCATTTTAAATATGATATAATTTTATTTTAATTTAATACTCATTATAATTCAATGAGTGTCGCGCCCCTATCCTAGAAAAGGGAACACATTCATCTCTGTTCCTTACACTTCCAAACCCTTTTGGAACATCAAATATCAACAAAAAAATCCAATAATTCCTCTCCACATTCATTAAGCCTTATTTTTGGAAGACCACCCTCATTATATGTGTTAAGATGTTATGAAAGGTGACCTTTCGAAGGAAAGTTAACATTTATAAATAAGTATTTTTATTTTGTTTCTTGTTCATATTCCTTTAAATTTGATTCCACCATGATAAAATAATAAATAAATTATCCTCAATATATTTATATGTTATTATTTTAATATAATCACCTAAATGATTCACCAATTCCATTAAATGGGAAATGAACATTCCATTCATGTTTACGGCGGACTACTACCTCACGAATCGATATTGTACAATTTTCATTACTGTATCTCAATACAGGTTATAATGATGGAATCAATATTTATATATTATATTCATGAAATATTTATCATTATAATATAAAAATTTATAAGTTACATTCATAGTTTTCATGTACATAAAATTGATAACATTGTTTGTGCGTACGTGTGAACTATCACCTCCATAAAGCGATGTGATTTGTTTTTAAACACAACATAATTTGGATAACATATATAAGTATACTTAAATTATTAATATGATATTATTTACTTAATTATTCTATAAAGATAAAATAATATTTACCTTATTTCTATAATGATTATTCAAAATGAAACTTTTACTCATGCATACATACGACTCACAATATTTTTGATGGTAACATTGTTCATTTTTTAAATCAATATTTAATGAATTAATTTAAATGTATTATTGATATATAAAAGTGATTATTATTTCATGAATATTATTTTTTAAAAATGGTCTTATGATCACATAGACTATTGACATCATACCAAGGTCAATTTCTACTCAAGTATAGAATATTGACAAGATGTTTGAAATGAACTTAAATAATTTTATAAATATTAGAAATAAGTGATATAAAAGTAATGATAAAATTTAAAATGGTTCTCCAGAAAGTAGAAAGTACCCTATGTTTATTATCGAGGAATATAAAGAATGTACGAGATAAGTCAGACATAATGTTAGGGACTTCGTCTCAATATCCTTTCATTAAGGTATATTTTGATAATATAAACCACCTTCTTTTATATGGTATATTATCAAAACCTTTGACTTTTACTTTGATTCAATGGTTTTTAAACTGGATCTTTTTATACAAAGCGTTTTACTAAAAGATAAAATTAATGTTTTCTTAATTTATGTCGCGATAATGAGTTTTCTACCATTGGGACCATTATTTTTTATTTGGATTCTTCTAAATCTGTAATGTTTTTTAAAGAAAAATAAATTTTTTATTCCTTTTTCAGTTATTTTAGGGTTGAAAATGTTTTTAAGAATGGATTTTCTATATCATTGTATAAAAATGACATATTACAATTGAAAAGAGGTAATGTTATTTTTACATTATTCTTGTTTTATAAGTTATGATTATGTTAAGGTTCTTGGGTAATTTTTTATATATATGTGTGGTTCCATGAAAACCTATGGGTGGGTGATCCCATGATAGTTCTACAATGCATTGGGTAATGATATGGAGTTAACAAGTTCGGTTTATCCTAAAATTTTTTGGGAATATACTATGATTGGTATTCCAAATGTAACTATGAAGATTACTCCATATGAAGCCATGATGTCTACAATGTAATGATGATATGGACAACATAATTTACCTTTATGATTTATGATTTCAATTCTATTTACTACAATATTATGATTTCATGAGGGAAAAAAATGTTTTATTTTTTATAGGTGGAAAGTTTGATTTTTTTAAATTTTTTTCATGATTTAAAAATATTCATGCACTAATGGTTTCTTTCCTTCTCTTATATCTCTTACTAAGATTTTTTTTTCATCCAATTTTTTTTAAATGTTTTCCACATGGTATAAGTATGGGTAAGAGAAAGAATAAATTCAAGACAAATTTTATGAATATTTTTATCAAGAAAAACAATTCATGTTTTATTTTGAAAAGTCTATCTTTGTGAAAAAAATTGGATTATTAGTTGGAGTATCTACATTGTAATATTTGAGTTCATATGTAATAGTTATGGCCAAAATCTCTAAAACTATAAAATTTAAAATATCCTCAATGTGAATGAAAGTAATTTCATTATTAAACTCAAGATTAGGTAATGTGTAAGGTTGGATCCTTATAGTTAGTATCAAAGGATACTCTAGACAACATTGGAGATTAAAATTTCATATTATGAGTTAAGGATACAATCATGAGTTTATAATTTTTAGGTTTATCATAAGTTTAATTTCATTGAAATCTTTTTGAGCATTTAAGCATTGAAATTTCAAAGTGATTAATAGTATTTTTGGAGATATTTATTTTTGAGGTAGTTATGGGTTATTAATTTTTACAATGAGAAATGAAATTTACAAGATAAAAATTATGGTTAAAACATTTTAATTTTTTATAATTTAAAATAATTTATGGAATGTTATCAGTATTATATATATTTAGATAAAGGGTGTCCTGCAGGATGGTTGATGACCCATTACGTCGGACAATGTTGTGGGAATCGAACCCACAACTAAAAGGTTGTATGAATGATTCCCCTATCATGGACCTACGTGAATTCTCGGGTCGTTATGACATTATTTTTTTAGTTAAATAATTTTATTGAATAAAAATAAGTTGGTTTTGGGAAATTATTTTTATCAAATGGATATCCATGGTATTGGATATTGATTTAGTGATTAAGTGAATAATTTTATTTCAGGAGACGTTCAGTATTTTTGGAATATGATGTGATCAAGGTAAATATAATACTATAGAATTTTATTTGAGGAGTTAAGGATTAAATATATTTATTAAGAATATATGATTTAATTATGGACTTATGATTATTTGGAGTATTTATTTAAATTATTAACCTATTTGGTGGAATATGTGATTTTTTAAATTATATTTTTTATTAGAAATTAAGAGTGATCAAAGTTATTTGGAGATAAATGTTAAAATTTATCTAAGAAGACAATGTAATAAAATTCATATAATTTCTGGGTTTCAATCATAGTTTGCATTATTTTGAGTTAGTTTTTGGTTAGTTGTTTGTTAAATGGTATATGTGGAACATTGGGTATGAATGATTAGTTTTGGAGATTAATGTAGTTTTTATCAAATAAAGGATTATTATTTTTGGGGAATTATCTTATCTTATCCTTCCCATTTTTGTTTTGTTTATTGTTTGATGAAAATTGAAATATATAGTTAATATTTTTTTGGATTATTTGATTATTTATAAGTTGATTCTAGTGTGAGAAATTCATCTTGAATAATCAATCGTTTATGAAAAAATACAACTTTACGGTGGAATTTGATAAAGGGATGAAACTCTACATCCATGTTAGTATATTTCCATATGTTCTTAGTCCATTTAGTGGAAGAATTCCATAACTCTAAAAAAAGTACATTGAAGCATTAAAAAATATTATCCACTTAAATTTATCAAAGTAATTTTAAACTATCAAATATTTATTGTATTGTGATAGTTAATTCTCCCAAGATCCATTTATCTATTACTATATATTTGTCTATGAGACTTATTATTCTCTTATGTGTCCATGTTTTCCTACATGGAACCATAGTAGTTGTTGTCTCAATTGATTTTCGTACCTCCCTCTCTTACTTTTAAAATGGTAGTTTTATTAATCCATTTTTTAATATGGGACTGAAATAATTGTTTTTTGAAAATTCATAAGTTGGTTATAAAACACCAATAAAAATTCTGATGACACAATTGGTAAAGGTTGATAATGTAACACCCCATTTCTTTATAAGAAAAAACTGTGTTCGATAGCATACATGATATGCCACATCGAGCTTAAGGGAAAAAACCAAACATTATTTTTTAAATTTTACTACAATAACCTAGTTGTTAGAATGGAAGGAATAAAAAATATTAACTAAATTATAAAAATGGGTTTTATAAGATTTAATATAATGATTCATTGGTTAACATATTATATAGAAATGGAAATAAAAACCAATTGAATATGATGAATCATTGAAATTTCAATGGTATTTCCATTTGAAAAAAATTATATGTCCATTATAGAATAAAACCTTTAATTTTCCTCTTTTCTAGTTTTTAAAGGTATTTTTCATGTATTAGTTCCTTGATCCCACTATTTTGTACTAAAACTGTTTTAGAAAATGTTTTTAAGAAAATAAAAATTTATTTCTCTCATTAGTCAGACAATCTATCTTCTTCTAAAAATCATGTTCCATGAAATAGTTCTCAAAAATTTCTCTAACCTTATCAATTTTATTTAATAAATAAATTTTTACTCTTTCTATTCTTTCATAAATGTTTTAAAAAAAAATTTCTAGTATCTTTCAGAAATAAATGAACCTTTCTGCCCTTTTTACCATGAAAAAGTAATATTCTTTTTACCTCATTCGAAAATTAATGAATTACCATTCATCATTTCATTGAATATTCCTATTCATTTTAAAATTTTAAATTCTAAATAAAATGTTCCAAATGTTTATTTTCAAAGAAACTTTTCTTCAAAATGTTTTTCAAAATAAAAGGATATTATCCTCCACTATATTTTCCCATAATTTTTATAGTATTTACATTCATCCAATACCAAAACCCTTTGTTTTTACTCCACATGTGATATGTTCTGTTGATAACCTTATGATTTCTCCAATGGATGGTTTTTTATATATTTTCAAAAGTAAATTATTAAAATTAATTTCCATTTTTCATTTTTTAGTCCAGTTGTAATATTCAATCTTCTATAACCATTAAATAAGGAATTCCCCCCGAATTATCCATTTCATTTATCATGGATATTAATTTTTACTAAAGTGTATACCATTTTTTATATGGTGTATACATTGATAATTATTTTATTATTTGTGTAAATATTGATATGTTCATATAATATATTTAATACATATATTTGATAAGGAATATTTTTTATTAATTAAATCAATTACTTGATATGAAGAATTATTTGGACATATAATGAAGTGTGGATCTCATACAACATATATCTCTTTGATGAATCAATAGGTTCTAATTATATAAATAAGTTTCAAAAATTAAATGTGTTTCTATACATATTCTTAAACTGTCTAGAGGATAGATCTTGATAGTATAAATTTTCAATCTCCTAAGACATGACGTCCATTAATTAATCATTGAATCTATTTTGATTCATTATTTATTATCCATGACATTTTCATATGATAAAATATATAGATACATTTATATTTATATTTATTGATTAAATGGAATTTGTTTTCAGTTTTTTTCCATACCATAATGATTTTTCTTCATCTAGTTATTAAAATGCCTTGGTTATCAATATATTACATTTCTATATTTTTTATTAACATAATTCTCATGTTGTTGATTATATGGTATATGTGTTCAATTATTTACCATTCTATAATTATTATTCTCACTTATTCATTTTTTATTCAACTATATTTTAACCTGACTAAGAATTTTATCTGACCATTATTATATTTCAATCCCAAGGATTCCCTAAAGAATACATAGAATAATGTGTAGGTAAACACTAGAAAGAATAATATTATTATAATTAAAATAAGAAAAAAATAAGTTGTCATCAGTTTATAAATTTTTAAGAGAAGAATAATGTATGTATATGGTTTACTAAGATTACAACTGATCAGTCCATTGGTATTTGATTCCATGAAATCATGCCAACATAATTGAGAGTAGACACCATCTATGAGATCTCTGGGGTCGAGTCACTAAAATTGGTATCAATTTATATTTAGTAGAAACATTGGGAAAGAGATTCAAGGAAACAAAATACAGTAGATAATGTGGCCCTAATGTATATTTTTAGGATATTTTTAGAATAATATGCTAGAATTTTGGTAAATTAGTTATTATGTGGGTTTTATAGAATTAAATCCTAGTTTGGATACTACATGTGGATGTGGTTTTGGGGAATATGTACCTACGAATAACAACTCCAATAATGTGTGTCAGGCCTCACTCGGTGTAAACTATTACCCGACAAACAACCTTATTGTGCACTTAGTTTTACATTCTCTACTGAATTTTTTTAGATAATTAACATTCTATTCACAAACGATTATGAAAGATTTAAAAATTAATGACCTAGGAGAAACATGATGTGTTTTAGAATTAAAATAATTTATCATAACTTATCTATCTTATAGATGATTATATACTTTTCTCAATATGACTCTTTTATCTCACACTATTATTTTTGGTTTTCTTCAATGGATGGAACCCAAAGTAGTCAAGTGGACATTGAACCTTAAGGAAAATTCAATAAAAATATGAAACTGAATGAGATGTTGATAAGAATTAATTATATCATGTTTATGCTTAACCAATTTTATCGAAATATGATTAAAAATATAGACCTTTACCAAATCCCAAACTCACAAAATAAAAAAGTGGGTGGTTTATATGAGATCAAGTTATGGGGAACATAATGAAAATAAGGCTCGATTTTTTTATACAATGAATTTAGAAGGATTCACCTAGAAAAGTGTTGTAATTGATTCGGAAAATTCATTATGTGTGGGGAATAAAAACATAGGGTAATTTTTTTTTGTAAAAATAAAGAGTATGGTGGTTAGAAATAAATATGATCATAATGATTTATCTATAGTTTGGTGTCGTACGCGTCATGAACCTGAACATTACCCAAGTCAATGACCTATTCTAGAGGATAAAATCTAAACCAAGGAAGGATCTATATAAATATAAGTGTATGAAGAATTTATGTGGTAGGTTTGTTTTAAAAACCATTATTTAATGTATTATTATAAATTTAACTTATTTGAAGGATATCCATGATATTTATTTTAGAGATTATATTAATATTGTTTTAAAAAGGAAAACATGTATTTTTTGGGATAACCCATTGAATCTGGCAAGGTTGTGTGACTTAAACCCATGACTAAAGGATGATAAGGTTTTGATTCCATCCACTGACTAGTACAAGGTCATGGCCAATATTTCATTGTTTATAGTTGAAATAATTTATGGATAAATAATATTGATGAACCAGTAGTGTTTATTTTTTAGGTTTAGATATTAATTTCATAACCATATTGGTATTGTAAAATAGTTAGAGAAAAATAGATATACTATTTACTATTTTATGGGCCATACCATATACTAAAAGTGTATTGTGGTGATTTTGGAATCAAAGTAAATTTTTAGACACCCATTTATTTAGGTAATAGATGAATTGGAAAATATATTGAATAAAATAAAAACAATGAAATTATTTATATAGAAATATATCATGTAATCATACAATGGTAGTAAAATAATTACCCAATATTTGGAAAATGCTCAAAAACAGGTTTCCTAATAACATAATTTATATTGAACTGAAGGTCATAAAAATCATCATTTCTTTCTGGATTTGAGACCCTTAACATCCCATTTATCATTGACTTGTTTTATATTTATTCCCTCAATCACCCCAATTAATATATACACTTTTCCGCTGTGTTTGTATCTTTACATACCACTAATGATATCTTAATAAGGGATTTATTATCAACAATTCCATTTATGTGGGATTTAAAAATAATAAATATATAACAATCAATTACCAAGATCAATTTTAAATTGTGAGGATGTCATTTTTTTAAGGTGTGGAGAATGTAACATCCATAATTCTAAAGTAAAAACCCTTTATTTAATAACGCATATAACATGTGATACCAATAACAGAATTGAATATAATATCTATAGAAATAAAAATATGATTACTCTTTTAAATGATTAAATAGATTATATATATTTAACTTCATGCAACACTTAGTTATCATGCATTACACGTAAAAGTGACCTTCTTCGATGGCTTATGTTACACATAAGATAAAATTTTACGGAGAAAAAATACAGTATTATTATTTAGTATAATATATATTATGAATCGTATAAACTAACATATGAAGATATATTTTACAAAACTAATTAATGGGTTAAAATCTAATTTGAAAAAAATAGAAGTGAAAATTAAAAATAAAGAGAATATTTTAAAAAAAATATTTTTATGTTCACAAAGTTATTTTACCGAATAAAATTAATTAATAATATTGAGTTATATTAATGTTTTATATTTATTATATATTTATTATAATAATTTTTATATCCATTTAATTAATTTTATGAGCATGATATATGAACAAACTCAATATTTTATATAAAAACCAATATTTTTATCAAGACAGTTTTACCAACTTTTAGTGGAAAACATATTTCATATAAAATTATTTTCTCTTTTATTCATTATATATATAAAAATAAAATTAATATTTGAAATAAAAAACATAAAACATTGGTTAGGGTAAATATTTAGTCTTTTGGTGAAGTTTCATTTTTCTATGAATCTTGAAAAATTATGAAATTAAATTCAAAACATCTTTTTCATCTAATTTATTTATATGTATAAAGTATATATTAAATTTTTTAAATTTTAATTGGTCAATATTTTTATCAATTAATACAATTTATGTCATTGGAATCAATTTCTCATTGAAATTGACTATAAAAATAGAATTTGTTTTGAACGATTTTACATTAAAAACACGCATTGGACTCCCCTCTATGGGATTAAACATAAATCAATTTCAGTCAATTCAGTTATTAAAATTAAGAAAAATTAATTTCATAATTTTAATAAAAAATTTTTAAAAATCTATTATGTTCAACTTAATTTTTTACCAAAAGTATTAGTGAATAAAATTAAAATAAATTACAATGATTAAGGTAAAATTAAGGCTAATAAGAAACTAAACCATAATATTATGGGCCCAAATCACCTTTAATTTTTTCCAATATCCATTTTATGGAAATATTTAGACCCTACACTCCAATATCCAAAAGGTGGTCCATTATTGGGGAAAATTTGGTTTTGAAAAATGTGTATGGAATTCCTTTTTCAAAATATTACTATAGTGCAGCTCCTCCTCCACTATAAAAAGGCATCATCTCATCTCACTTCCTCACACATCTGAAGACATGTTGACTCCACCAAGATCTGAAAACATATCTACTCATAACACCGCACCTAATCCTATAATTTGTAGTTTTTTCATAAATCAATCCACAAAATACCTTTGATGAAAACCAAAAGGAGTTACTCGGTTAAGATGTAACATCGTTCCTTAAGATCTTTGGTTTTATGTCCATTCCCCAACACCTCAAATATTCTTATTATAATATTTAATAACAAAAAACGTGTTATAAATATACTTGTATTGTTTTTTTGATAAGGTTTATTGCAGCACATAAACACATCTACCTAATGGGTAATGAATATACTATTTTTGTGTATGAAGAACTACTACCTCACATAATGATGATAATTCATTTTTTTACCACCTCTCATGGTGGAAATTATGATATAATATCTATTTATATGTGATATATATGAGATTTATTATGTCTTTCTACCGAATGAATTATTTTACAACACATACCATTATGATCTCAATTTTATGGGAATATGATAACATCGTATTTGGAAGTGCGGACTACCGCCTTCTTAATGTGATTAGATTCATTCACAGTATATATAAAAAATATAAATAATTATTTTGAAAAACATATGTTACATTTATAAAATATATATGATAATGGAATTATAATATTCCAATTTATCATTTTATTTTCATTCTTTTAATATGAAAAAGTAAAGAAAGTATCTTTCATGCGAACGTACGACCTACCATCTCCATGAATAGTTCATTTCACATCTTATCTCTAAACCATATATATTATTATAAATAAAAATTTATGGAATATATATGATATTAAAAAAAATTTATAAATTATTAATATGATTAATATATTATCTAATAAATATAAACAATAAAAAAAAATTCAAATCATACACGGGAAACTTAGCAATTAACTCCCAAAATAGATAAAATAAACAAATCTTATTTAAAACATGTAATAATCTATTACAAGAAGTTAATTTGGGGTATTATATATATAATAATGGTTCTATTATAAGTACGTGACATTTTTAAACCCATTATTCATTAGTTTAAAGGACGTTCACCCATAAGGTAAAGAAAGATAATAGATTTCCCATTCCCTTTTTAAATATGTTAGATAAATTTTAAATTCACCTATTAATTCATTGTGTGGTGTATGTTCTTTCCATTTTGATATATTATATCATGAATTATTTATCTTCATGTTATTTAAATATTTCATTTATTTTTATTCTTTCAATAGTATAATGATTTAAAATATTTCAAAGAGGTATACGACACTTTTGAATGTTTAAATTTTATTTTCCTCAAGAATAATTCTAATGGTATTTATATGGTATTAAATTTCTAGTAAATCATATGACCATTGATCAATAATTCCATTACTTTTCCTCTACTCTGATTATTTGTTACATTTTTCATGTATTAATTCATTTTTTTTACTCTTTGGTACTCAAAATGTTTTATAAATTGTATTTAAGAAAACCCAACTTCAATTATCACTTTCGTCGGAGAATTTGTTTTCTTTTGAAAATGATGGTTTCTAAAAATGTTTTCAACATTATTAAAATTATTTAATAAAATAATGTGTACAATGTTTTTCTTTTATCAATATTGTTAATGGAATCATATTTTATTTTTCCAAAAAATGCATTTTCTAACCTTTTTACCATATAAAATGAATGTTATTTTTACCACAAATGACATGTATTGGTTTACCAGCCATTATTTCAATGAATCTTCCATTACATTCTTAAAAGGTCAAAATTTAAAGAAAATTTTTCAAATTTCATTTTCAAAGAACTTTTTTACAAAAAAAATTCAAAACATAATGATATTTCTATCCAGAATGTGTTAAAAATAATTTTTATTTTATTTCCATTCATCAAATACAGCTAACCATTGTTTTTACTCCACTTGGGTTATGTTATATTAATAAAATTATTATTCCACTTATGGATTTTTTTGATTGATTTATCTAAGGAATGTATTGAAATTCATTTCCTTATTTTTTTTGACAGTCCCCTTGAAATATTCAATCTCATGTGATCATTGAACATTGAATTTTCCTTAAATTATACATTTCACATATCGTGAATATTACTATTTCAAAAAACCACATACCATTTTTCATATAGTGCATATATTGAAAATTATTTTATTATTTAGGGAAATATTGATAATTATTTATTCTATATTCAAAATGGATATTAGATAAAGTATATTATTTATTAATTAAATCGATTAATCGATGTTAATAATGCTTTGGATATGCAATGATGGGTAGAGAACATACATTATATATCTACTCAATGAATCGTTAGGTTCTCATGAGAAAAATAAGTTTCAAAAATTAAATGGTTCTTTATCCGTATTTTTAAACTATCCAAAGGATGGATCCTCATAGTAGATTTTTCATGATCCTGATACATGTCGTAAAATATTTATGGATTGCCTAATATTTTTTAAATTTATTATTATCCATGATATTTTCATATTATAAAATCCATATATGCAATTCATTACCAGTTTATTGATTAAATAGAATGTTTTTTCAATTTCTTACATTTCCATATTGATTTTTACTTATCTGTTTATATTAAGGGAATTTCTATTCACTTCCTTCTCAGTATGTTAATTATATGGTATGTTAGTTCCATTATTTAGCATTCCAAAAATATTATTCTCATTGATTAATTATTTCTTCCTCTATACATCATCCTTTTTGAGTATCTAAGCTCACCATTATTATTTTTCTTTCCCCAGGATTCAATGAAGTTTACAAAGAATTATATGCAGTGAAATACTATATTAAATAAACTTTTTATCCATAAAAAGGAAAAATTATATTATAATTACTATTTAATTTTTTAAGATAAGACTCATTTGTGTATCTTTTTAACCAAGACTACTTAACTCATCAGTCCTTAGGTATTTGATTCCTTATAATCATCATAGTGTAATTGATAGTAGGAACCAACTTCAGGCACTCTGGGGTCTGGTCGATACAATTTATAGATAATAGAAAATGAATTTATGTAATCATTTATCTTTATTTTTGAAAAATAATTAAACAATATAAAAATTAAATAGTAACCTTAAAATTAATAATTAAAATAATACATAAATGTCTAATCACAAAACATGACTCCTAACTCACTTCAAAAAATAAAAATTATCCCGAATAAAAAAAATAGATAAAGTAATAACCTGATTCAAAAAATTATTATTTTTTATTCATTTCCTGTTATTCCTTGTATTTAATTAATTATCACTTTATGTTATTTGCTAAATTGGTATAGTGTATGTTTTTTATTTAAGAGTTGCTCGGTTCATAATCTAAAAAACATTATGTATTTTTAATGGATATTTTTTTGTAATCTGGTTACAAATATCCAATACATTCAATGTATTTCCCCCATATCATTATAGTAGAAATTTATTTCCATCTAGAATGAATTTTTTTTAAGAATCCACTATAATAGGATTTTATTTTATATATTAAAAAATCATGATTATTCACTTTTATGATAAATTTTATGAATGATATTTAACCAAAATATAATATTTATCATAAAATTTAACGAAAATTTATGTAACATTCAATAAAAAAACAATTATTGGGGAACAAACATGGAATTCATAGGTTCATAATAATATCCTCATTCACTTATACCATATCAAACCACCATAGTGAGAAATATTTTTCAAAATAATTTAAATTAATGAATCCCCAATTAAAATTTAAATTTTTAATAAAAAAATTGATTATACATAAATTTTTAATTTTTATCCCCTTTATAATATTATATTTCAATTTTTAATGAGTGATATTATTTTTGAAAAGGACATACATATTTTTGGAAGCACTAGTTCTTTGACATAGTAATGTCTTAGGAAACTATTTTGGTGAGAAGTAATGGTGTATATTTTATTTTTATTGGACAAAAATCATCTAATAGTACAAAAATTATATCATATAATCCTAATAAGTTTCCTTTTGATGGATATTTTTAATAAATAATCACAAATGATATATAGGAATTATGTTTGGAAATGATTACCTATCTCCACAAACCACTATCATTCGATTGAGTCTAATGATTTCAGGGAATTTTGTTTTTCTATGGATAATGGATTTCTAACATGGTAACATAGGTTTATAGAGTGGTTTTAGTATAATATGTTCACAAAAATATATATTATATTTGGTTTGGAAATTATAATATTATTACCATTTTATATGAAAATTTTATTATCATTTCCACAAATACTCAATATTTAAGGGTAATAAAAGTAATTTTCAGATTACATGTGGCTCATTATGAGAAATATCATGACATTATTGCCCCTTAAGAATCCCACTTGAGTTTTTATTATATTTTTCAATTTCATAATCATTTTTTAAATCATTATTTACCAAAAATAACCATTATAGTAATTTTTATGAATATTTGATAATTAAAATTTCAAAAAATATCCAAAATAACAACTGAATTAAATTATAAAAACATAAATAATAAATTATCCATCATAATAATCTATACACATCTTGTAGAACCCTAATGTATTTATTTTATATCAACTTTATTATTTATAAAACATTCTCTTTTACTTTTATAATGTTGACATAAGTGTATAATATTATTCAAAATTAGATTTAAATTAGTTACATAAATATAATTTTAAAACCATCATTATTTTCACTTATATATACTTATAATTCATATTTACTCTCATCCATATCATTAAAACTTATTAAATATAAAATTTTCATTATCCAACTTCACGTAAGTATTATACATGTATTTGGACATGTTACAAATTATATATCACTAAAATTCATTAAAATAAGTAAACAATTAATTATTCTTCATATATATTATTTTTTTGAATAGAATTTTATCATCACAAATTGTATCATAGGGACATAAAATTTGAATTCCTAATATAGTTTATTTGTTATTTGAAGATCAATAATGATTTTCATATTTATGTTTGAATAAATTATAATCTATATTAATTTAAAATAATTGTATAATATTTAGATTGTATTATCTTTTATGATTTATTACTTAAGATTTAGTGTTTTTTATTATAAGTTTTTATATAAATATATTACTATATGTAATGTATTAATAAAAACTAGAATTTTTTACTATTCACAAATAAATATTCTCTATGAAATATTTTAAAAATCCATCTTAATATCATTTTTCATGATGAATCAAAATATTTATGTATTTTTTATCAAATTAAATTTCCTAAATTTGAATTTAAAATTTTAAATTAAAACATATAAAACATAGAAAAACATTATTATAAAAAAATTATCTCTTTTAATAGTGAAAATCATATCCTTTTTCAGAAACATAATATAATTATTTCCATGATAATATTATAATATGGTAATATGAATTAATAGAATTAAAAATAATAAAAAATTATTTGTTAAAAAATGGCTCTTCACTTATATTAGTTATGGGGTTTTTTATTCACAGAGAAATATTAAATTTTTCTAGGGAATTATTAACTGAAAATTTGTTATGGGGTCCATTATCTATTTTTACTGGATGATAAGTTATACCTATTTTATATTTTTTAGTTTTGGGAGAGTTTTATTTTTATAGAATGAAATTTAATGAACCTACCTTGGGATAGAACCTTCTTAGTAAAGTTGAATACACACCCTTAATATTATATTTTAAAGTATTTATGATTTTAATGATGATTTCTTTGTTAAATATTAACTCAATGTAAAAGGGTTAGGGAAAAATATGTGGGAGATGCATTTTTTTCAGATTCAATTATGTATATTTATTATTGTTCTATTTATTTTATTTTATGCATGAATTATTTTTTTATTGGATCATGTGATAATAAATTGAAGGGTAGAATTATATAGTTTTATTCTGATGATAGGTTTTTTAGGTTTATAATTAAAATTTGGTTGTTTCTGTACAAAATGTGTAATGCCATCCAATGAATAATTATTATACCCTTGGTGATTATTTTTTGGGTTTGGGATGGGACAAAATATTTCCAATTTATTATGATAAAATCTAATAAAACTACATTTCCATAAGTTCTAACCATTTTAGTTGATTATAATTTAAATTATAACATAAATATTTTTACTATTAAAATCCAGTCCATTAATGGTCCTTTACATGACTTTAATATAGACCTATAAACTACTATTTTCTGTGATAGATCATGAGATTCATTAATCACCAAAGGATTTTTTTGAATATCTCTCTATTCATAATCCTCATAAATAATAGTTTTAATGGTTAATAAAGAATTAGGGATACAACATGGACTTTTTCGGTGATAAAATCATTCGATTTTATAATAATTATAATTATGATTAAATATTTTTATACATCATCAAATTATATAGCTTAAAATCCGAAATGTTACAAGGAAATTATCCTATAATTGATTCATCTCTTAATGTTTTTACACCGTTATAAAATATTTTCACTTTTGATAAAACTTTCACTAAATATTTTGACATCTAAATTATTTATTTTTTAAATTATTATATACATTGACATCATTTAATGATCATATAAAAAAATATAATATAGCTTATAGGATGTAATAATGGAATCATATTCTATCACTCAACAGATTCACTATCATGTATAAATTCAATGTCTAATGGATTTCATTATTAACATGACCTAAACATGACTTATATGAATTTTCTACAATTTTAAATAACTATGAAGTACATCTCCCAAATAGTGTTCACTCCTAGAAAGAAATGATTCAATGTATATTGAAATTAACTATACCATTGACTTGTTTTGGGTACTTATGTTCATTTATTCCAAACTATATATCCAAACATGATTCTCATATACACAAATCATAAAAATTATTCTTCTTCACTAATTAGTGAAGAGGAAAAAATAGGTAAAATTGTTCTCTCAAATACCCAATAATTTTAAAATACTATAAATGAGTTAGGGAGAAAATATAATTAGATAATATGCATGATAGTTAAATTAAAATGGATGTAATAAATAATTTAATTTATTAGGATCTTGGATAAAAAAATTGATTAGGAGGCATGATAACATGATAAATCATTAAAACATAGAATCATAAACCCCTAAAAAAATGACATATAACATGGAATATGAATATAATCCATATTCATAGAAAATAATAAATATTTTAATATTAACTATGAATAAATTCATATAATAGTGGATTAGGTTAATAATTTATTTCCCATGCCATAATAGATTCCAAAAAAACATATTTTCTATAATATAGTTATTGGGGGTATCCACCAGTTACCTATAGTAATCTAATAAGATATAAACCCTTAAAAATCATTAGATTGTTTTATAATTATAGGACCTCAAATCACATAATGATAATATATATACCTATGTATTACATTTAATCAATAATTCATCATAAGTTAATTATTTGATAGAAATAAATTTGGTTACCTAACATGAAGCCTCATAAAAGGCGTAATCCTAAAATTGATTGAATAAAATATAAATAAAGTCGCCTAAAAAGGTATATTATATAAGATTTTAGAGTCTGATTCATAATAGATATAAAATATGGACTGGTGATAAATAATATTGGGAAGTAAAGGAAAAGGTATGTGAAATAAAGAGTTATCTTTCCTTAATGCTATGGTGATATTATCATTAAAAAGGTAAAAAATTATATTCATATTCATTTTTAGAAGGTGACATAATAATTTTGAAACAATAATTTAATATTGAATATATAAATAAATCCATCATTAAAATAAATTAAAATAAATTGAAATAATTTTTTTTTTGAATTTATGAGATAATATAGAAAATGAAATAAATAACATATAAAATTTTTATATGTTATTGATGAAAACTTGTTTTAAGAAAAATAAAAAAAATTGATTAAAAATATAGTGAAATTTAAATAATAATGGAATATATAAGAATAAATATTCTAAAATAAAAATAATCAAAATAGATATTTTTAGTATGAAAAAATACATGCATTTATGACAGAGCTCCAAAATAATACGTGGGGTTTTTCAAAAATAATAAATTATTCATATGATGTAATAACTAATGAAATTTAATATTTTGATATAATAATTAATATTTATAAAATAAATGATAAAATATATTATAAGATAAATTAAGAATATATTATTTAAAACATATAATTACATTGTAAAAAATATTCATGACTATGATCAAATAAAAGGATATTGAGTCAAGAAAACCCATACCCTAGAATAACTATTACAAGAAAACTCTCTAATTTGAAATATAATCAATTTAAGTTTTTTATTAATCTGTATAAGAACCTTATATTTTTTTATTTTTTTCCCATTATATTTTTATTATTATAAGAATTTTTTCGTTATGTGTAAACATTAATAGAACTAGAAAGCATACAAAGAATCACTAGATACATAACAACGAAAAAATCCTGAGTTTAAAATATGAAAATTTAATGAAATTATTTTTTAGGGTGAGATTATTTGAAAAAACATCCTTGTGTGAGGTTCCAGACATTGAGCCCAAAAATATCTCTATAACATGATCAGCTACCATATCTAATCACTAGGCATTGTAGGAAATTAAAAAACCACAAAAAACAACAATTGGAACCATTAATATCCATTTACACCCAAACCTTAACTACCCTAGGTATTTTACTAATCAATATACATTTTTCATGTAATTAATTTTCATTATGTTTTTAATATTTTTATTTTTTCTATTTTATAAAAGGTAATATATTTTGAACATTATTTGTACTTACCATGCAGTAAACCATGCCAAAGATTATATTATTTTCTAGAAAAGACATTCACATTTAGTTCATGATTTGTTAAATTGTGTACCCAAATCATTCAACTTTCCATGATGTTAAAATTAATAATTTTACAGATCTACCTCTCACTAAATTAACACAATCCACCTTCCTCCCACTGACATGATCTTGATGAAAGAGGGAAATAGTCACCTAACCCTCTATCCTCAGTGGATCCTAGGGATTATATTCATGTTTATATGGGGTTTCATTGAAGTCTGAGGCTTATTTATCCTCTCCTTATCTTCTCATTCATATTGAGATTATTTTTCCGTCTCTTTGGTCATTATAGGATGAAAATAATTATATATATTTTTAAAATATTTTCTTCTTCTTGAAGTTATGGTTTATTCATGGTTCTTAGGTTCTCTTATTTATATATTCAAGAAATTATATTCATTTAAGATTGTTTTGTGGTAATTTGGTTCCATTTATATCTATATTAATTTAGAGCCTCTATTAATTATTATATCTATCATTAATATCTATTTTTTATAAATCATAGTATATATGATTACATTTTATTATAAATATAATTTTTTTTACAAACGATTTCTTGGAATTTTAATAAGATTCAATTTTTATTAAAGGATGATATTTATTTGTTACATTCATTTCTATTATGTGTATGATTAAATTCCCAATTTTAGTTTTAATTTATCCCCAAACTCGAGATGGTGGTATAGTTTTTTTATCACATCTTAATTTTTTTTACAATAATATGTGTGTTTAGAATAATTAAATATAATTTCCTTGATTTTGTGTTGTTTTTTGGATTTTTTATTTATAATGAAACCAGTCATTTGATTTTTTTGGGTTTTTCTATTTTTATTAGATATAAATGATTTTCTATGGAAATTGGTATCCAAATATGTTTCAATATTTCATGTAATGTATGGTTTTGGAAATTGATTTTAATTATTTAATTCTTAAGAAGGGATCAAGGACCATTAGACACATTGTGGAATTCATTTTTTTTAAAATGTACTAAATTTGGAGTTTATATAGATTATAATTTCTTATGTTTCCATTATTATTTATTTACTTACCTTTAATTATTTCTCATGGAAACATAGGAACATGGGTTGAGAAATCTTGAATATGACCACATCCCCAACACTTGAAGTGTTTTTTTCACATATTTGGAAGAAATATACATAGAATCGCCACTAGAAAATGAATTTATAATATCTATTAAACATTGTGAGGTAATGAGAGTCCCATGAGAATTAATTTCATAGGGAAGTTCTGTATTTAGATTCCCTGAGGACACACCGATGATATTTATTTACTATAATTTTTTATTATTCTTCACCATGTGTTATTGTTGCTGGATGTATTTCTACTCTTATGATGTTATTTATTATATTTAATTTCACTAATTGTATATAATCTTTTTGTACTAGTTATTCCCCAAACCCTTTTAATTATTTATTAAGCCTCTAATTTATAATAATTGTATTTTATGTTTATATTGACCTTCATTAAATAATGTTTTCAAAAACATGTTACATAGTGTTTTGAAAAAAATAATATAAATTGGGATTTAGATCATGTGGTATATATTTATTTTTTCTAAAGTTATTTCAGAGCATTATTTTAAAAGGTATCCCTCATATAATGTGGATTTCCTTTTTATTAATTTAAAAGATACATTTCAATTAAGTGATATGGTTTAATAAAATACTAAAATTGTCATCAACTCACATATAAATTTTTCAACTAACTTGAATGGATTTTACTTTTAAAGAACATGAATTTTGTGTGGGGACCATACTTATTAGGAATTTTTATTAGGATTCCAGAATTTACATTTCCTATTTTGACAGGTATATAGTGTAGTTTCACTTGGTGGACTACTTCCCACTATATTTTCATGAATTAGGTTTAGAATTGAGGTTGGATGGTGATCATAGGTCAAATAAGGATTATCCGTTCTAGGATTATCTACTCATTATCTTTAATTTTATAATATAAATATATTTTCAAGTCTAGATTCATTATAATTTTTGATATCCTAATAATTTTTTCATAACATTTATGTTACTGAGTTATTTAATTTTTTTATTTTGTAATTCTTGTCTTTTCTTTTTTAATATATTAATGTTAATCTGTTTACATTGCATGGATTTCTGACATATGAGTGTGTCCTATAGGATACAGGGTAAGAATTATTTTATCTTTTAATGTATTTAGAGTGATAAAATAAACCCATATGAATTTATTTTCTTCCATGGTTCTTATACCCAAACTAAAGTGACTATAAATACATCTCATTCTCCTTTTGAAGGCTTTCTCATGTTATTAGTTTCAAGGTGTACTGGCTTTGTTGATATGAATATGGTATCATATCCTATGTTCATAAAGAGTAAATAGGTTTTTAGTAAACCCTTTTTTATTTTGGAGAGTATGGTATATTGGATATAGAATTGTTAGGATGTTATGGTTAGGTTTTTGAAGAGTATATTTATCACTACCTCAAATATAACATTGATTAATCGGGGATTTTCTAGTTGATAAAATTTTGTTTCATGGTTCTTTTCAATATATTTGTGTATTTTTATTTCAATCTAGGTTATTTTGGATTTCATTGAATCCATGTCGGTTGTTTTGATTTATTTGGAGTAAGTGAGAGAATAAATGGGGTCTCATAGTTAGCCAATATGGTTTCAAAAAACATGTAACTCCCATGTACATGATTTTTCATGACATCTTAGTAGTAGTGGTACAATTGGCATATGGTCTACCAAAAAATGTGGCCAAACTAGGCATAACCACTAAACCCTCCTTAATCTTTTTTGGAACACTTTTCACACTTGATTTCATTAAGGTATAAATATTTTTGATTTTAGGTTAATTATACTTAGGTTTAGTATATTTTGATTCCATTTTATTTTAAATGATTAATGATTTGTGATGAATGAGTTATTAGGAATAGAAATATAAAATCTATTTAATTTATTAAAAAGGTTTTTATAAAATTATTTTCAACATGTTAATTTTTTTTTGGATTTAAAAAGAGTTTCAATAAATGATTAATGAAATTAAAATGTCAATCACAAATGGAGTCTGAAATTAATTGCTATGTATTCTAAGATAAATTGAAAAAGAAATTTATATTTGGATTTTTAAAAAGATATAAATGAATTAATTTTGAATTTATAATATTATTTTCAATTACAATTTTTAAAGGGTGGGGTTGAAGCCTCATTTATTATTAAAGCAGTGAAAATACCACTTTAACTGGTTAGAGGGAGACCCATTACATAGCCTGAAGGCCCAGTGGGAATTTTACCCATTACATGGCATGTAGGCCCAATTTTTTTCCCAAGGCCCATTTTGTGAATAGTCTTGCTACAGTACCCACCTACTACAATATCACACAGTACCCGCCGCTACTACAATGCCCTACCGCTGCTACTAAGTGAAATATTAGTTGAATTTTTATAAATTATTTATTTTAATTTCATATTACTTTTATAATATCATATGAATCCCATATAGTTCCTAGTGTGTTGTGGGATGTATTTGTTTTTAGTTTTTCATTTTTTATTTTCAATATTATTTTGAATGTGTAATTACTTTTCATGATGAACATACCTAGAATATAGGTTGATTAGACAATCAGAATAATTATATGTTTTTATCCTAACATGAGGGTTCCTATTAAGTTACCAACTATATTTCATTAAGTTTATTTTTAATTAAACTAGTGGTTAAGGACTCACTAAGTGTTTGATTTCAAAATGTGTCCTTCGTTTGGACCATAATTTGGCGGTACTATTATCTAGACTATATCAATTTAAAGAATTTATAAATTGACTTGTGATTATTTTGTATATTTTTAGTAGAAAACCAAGGATAGAAACATTACTTATTTAGTTTACTCTTGGTGAAGGTCCCCTATCATGTGAAATGAAATTTTTTGTGAACATTGTTGTGTTCTATCAAGATAAATACATATTAAATCCATAAGAACTTCAGTATCATATAATTTTGGGAGGTAGTCGAGTCTTTTGAATTTATTTTTTTTAGTTTCATGGTATGGGTTAAGCAGTTTTCTGAGGTTTCCCTTTAGGGTCACATCTATTTCTTATATCCATATGTTATTTTCATCATCCTTTTATGAATATTTGATCGGTAGTTTGACATTTTTGGCACTCTAGTATATACTCATAATTAGAGGCCTAAATGATTGGGTTAAGTAAATTATAGATATAATTATTGATTTATGTTAGTTAGAATCATTTATTAAATGTTTTAATTTTGTTTTAGATTTTCCCTTTCATTGTTCACTAGTTTTTGAGACCTTCTTCGATAGTGTAATCCTTATAGAGGTGTGATTGACAATCAGTCAAAAATAACCTTTTGACAATCACTATTATAAATTTTTTATGATATTCAATTTTGATAAAGTATTTAATAAGTTTTAAAATATAGGGATTTTATATAATTAGGATGATCTTATTTTGATTCTAAATAAGGGTTAGTTTTGTCATTTTACTTAGTTATCCTCCCCCAAATTAAAACCCTCATTGCTCTCCCTTTCCACCCTCTCACAGAAGCAAGCCAAATGAGAGACATAAGTGTCTCTCCCTCCTTCATTGAGGTATTTTTTTGATTATTTTCAAGTTTATAAGGGGAGAAATTGAGGTTATATGTAACACCGTAGTATATAAAAAGAAGAGGTTTTCGTGTGATATCATATAAAATAGGAAAAATTAGGCTTAAATGGACCACGAAATATTATTATTTAAATATGAACGTTACAAACTAACTACAAAAATTTTATTTAATAATAGAATTAACAATATTATATATATATATATATACTTTTCTAAATCAATAAAAATGCATTTATATTAATTATAAGGAATAATCACTCATTTTTTAGTAAATTCATTAGATTCTTCAAATAAATGTTTTCTTATGAAGTGAATTTATTAATTTTTAACGGATAATCGTATAAATAATTTTTAGAAATATTTGAAAATTTATTTTATAAAATGAAAATTAATTTTTAAATAAGAATAATAAATTTATCATAGGGTGAAATTTTAGGATTTTTCTGATAGTATTGTGTTCTTACAGAATATTGAAAAATGTTAATTTTTAATAGAAAACTGTATAATATTTTAATGTATTTACATGTAAATTTTAAATTTTGAGTAATTTTGAAATATTATTTGTTCGTTATGATTAATAATAATCCCATTATATTATTTTGAATAAATTTCAAACAATAATTTCATATAAAAACCATTTTTAAACTTAGTAATGTGTTTTTATGACTAACTATTTTAAATTACGTTTTTCATTTTAATCATAACATAATTCCTTCAACTTATATTAATTTAATACTGAAAAATGGATACAATTTTTGGAATCATTGGGTAAAGGTTTTGAAAATTTTTACCTTTTATATTATGGTCATTATAAATAGTACCCACATGGAATAATTGTCACTGCGATGAGGGTAAGTATGTTATTAAGGATAAAAATAATACTATAAGGAAAAAATGAGACTAAAATATTCATTTATCCTATTGTAATGTTTTAGTTCATCCATATATGTATATGTTTCAGAAATATGGAAAAATGGTTCTATAATGCTTTGAGTTTGACCTTTATATAATTTTTTGTATTTCAAAGTCAAAAATTTCATTCTTTTTTTGCCATCTATTTTTTTGGAAATATGAATAAAAAAGGATATGGTTTTTATAAAACATTTATTTGAAATACTTTTTTTCATAGTAATTTATTTTTTATTTTTAATAATTAAATAATTATATTAAATTTATATGAACACCAATTTAATATATATTCAATAAATGTAAAAAATAAATATACGATTTTAAAAATATTAAATGTACTATATATTTAATGAATTATTATTTCCCACAAATTTATTATGTAAATATAACATTTTTGTGATGTATTAGTGGATTTTATTTGAATTTATTTTTCTTCATGTTGTTTTTAAAGTCAAATTAAATGAATAGTCCCAAATATTCCAATGATAATCATTTATATTAGATAATGTTTTATTAAATTTTTTGAATTAATAAAAATCACTAAAAAGGAGACATAGTATGAAAAATAGTAAAAACATACTTACATTTTATATTTATAATCTAAATTTAACCTCATATGTAAAATTATATATTTTAAATATTGAAAAACAACATTACCACAATTATGGTTATAATTGGATATCCAAGGGGTTAATCAGAGAGAAAATGTATAAAATGATATCATAATCTATTAAAAAAAATTTAATGGTTATATCAATACCATATATTCATTATATTTCAATACATGTCATTTTGGAACTATTTTACTTGAGTTGGAAATATATTATGTTATAATATTTCACATATTTCAAAAAATGATATAAATGTTTTTTAATAATAAATAATAAATTATTAAATAATATAATGTTAATAAAAATCATATTTTCAACCTTGTGATTGGAATATTGTTTTAAAAATCAAAAAAGGTCCATTTATGTGTGTGTTTACTATTTTAATTAATTATTTCCCCCCTAAAATGTCAAAAACATTGTATCAATAAAATAGGCAAAGAACATTAAAAAAATATAAGGTAGAAAAAATTTCATAAAATTGAAAAATTATTATTATATTAGATGGTTTTCACTCAGAATAATCACATATTATATTTATATTATTTTGGAACTATTTTAACATTAAATTTAATAAGAATCAATTTAATAATGAACGAAATTTCAATAATTCCCATCTCCTCACTGTAAAAGGGAACCAACTATCCTCTACTATACACAATTCAAAAAACCATGTATTTTTGAAAATATAATCCCAAATCCCATACAAAAATATAACAACTTATTATATATGTCTTATTTCATATAGAATACAATACTTAAAGGGCTTAAGGTGGAATGTAAATATGATTGTTTGAAGAATAAGTATAGCTTTTAACCAAATATATTAGTTTTATTTTATTCCACCTATTTCAAATATTTTACAAACTTGCTGATATAATAAAATAAATATATCCCATTTGAATATATTTTATTATCTTAATGGACTAACATATACCCATCTCCTTCTTCCGTCAAATGGAAAAAATCAGTATTCATGTGTACGACAGAATATATATAATTTGTTTTCCTTCACCACTACTCAGTGATGGTTATAATTATTGATTCAATGTATATATATATATATATATTATATTTGTGAAATAATTATTATTATATGATGATAATATATCATATAATTTCTTGTTGTTCCATCCACTAAAAATGTTAATTTTATTTGTGTGTATGTAAGGATTACCATTATCACAAAGAGATGTGATTTATTTATAGTAGCCATATAACATGGCTAAAATATATATGTATGTTTAATGAAATAATATTATATTTATAATACAATAATTATGTTGTAATGATAAAATAATAATTACCTTATTTCCATTATGAGCAATGAATCTGGAAAATTTACTCATGCATATGTACAACCTACACCCTTAATAATTATAACATAGTTCATTTCTCATAGATATATTTCATAGTTCGTTTTAAAAGTATACTTGTTTTAAAAAATGAAATATATTTTTTTTACTTGAAAAATATTGAAAAATTGCCACTTTTACCATAGCTAACCTATTGATTTCATTTTGGACATACAATGAAAATATTATCAAAATGTATCACTTGAAATTAGTAAACAATGTAATTAAATATATCATGGTAACTGGTAGAATTTTATTAAAAATAAAATTTTCAAATGGGAATAAAAATTTAATTAATTAACGTAATTTAATTATTCAGTAAAATAGAAAATGTGGGTGATTATTTAAAATCAAGGAATACGATGATTTCCTTTAGAAACTACGTTTTATATGTATCAAATATTTATTCTAAAATAATTATATAAAATGTACATATTGTAAAAAATGGATGTATTTATATAGAAATAAATATTTATAAAGGTTGTTTTAGGAATATTTTTAATTTCTAAAAAATGTATTCAAAAATGAATATTTTGAAGGAATGTTTTGACATTATTTATTTTAGACAAATGAAATGTTCTATTTTAACATATATGGAATAAAAAGATTTTCCCTCCACCAAAAACCATTATTTGATATTTTGATTCCATTATAATTTTTCTTATTTTTCACAATGAATAAACCCCCATTCCATTTATTATGGTCATTTTCATAATTAATTCTTAAAGGAACTGTTTTTTCAAAACATGTAATTTTTTATATTAGGGTTTTATGGATTATTTTTCTAATTATGAAAGCATTCATGTTTTAAAATTATGTTACGGTATGTGGAAATTTTTTATAATTATGGTTTTTTCATTATAAATCATCTATGGATGGCTCAGTTATAAACCATGTATGGGTGGTCCCTTTATAAATAAAGTATGCTTGGTTAAATTATAATAAAAGGATGTGTGGTTATGTTATAAATCAAAAAAGTATGGCTCTATTATATCCCTCCATCACATTGTGAAAGGATCATGATGTAATTTGACCCTGAAGGTTTTTTCATTTTTTAGAGTAAAATGAGAATGATGTCCCTTGTTACCTATATGATTTATTTATCATTGATATGTTTTTTTAAGAAGTCACATTATTTGAAAAGGTATATTGATAGGATTTTGTTTAAGGGAATGCATTTTCGACTTCTTAACGGTGAAATTTATAATACTATGAAAATAATTTTATGATGAATTGATGAATGAAATGAAATATTTTTGATTTTGATTTTTCCTTGATTATTTCTTATGAAATTATTTATGAAAATATTAGTGTATATTAGATGATTTCATGTATAAGAACATGTTTATTTTTTACTCCATGTTTATTTTTTAAAAAAGGAAAACTTTATAATTATTCATTGACTAAATGATTTATTTATTTCTTTTTATGTAAATTACTATGATTTATGTGTTCATCCTACATTATAATAAAATTATAATGTTTAAGGATATCTATGTAAAAGGATGAGCTCAAAAATAAAATTGAAATTATTTTTTATGAAAATAATGATTGTTATATCATAAATTATTTTTTTGGGAAAGATATATACAATGAGGATGTTCGAACATTGATATGTAATATATAATTACATAAGTGGGACAACCAAATTTCTAAAAACACTAAAATGTAAATATCCTTAAATGTAATAAAATTAAATCATGACATAAAACACTAGATTATGTAATGTTTTAGGTAATGAAATTATATTAGAGGTTAATTTATCATATCATTCACTTCTACATGCAAGCATAATTCCAATTCCATCTATAGGGTGCCTTTTTTACAAACCCCAGTTGAGGACTTGTCTAAATCTCTTCTATTTCATGATATTATGGTTTGTAGAAGGTCTCTTTGGTCCTCCTTTTCCTATATTTGTGGGATTCACTTCATTTTTTCTTGGTTTAAGTTATATAGTATTTATACATTACTCATTAAATTAAGAATTATAATCATAGATGTATAATGTTTTATCATCTTTATTATATATGGTTAAACATTTTTGATAAATTTAGTTTATTATACTTGTATTTTATAGAATGAAAAATTATATTTACTTTCTTATTTATTATTAAAATATATTTTTAAATGTTCAGGAATTTATTCATTGAAATTTAATTCCTAATTGGACTTTTTAGTTTATTTCTTCGTCTATGACGATTTTTTTGCTCTCAATAGTAATAGAAATGATCTGTCTCTAAAAAATGATAGTTTTTGACTAATTGATGATAGTTTCTAGGATTTTATTTTTCATTAATGTTATATAGTTTTTATGGTGGAACCTATATATTTATTTTTACATGTTTTTTGGGTTTCATATTGAATAACAAAATATATTTCTAATGGAATTAGGTTCTAAATCAGTTTCAATGTTTTCTACCATGTTTGGATGTATAGTTTCAAAACTGGGTTTCTTTATTTAATTCTTCCCAAAGATATCAAGGCATGGTTGACAGATCATAAATTGAATTTAATTAGAATAGTGGTGAATAAGTTTTCTATGTGATTTGGTATTTTATGTGTTGCCCTTGTGATTTATTTATTCACCATAATGTTGTTGGTAATAGAATCCAATGAGGTTGGGTAGAAAAATATAGAACATAATAAAGGTCATTACGACTAGATATTAGTTTTATCAAAACTAGTGAAGTAATATTTATGTAACCACTACAATATTGTGAATTTATTGTGTTTATACTATTTTTTGAGGTCATTTTATAAACATATGAAGTCATTTAATTTGGTAGTACCCTTTCTGTTTCACTAAAGCAGCACCCACAATGTTATTTACTCCCAATTTTTCTATTTTTTGTGATTTTTTATTTTAGGTTATTAAACGTATCCTATACTATTGTTTATTTGTTATTTATGTTTTTGATTTTATATAATACTACTTGTTATTCCCCAATATTAATTATATAATAATATAAGATTAAATTTCTTATTATTTTTATTTCAAATAATCTGTTCACTACTATAAATAATATTTCAAATTCAGATTTATATATTATATTTAAAGAAAACTTAGTGAAAACAATTTTTATAACATGTTTGTTATTATATTTTATCTTTATTGGTATTCTAATGTTTTATTTTAAAAGGAAAATCATAAATAATGTAGTTTGAATTCTTATGGAAAGAGAAGCTTAATTTCCATCATTTAAATTGATTAAGTGAAATGAGTAAATGGTTATACTTTCATAGAATATATTTTAAAATTTCAACGAAATTGGATTTATTTTAATTATCAGGCATGGGATGTTGAGAGGATACCATTTTGGAATTTTTATGACCGCACTTCTATATATATATTTTTTCTATTAGGTTACATATGAGTTCCATATAGATCGAATATTTGTACAATATGCCTCTAAATATGGTTTGGTGTATAGGTTTGATGGTGAATGTGGGCCACATGGGAATTTCCATTTTAGTTATTATCATTAATTTTGTTTATTTTTTTTATTTCATAAGAATTATCCTTTTTTGTTGATTTCATTTTGAGAACTCATTTTGGATTTTAATTACTCTTTTGGGATAATGATTTTATTTATATTTTTTATGTCTGGTAATGTATTTTCCTTATTTTATTATTTCAAATATGGTATTATTGTTTGAATAGATTTATTTCTTACAGAAGTGTCATATTAGATATGATGTAAGTTCTCTCTATGTTTTTCATTATTAATATTGGGTAAAACATTTACTATATGATTATATTTTATTCCTTGTACCAGTTATAAATCTATCCAAATCGGAAATGAGCCTCCAGATATGTAATGATCTATCATGTGTTGTTCGTTTAGGGGTGGCCCAAGTTAGTTTTTCAAAACTTTGAAGAAGAGAACTTAGGAACATTGAAAAAAAAATATATCTGAAGACCCACTTGAAAAGGATTACAAGGATATACAGTATAAAATATCTCTAGAATAAAAATAGAAACCAATCCATATGAAACAACCATCCCCCTCTAAAACCCAATCACCAACGAACAACATAATAATCATCTTTGTTGATAAATAAATAGCTGTAAAACAGCATAGAAATAATACACAAGAAGTTACGGTAACCCACATTAACATGGAAAAAAATGTAAAACTATTTGATAAAAAAACCATAATTATATATAGAATATAAAAAAATTAATATTCATCAAGATTGGGATTTTTTATTAATACTCCTCCAAAAAACAAAAAAACCATTTTGGGTAAAAAAATGTAATCCAATAGAATCATCTCTAACAATGATCACACACTCAGAGGGAGAGCCCAAACTTTAAAACAAAGAAAAATGCACCTACTGATAATTCATAGTTGAAATAAATTAAGAAACCATATTAAATTCACGCCATGTGTTGGCCACATCAAGCTTCCCATTCAGAATGGTGGTGTATTGTTTGTAAACAATGCATGGGGGCCTGGATACCATGCATCCCTCAATACTTCCATCAGCACTACCTCTATATAATTTTATATATTTTGTGTTCATTGTAAAAAATTGTTCTTCATGGTTACCTCTTCAATAACCAGAAAATATGGTTGTAAAACGTTTATGAAAAGTATGTTTCCTAACAATATGCCCCATTGAATATGGAAAAATGAGAATTCCTCTCATAAAATTAATTTCCCCTCCATTATATTCACCCCATTTCTTCACTAAAATTAAGGGGTGAAATAAATTTTCTTCCATCTCTCTCAAGGATCAATCACATTTGATTCCTTGTATTTAATGTGACTTTTAGTGAGAATCAAAGAACCGTGTGAGGATATAAATCCTATTCCATCTATTTTCTAGTACAAGGTTCTTTTTGGATTTCCTTGTTATTCTAATGCTCATAGAACCTACATTTTTTCAAGGAATACTTGGGTTTGGTGCGAGACATTTTTTAGTATGAATGAAAGGACATGGTTGGGTGATTTCTTGCCTATAAAAATGAGGTCAATTTTCTATATAATTTCTACCATAGTATAGTTGTTATTATTATGTATGTGTTTGTGTCATCATGAGATCATGGTTTTTCTTCTTGATTATAAAAAAATTGTAAATTTTATTGAAGTTTGAGACCCATGATAAACCTCATCAGGTCTATTGATGATTATGAGACTAAGCCTCAAGCCACCCATGGGGAGTGAAAATCTATTGAAAACTGATTGAATGGGTTTTTAATGGAATAATCATATGGTTTATGTGATTAAATCAGTTATACTTTATTTTTCAAATGTTAACATAATAGAAGGGGTTGTTAGTATTAACATAGAAAATATAATGGTCTATGTTATAAATAATAGGATAATTGATCAATTATTTAAGGGGGAGGTTATATAAAAAAATTGGTAGAATGTGTGTCTAAGGGTTGTACTTGTGAAAAAATGGTGAGGTGGATGAGTAAAGGAAATTGAACTAAAGGTGAGGAATGTAATGAACCATGATGATCATGGTAAATGAAATGTAATAACCTTTTTTATTTAATATTGATGAGTTCAATGATAATGACCCTTGAAAATGTGAATCACTGGAATGGGTTGGATGTTAGAATGGGGATTCTCATGAATGGGATAGTCCATACTAATTATATAGGCACCCCAAATGTAATTCCTAGTTTTTGAACGAATGATTCTCTTGTCCCCACTAATTCATTTCATGCATTAAATACTTGGTGGAGGCTTAAAACTCATATATTTAGAGACGGTATGGGTATGTAGACTGAGCCTCAATGTTAGAAGGATTTTCATAAAATTGATTAACGAGTTACCTTTTGAATTTAAGTGTTTAACCCTTAAGCTTTATTGTTTATACCTCCAATATGGGTTGAAGTAGATTTTGTGGATCAATTACTTGTTTGAAGCTTGGGAGCTGATTAGGATATTTCATAATTATTTAATTATGAAACATTTTTTATATAATAATTTCCAATTATTCATTTATACTTCTTGATACACAATTATTGGAATGGATGTTTTTTCTAAACACTTTTGTTGGTGGCCAACTAAATAATACACACACACTTATTAGGATACCATTGGTATCTAATTTGATTTTATGAATGGATGTTAGTATAAAGAAAAAATGCTCTATGATTGATTGTAGAGTTGGGATTTTGGGAAGGGGAATAGATGAGGGGACAATGTTGATATAAAGAAATATTTTGGGGAGTTAATTTTGTATTTATTATTTGTTCTCATGGGAACATGAAATTGTATGAAATGAAATACTTTCTTAATTAGTTGTGGTTATTTAACCCTGTTATGAGGTACGATTATAGGATTTGTGGTTATGGTTGGTGTATTATCTTTTTTTTACTTGTTTATTATATATCATGATATGCAACATTGTCTTACTATAGTAAAGTGTTTAAAGTCTCCCATGGTACCTCATTAGACCCAAGATACTAGTTTACAGCCACTAGTATATTGGGAAGTGTTCTTGGGGTCATTTAATGAATAGGCTTGGGTCACCAGTTTACTGGCACCTTATTTAGGTTGTTATAAAATTATATTACAGTTGTTTCTTTATAATGATTAAAATTTTTATAATGATGGACAATATAATAGGATATTTAATGTCTTGGAAATGAGATTATTCATAGAAGGAGTTTATCATTATGTGGCAGAAAACCCATGTTCATTGGGTAGGATTTATGTTATTGATGTTTGATTATTATATTTCGAGTTTATTTCACCACATATGCTACAAATTTTGTGTGAGGGTATTAATTTATGACATTTTACTTATGGTACGACATGAATTGTGGTTTCATATTTTTTTTATCATTTAGGAAACATATGTATTCATGTGAAACATATCATTTTAGGAACACAAAGGAAAGAATTTTATGGATTGGTTGTGGGAATTGAAAATTATTTTCTATTTATATTTCCATTTGAAGAAAATATTTTCAAATAACGAAATTAATATTATATACGTAAATGGATTTGAGAGAAATTGTAAAATTTTTTCGAATGGGAAATTTAAAATTTGTTATTTTTTATACCCTGAGTTAACCATGTCCCAAAGTAATGGTTACTAAGAGTAGTGATGTTGTTTATGTTACGATAATATAGATATTGTACATATAATAAATTTTTCATCTAGTTATGAGATTTTAGATTCATGTTTTCCATTGTAACGAGATGCTATATCAATGATGACTTCTAGTGGGGTGATAGGATGAAACAATTTGTAATTTGCTTCTAATAGGAAAATAAGAGACCATATTGGATCTAGGAGGTTTAAATGAATATTATTTTTAATAATAGATACTCAGGGAGGTATGTGAATAGTATGTTTGATATAAATATTGATTTCTAGATATGTAATCTTCTATTATTCATTGGAGAGGATGAACCTAAGGATTTTGAGATATAGATTGAGTCTCTCCAAAAGAATTTGTATCAAAAGGACAGTTATCTAGAGATGAGTGTCAAGTAATAAGATTATATATCATGATGTCTAGTGATGTGTTGGTGCAATGTCTCAAATAATGTATGTTATCTAGATGCCATTGTTTGGAAGTAAATCCATGAGTTTATCTGGGATTAATTTTACCTGGAGACCTTGATATAAGAGAGATCAACAAAATTTATGTAATTATATTAGGGGATTGTGTGAGTGATGGGTTATTATAGCTTCTTCAATTATATTCAGAATATTTTTTTCCACACTATTGTGAAAATGAGTAAACTATGAAAAAGTGTTTTTAGTGTGGTCCCATATATTATATAAGGTCGAGGTGAATAACTTTTATATGGAGAGGATTACCAAGGTTGTGTATCGAGCTCTCATCACAAAGGGGAGCCTGAATGTGGCCATTAGTAGTGGATAAATGGTTTTAGTTATGAGATTTTATATATCTTCCTTCGATAATAGAAAGAACTATTTTTAGAATTTCCAACATGGTTGTAGTGGATATAATATTGAAGGGATAAAATTAGTGTCTTATGTTAGTGAATGATTATTATTCTATCACGGTTTCAGGATGGGTCTCATTAATGTCTAGTTTACCATACCAACAATGAATTTTTTAGGTTCTTGTTGTATGGGGTGTTTTTAAATCTTCGTTAGGAACCCATGATAGATAGTAATTGATATGTGTTCTATGTAGATGAAAGGGACCTGTAAGATTTTTGCTAAAACATATCAATCCAACAATTAGAGTACTACTAGACATACCAGTCCTAGTGGAGGATGAGGTGATCCATTAAAATTGAATATTTATTTTCAATGTAGTGTATTTCATGGGGATCGTATTGAATCATCATGAAGATGGGAAGATTAACTACATTTAGTTTTTCATGATCCTAGTGGAGAAATGCTAGACCATCAACTCTCTGTGGTATGAATATTATAGATTCCTTCCATATTATAGATATATTTGACACATAAGCCCCTAATATTTTATATCTTGTTTACTATTTTATGAATTGGGTCTGGTGTTGGGGTTCACGTGTGGGGTTATTTCCATTGATACACCATTGGTGGTGTGATCAGAGCTATTCATTTTTCCAAAGGGTATTACCCCATTTTTGGGGAGTGTTTCTTCCATTAGAAATTGTACGTGATTTATATGTTGGGTGATTATCTGATATTTATAATGGACTTGTTAGAAAATATAAATTTCAAATAAATTTTTACCATAGGATAGTGTCCTACATGTCTCTTTAGGTTAGTACATATTCCATTCTTGGTGAATGATATATTAAAGTATTCTATGCAGGGCTAGTTATTTAAGAACTCAGTAACCTCACATCCAATGTTTCATGTATTTTTCATGATAATTTTGGAGTGGAGTCTGATTTATTCCACCCAATAAAAGATCGATATGATTACATGTTTCTAGTGGAATTACTAGGTTAACAACTAAGATGGAAAAATAGTTTACTATTTAGTTGATTCCAGGGAATTATATAGCTTCTATTCCATTATATATAATGAAACTAGGAATGCTTAAAGTGGTTAATACTCAGTTGGAGGAGATGGAAGTTAAATAGTTCATTTTTTTGAGGAAATCACCTTTGGGATATGTGGTTTTTTTTTTCAATAAGGTGGACTAAACATTTTTATTATGTTTCAATTATTGAAATTTAAAGTAAATGGAGATCAATAATATTGACCCAATTTTACATATTGATGTCCTATTCATCTATATGAGTTGTATGTGGGTCCTTTATAATTTATTAGAAATTAGGATATTATTAGGTGGTCCACGAGTCTAGTTTTAATTTGAAAATAATGGATTTGTTCACTGAGATTTATATAGGAACTCAAGAGGAGCAGGAGAATATGACCAACATTTCCTTCTCAGTTGACCCCTCTATTCTATGAGAGTTCAAGGAATGGTAGTATGATGATATATAGTTTCAATCATTTATGCGTATCATTATATATGGGGAAATACATTCTTACTAGTTCATCGATGATTATTAGATTATCCATGTCCATGGAACTGTGATTGTGTCCACCTCTATATGGGATGAGATAATGATTTTGATTCTTGTATTTAATTGTGTGGTGAAATCTACGAAAAAAATGTAATTAGACTTTTATAGATAGTAATGGTGGATAGGAATGATATATGATATCAATGGTTTTGTGGGGCAGTGCTACACCTATCAGCATGGGAATGTTTAGAACAAGTTACCTTATCTTCTTTTACATATATTTCTCATTATAGAGTGAATTTTGGGATTATATTATCATTGATTTTGTTTTATATATTCTGAGAAATCACTAGAGTAATGATGTCATATGGGTGAATATGGATTAGTTGACAAATATGGACATTTTTTACTAACCAATGATATGTTCACCATCCACTAGTTTGGTGACTTGTATATTTGGGAGATAGTGAATTTGAATGGGGTGCCTCGAATTATTGGTTTAGATAAAGACCCCTATTTTACATCACTATTCTAAAAATTATATTATAATGTTCTAGGAAATATAATGTTTCTGTGTACATTTTTCTAACCATTGACAGCATTGAATTCAGAACATAATATATATGTATTATTATACATTTGGATATCATGCATTATATTTTGGTGATACATGGGAGAAGTATTTTTATCATGTTTAGTTCAACTATAACAAAATTTATTATTATATTTTCTATAAGGCACTATATGAGGCATTATATTTTAGGCCATGTCGGTCACCTTTTTTTGATAGAATTAAGGGAATCACAGTTTTTGGGGATAAGCCTCATGTAGGATAAAGTGGAGAATCGTCATTTGATCTTAAATTGTATGGATAAGAAAAATTATATCCAAAATTTATAAGCTCATTTATGTCATCGAACATAATAGTTTATAGTGTGTGACAATGTATTCTTTTAGGTGTCTCCATGAATCAGTCAAAATTTGATTCATAAGGAGATTAAGTTGGAAACTAGGTAGGTTGGGTTGTTTGATATTGTAGATAGGAATATACCAGTAAAATATTAGTTATATCTTCCATAGTAGTATCATTATATGAATGATGGTTCTCAAATGGCACAAATTTAGAAATATCACCCTGATCATTATCATATGATGAATATTGATCATGTTTATTGAAAGTTTGATGTGTCCTTTAAAGAGAAAATGATTACTATGGTAGATCATAATGAGAATATTTTTCAGGGTATGATTTTAACCTTTTTCTGAGTATTTTGGTATCATGGACGTGTTCAATATATAAACTGGGCAATGCAAGAAAATGTATTTGTCCAGCGGTCAAATATTTTAACCACAAATCTTAGTTATTATTGAGAGTAAAACTCGATGATTATATTTTATAAGGTGGGGTGGTTTTAGGATCTTTAACCCAGACATGCTATTCATTTATTTAATTTTGGTTAACATACTTTTGAAATATTTAAATGAATTGTTATCATGAGAAGAAAAGGTATTGAATGTTTTTTTATATTTTAGGAAATGAAAAATTGGGAAATGAGTTAATCATTGTACGTATAATAAAGAGCACATGGTTCAAAGAATCCATGCACCATAACCTTGTTTCTTACAGGAGGGGGAATCATGGTTTGTTAACCATGCAAGGGTGGCCTAAAAACTGTGTAATCTAGGATAAATCCAACCACATAGACATCACATTGGTTTCCAAACGATGTGGGATTACCAAAAACATTATATATTTATTCCCATTTAGATAGAGGGAACGACACAATTGGTACATGGCTATGTAAATTGTGTGGCCTAGACATTCACCCCATTAACAGAGGGAAAATGAAGGGTTTACCTAAAAACCACAAATGTTTCTTCCATTATTTTCCAACCCATTTATTTTTTAGTAGAAAGGGGTGAAAACTATGATCTCCCTTATATTACATGGATCAATATCCTTTGATTCATAGGTTTTTGAATTTCATTTTCGTGAAAAACAATGATCTAGCTGAGTTTTTGATACATATTTCTTCTTTTATTTTTGGAACAATATTTTTGAGGTAGTTCAGAACCTCAGGAGGCAGAGTAATGGCTTGAGAAGATAGAACACATGTTCGAGTTCCTTGACACTCCAGAAGAAGTCAGGGTAAATTGTGCCTCTTTCGAGCTAGAGGGCTCCAGTCGCAAGTGGTGGGAATCCGTGATTCAGGCTGGGAAACATGAGCATATTAGTGGGAACGATTTCAAATCTATCTTCAAAGAGCAATACTGTCCAGAGTTCCGTGCCAATGCTAGATCCGGAGAGTTCATGTATCTTTCTGAATGGGATCAGACAGTGATGGAGTATGAAAACTTCTTTGCGGAGTTAGTGCGGTACGCACCTGAAATTATTTCAAGTGAATATTTGAAAGCTCGGAAGTTCGAGAAGAGCCTTCGACCAGAAATCCAATATCAGGTGTTCTTGTTCAATCTGGAAACTTATGACGAGGTAGTCGATCGTGCATGCATGGTCGAGATTGACCAGAGAGGGAAGTCAGGTTTTTTTGGATCAGTATCAGGGTTTGGCAGTGGCAGTTCATCCGGGAAGAAGAAAAAGTGTGATGAGAAATGGAAGAAGAGTTGTGGAAGCTTAGGTCATCCTCCCAAGAAGACTTCATCTGGGGATTTTGGTGCAGGGTCCGTAGTGTTCCATCGGTGCAGAAGGGTAGGGCACATCCGACCTTTTTGTCCATACCTTCCCAGACCATGCCATGGGTGTGGAGTTGTGGGACATCTACAGTGCTTCTGCAGGACTGCACGCCCTTACCAGAGTGGGGCTGGATCTGTGGCTTCCAGAGGGGTATCAGTTTAGTCAGAGCCGACCAGGACGACAAGATCTAGGTTCGGTGGACGTGGTGGTAGGACCGGATTGTCTTCAGGGCAGATCCAGATCAGGGCAGAGCCTCAGGCGAGCGGTCGTTCTAAGGCAGGGACCAGACATTTGCATGTTGTGGATCAGGAACTGGTGGCATCTGATGCAGGACCTTCGGCTGTTAGAGGTACCATTTTGATTGAATCTTCTATAGGTGCAGTTTTATTTGATATTGGTGCTTCAGTTTCTTTTATATCTTCCCATCTTGTGAACTTATTGAGCCTTCCAACCGAGCTTTTATCTGTTGCAATGGAGTTAGTAACACCATTGGGTAAGAAAAAGGAGCAGGGTCTTAGGTTCCCATCATGCGCACTCTCTGTGTTAGGAGTCGAGATGGAGTGGGATTTATTGGTCCTTGATATGGACCTGTTTGATGTGATCCTCGGCATGGACTGGCTGGTGCGCTTCCAAGTGCATATTGACTACTATCAGCACCGAGTCAGCTTTATTGCACCAAATGGGAGTCCTTAATTATTTCATGGAGAATGGGATCCTTGGTCGAGCCGTGAAGGACCTCCACTCCCTGAGTTGGGGAATCTTTCTTATCAGTTTTTGTCACTCGTACTGGAGGACGATGGTGGTATTTCTCAGGGCGGGTTACCTCGTGTAGTGGAAGAGTTTCCAGAGGTCTTCCCATGTGATTTTTCAAGCTTACCTCCAGAGCGGGATGTGGAGTTCTCGATTGAGTTAGCGTCGGGAACACAACTTATATCTCTTCCCTCATATCACACGACCCCCACTGAATTGAGGGAATTAAAGATACAGTTGGACGATATGGAATCCAAGGATTCATTCGCCCGAGCGTCTCTCATTGGGTCGCCCCAATTTTATTCGCGAAAAAGGATTATGGAACCCTCTGGTTGTGCATAGATTACCAGAAATTGAATAAAATGACCATCAAGAATAAATACCCTTTGCCCCAGATTGATGATTTTTTTGACCAACTGAAGGGGGGAAATCGGTTCTCCAAGATCGATTTGCGTTCGGGATACCATCAGCTTAGGGTGAGAGAAGTAGATATCCTGAAGACTGCTTTCCGAAGTAGGTATGGTCAATTAGAGAATCTAGTTATGCCTTTCAGTTTTACGAATTCTCCAGCAATTTTTATGGCACTCATGAATATGGTCTTCCAACAATATCTCGAATTTTTTGTCATGGTATTTGTGGAAGATATCATGGTTTATTCTGGATCTGAGGAGGAGCATGAGAATCACATATGGATTGTTTTGGGAACATTCTGGGACCATCGCCTATACGGAAAAATATCGAAGAGCACATTCTGGATCAGGGAAGTGAAGTTTCTGGGGCTTGTTGTCTCAGAACATGGGGTTTCAGTGGATCTTGAGAAGATCAGTGTGGTGATGTCATGGGAATAGCCGAGTAATGTGTTTGAGATCAGGAGTTTTCTTGGCCTGGCAGGTTATTACGGGCGATTTGTTCGGGATTTCTCACGTCTTGCCTCCTCCATGACCGCACTCACCCGTAAAGGGGTGAAGTTTGAGTGGAGCCCACAGTGCCAGGAATATTTTGAGTATTTGAAGCGGAGGCTGACCACTTCACCTGTGTTGACCTTACCAGGGTCGGGAAAGGTCTACGTGGTTTATTGTGATGCTTTAGGTATGAGCCTTGGATGTGTTCTCGTACAGGATGACCATGTTGTGGCTTATGTTTCTCGCCAGCTCCGGCCACATGATAAGAATTATCTGACTCACAACTTAGATTTGGCAGCAGTGATGCACGCCCTGAAGACTTGGTGTCACTATCTATTTGGGGAGAAATTTGTGGTTTATTCTGACCATAAGAGTATTTCATACATTTTATCTTAGATGGATCTCAATTTGAGGCAGTGCCACTGGATCGCGTACCTTCAGGGTTTTGACTTTGACAATATCTATACTCCGGGTAAGGTTAATGTGGTGGCAGACGCTTTTAGAAGGAAAGTACTAGTGCAGGCGTTGAGTATATCCAATGATGAGTGGACATTGATGGGGCTATTCGCCCATATGTACCTGGACAACAGGGAGCATATTGGAGGTACCTTCTTGGCTAGAATTCAGTTGACTCCTTCTCTTCTAGAGTTGATTCAGCAGGAGCAGCCCAAAGATGAGTTGTGTCAGCGATCTATGTAGTTACATCATGGCGGGGAGACTCCTTCTGATTGTTCTTTGTCTCCCGAGAGGATCTTGTGCTTCAAGGGTCGGGTTGTGTTGTTGTTGTCTCTACAGAAGCTGGTGATGCAGGATAGCCACCAGTCTCAGTGGGTCGTCTATCCTGGTACAACCAAGATGAACTACGATGTTCGCCGTCAGTTCTGGTGGCCAGGTATGAGATGGGACATAACTAACTCTCTGTCAAGGTGCTACACTTGTTAGCAGATAAAAGCATAGCATGAGATGCCATCTGGGTTGCTTTAGCCACTACCCATTCCAACATGGAAGTGGGACGAGGTCGCCATAGACTTCAACATTGGCTTGCCTTGGACACCTCGGGGAAGGAATGCAATTTGGGTAGTGATTGATCATTTGACAAAGTCAGCTAACTTTATCCTGATCATAGATACATCAAAGGTAGAGGAGCTGGGCCGCTTGTATGTTCAATAGGTGGTAAGACTTCATGGTGTGTCTTCGGTAGTTGTTTCTGATAGAGACCCCCTCTTTACCTCTCGGTTTTGGGGAGGCCTCCAAAAGGCTTTGGGGTATCAGATCAAGATGAGAACGACATACCACCCTCAGACGGATAGCCAGATGGAGCGGGAGAATCAGATTCTGGAAGACATGCTCTGAGCCTGTGTGTTAGATTTCGGAGGCTAATGGGATAGCCATTTGGGATTGGTCGAGTTTTCTTATAATAATATTTACCAGTCTTCCATTAGAATGGAACCCTTTGAATCACTCTATGGTCGGCCTTATCGGTCTCCTTTGTGTTGGGATGAGGTAGGTGAGACCTCACTCTTGGGACCGAGCCTTGTTCAGGAGACATCTCAGAAGGTTAAGCTGATTAGGCAGCGGTTGTTGACAACTCAGAGTCTCCACAAACCTTATGCAGAACAGAGGTGTCAGGATCCTGAGTTTTCAGTGGGGGACAAAGTTTTCTTGAAGGTGTCCCCTCGTTTGGGTCACCAACGCTTGGGGAAGAAGAAAAGCTGACACCGAGGTATGTTGGGCCTTTCGAGATTACTGAGCGGATTGGAAAAGTGGCATACAGGTTATCTTTTCCTTCACAGTTGACGTCGCTTCACGATGTATTTCTTGTCTCCCAACATAAAATGTATAACCCTGATCCGTTGCATGTGTTGAATTGGAAAGATTTGGAGATTGAGCCAGACTTATCGGTGTTTGAGCGGCCAGTGAAGATTGTGGATTCTCAGGAGAAGGTGCTTCATGGAAAGTCTATTCCTTTGGTTCGTATTCTCTGGTAGCATGGTAAAGACGAGCATGAGACCTGGGAGCAGAAGTATTAGGTTGAGCAGGAGTACCCATTCCTATTCTCTGATCAGTCATCGAATTGACTTTTTGAGGGTGGAAAGTTTTCATGGTGGGGAGAATTGTCACACCTGGACTTCGCATCAGGGTATGTTTATTTATTATTTATTATTTTTATTTTTATTATGTGAGTTTCGTTGAATTTCTATATATTTTTTGTTGGAATGAGGGCTGAGCATGAAATTAGTGTGCGCATCTACACTGATAAATGAATGCTGCCTTGACAATGCCCGATGATCGGGTAGGGCACGGGCGAAGCCGTGCGGCCTGTCTGGTGTGCGGGTGGACCTTTTTATCATTATCTTTTTTTAAACGCGTGTTTTTATACATTAACACCATTATTATTATTGTTATTATTATTTAACCATCTTTATTAATTTATCTTATTAATTTTATTTACCATTATATTTATATTTATTTTATATTAGGTGGTTTAGTCTTTTTTTGGGTCCCTATTCCATCTTTATTTTATTTTATTTTCTACTATTTTTCTTTTTCTTTCCTTCTCTTTTATTTTATTATCATTATTATTATTATTATTATTCTTTCTTTCTCTCTTATTTCTTTTCTCTCCTTTCCCTCTCTCCCCGCGGGTCACTGTTCACCCTAATTCTTCTTCCTCCTGGCACACCACAGCTCCCATCCCTAACCCTAGGCGGCGCACCCTTCGGCCGAACCGACCTTGCCGGATCTCCTCCTCAGCCGCACCCCCACGGGGCCCCTCTCTCATCACGTCGAACACCAGCGGCCTCCCTTGATGCCTTTCGCACACCCCGGCCCAGCCAGCCCTGATACCTCGCGGCGCTACGCCCTCCTATATTCTATCAGTTTTGCCCAGCCAAAGCTGCAGCTCCATCCATCTTCTTATACCACGCAGGCCACATCCCTCCACTTCCCTCCTTCTAAATTGGTCTCCCCTCTAATATCCTGATGCCTTGAGTTGATTTCCATGCACCCCTCCTCTACCGGACAGTCACGCCACTCCACCTCCCTTCTTCGTACAGTCGCACCACATACCTACCTGTCTTCCTCATACCTCGCACCAAGCCGCGCACCTCCTACCACCATCGGAAAACCTCCCAGAAATCAAAATTTCATATTCCTAGCCTTTTGAAACCCTTAATGTATGTGTAGAACACTTCAGTTTATTTTTCTACTGCTTTCGTGTTGTTGTAAATGGGTTTTAGTTTGTGTTTGATTTATTTTTGATGTGTTTATGTTGTTATTTCTTTTCAGGGTGTGTTTTGATCTTGTTCGTGGTGTGGTGGCTTATGTGCACCAATTGTGCTGAGCTTGCGACACATTGGTAGGTGCTTCCGCACACAATTATTAACTGATGATCATTTTCATGTTGTCTATTTATTTCGGCACATTGTTAATTAGTTTTTATGAATGAAAATTTATTGTGATTATGTTTTCAATGTGCATTTAATTTGTTGGATGTGTCTAAGTGAATTAGTCCATTTTTGTTTTGAAATCCCACTTTGAACTATTTATCAATATTTTGTGTATTGTGTTATTAGTTTATTAGGAAGTGCAGATGGTGCATTTTACGTTTTTGCATGGTGTAAAAATGCATTTTTCTCAAAAAATGGTTTTCAGTGAACTTTTGATATTAAAAATCTTGTGACATGTTTGGAAACTTTTTAATAATTTCTTTTAGTGGTTTTCAGCTATCAAAGTGTATTGTTAAGTTTTGTAGCTAGTTTAATTTAATGTTTAAGTGGTGTAAATTTAGTTTTTTAGGTTTTGGTGTGTGTGGTTTCAAAAGAGGATATCAGTGTGAAAATGGCATGTTTTTGTGTGTAAGAACCTTTTTTGTCTCTTGAGTGTAACGTAACATGTTATGTGAACTTTGATCATTAGGTGTGCACAAGGAGGGAAGCCTGGGATATTAGGTGGGGGGACTAGGACTAGTGAGCTAGTGTTCCGGAGATGACTCGGCCTGGTTTCACCAGTAGGATTGACGATTGCAACACTAACTAAGCGTATGATATCTGAGGGTCGTGGCCTTCTAAGCCACGTGTTCTGAGGGTCGTGGCCTTCTAAGCCACATTATATGAGGTTTGTGGCCATATAAGCCACGTTTCACCGAGACACGATGTTCTAGGGACCCACCAGTTTCTAGTACCTATAGTGCATCTCCCATCCTTTGGTGCTACATGATACATTGTGCGTACAATGATACGTGATATGTCACTTGAGTTACTACCAAAAAATGTGTTTACCTTAAACTTTTTTTCTTTAAAGTCATTTTATGAAAACCATTTTCACTATCATTGGTAAGGACTTATTTCTTTCTTTTATTTATCATAGCAAATGTATTGTCTTTGGATATTTGTGTGTGGAATCTTTTCTTGGTGATATCCTGCTGGGCGATTGCTCACACCCTACTTACACCCTTGGGTGTAAGTATATTTGTTTACGTCTGATACAGGTAAGGGTCCAGCATTTGGGATCAGTGATTTAGGTTGTTAGCAGGCCTCTCTACATGGTGTTTTGGTGGTGGCTTGAGGGTGCTGTCCTCACACCGGGCGACAGTTCTTAAGTTGTTTTTTTGGTCACCTTGTTTTTATTATTATTTGGGTTTTGGATACATGTGACTCAAAAACCTATTTTTGGTTGAAGACATGTTTAGCTAAAACTTTTACTTTTGTTTGGGTTATATTGTTGGCCTCTTTATATCTGTTTACTCAGGTAAATCATTCCCAAAAGTTTATTTTTATACCCAGGCAGTTGTGCCAGCCCGTGGGGATCGGGAACGCCCTTCAGGCCTTGACGCGGGCTGGGTTGGGCGTTGGTTCGGATGACGAACCGACTTGGATTGTGACATAATTGGTGTTAGTGTTTATTTTAGTTCAACTCCAGGGCCATGGTTGTCAGAGTGATTGTATAAGAGAATTAGTTAGTTTGTTAACTTTATTTACACTATATTATTGTTGTAATAATTTTATATTTTTTTGTGTCATTGTGTGACCAAACTACATTTTTTTACTTGATTAGGAAGAGTAAATTGGTTGTTTAATTGATTTTTGGGTCCAATCATAGTGCAATTCATGTATTTTGATAATTATTAAACTAATTAGGAGGCCACTAATGAGGTGTGTAATTCAATCGAAAAAATTGAAATGGGGATTTAATTGATTAATTAGAGGTTTTATGAGATTATATCGTCTATACATGATGTTTAGTATGTTGTCACTATATAATGGGTAGTTTGGACTATTATGGAAAATGTAAGGGGCTCTAATATGAATACGGGTTGAAGTGATAAATGGTTTAAGGGGCATGTATGTTTGGATAAATTGATAGAATAGAAATTTAATTATTGTAGATGTGAATAAATTGTATGGAGGAATGGTTTGGGAAATTAAACTAATGTTGTGGAATGTAATGCACCATGAATATGTTGATAAATTAACTAGTGTAACATTTTTTTTTAATTTTTTAATGAAGATGTTACTATTGATTATCCATGGAAGAAGTGAATTAATTATATTGGTTAATTGTTGGACTCAGTCTCCTCATTATTAGGATGGACCATATTGATACATTATCCAACCTTGATGAAATTCTTGTCTGGGGATAGACTAATTATCTAGACCTCACTAATGCATTCCATATCATGAATATTCGAATGATTATTCATTATCCTATGGTTGGATATGGTATGGAAACATTGACTAAGGCTCCAATATTCAATGATTTTTGGGAATTTATTAATGAATTCCATTTTGAATTAAAAAATCCAATCTCAGAGTTTAAGGTATTGTCATCTAGTGTGGGACGAAGAAGGTTTGGTGATTCATGTTCTTTTCTGAAACACAATAGCCCATTAGGCTGATTAATAAAGAATGATGTATGAAAACAAATTTAGACACTACTTTTCTATTACTCATTTACAATTATTTATACATTTTTTATTAGACTAGATATTTATTTAAACATTATTGGTGGTGGACTGCTAAGTTGAACTCACACCGTTCTTGAATTGTTGTTGGTACTCGAGTAGATTTCATGGTTCTACATTATGAAAAGATAGAAGTCAATATGATATATATAAATATATACGATTCCTAATTTTTGGATGGAGAATTTATTAGGGGACTTAGCTAATGTTGGAACCCATTTCAGGGATATAATCTACTGTTTATTTGGTTTTTCCTCAAGCACACGACACTGAATGACCAGACATATTTATTATAAATTTTGCTGGGAATTTTTCAAATTTTGGGTTCTTATCATGGGATACAAAAATATGGTTAGTTTTTAATCATTTCCTCATTTTTTATTGTTAATATTTATTTACATTGTTCTATTACCCTAGAAAAGAGGTTATAGTCTCCTTATATACCACATTAGACTCACACTGCTAGTAAAATTCTCTTGCATAGTGGCATGTGCTATTTTGGTTATGTAAGGAACCAGCTTTGGGACCAGTTTAGTTGAACCTCATTCATGACATTAAAATGAATTTATAATTCAATTAATTCTTTTCTAAAAGTTTACTAATTTTTCATTATTATTATTATTATCAGGTTTATATTGTTACATTTTTTAGTACCTTCTTTTTTATGGCATCTTATGGTCTTGATCCTTACTCATACATTAATCACCACTAGAAGGATCAAGAAGATGATGTAGATATATATGTTTCACATGGTTCATAATTCACATTATTATTTTAGGGAAGTTATGATAATAGTTCATAAAAAATATTAAATAATCCTTCATTTGAATATTGAATTAAATAAAAGTATTATTTTTATTAATTATCACACATATATAAATTAAAATTATATAATAATTAAAATAAATAAAATTCATCATTGTAACCATATATTACAAGTATATAATTTTCATGTATCATTAAAGATAGAAAAGTTGTATAATCATTAATGTGTTTAGTCAAACCAGAATTAGCATGAACATTTTTTAATGAATAGATGAGTAAAATAATATGATTGTATCTTTGTAATATTTGTATTATATAATTATAATTATATACCTTATATGTCATTCATTGTTTAAATAAGGTTTATGAAGAGATGGATGAAGAAGATATACAAAATTATTGAAGAAAATGGCAATACACATGTTGAAGAATCCAATATTATATTACGGTCCCCCATTGTAATGATGGATTTTGGGATCCTTATTTTGATAAGAATCTCCCAAAAAATTGAAGTATTTTTAGGGAAAAAATTATTATACATTGGATGTCAATCCCAATGAAGGGTATGGATTCAAATGAGTAGAGTAGGGGTCCTTTAATAGGTGAAAATAGATTCTATTTTTACAAATTCTCATTTCAGAGTATATAATCATTTAATTTTGAAACTAAGGTTATAGATATTGTAGATGAAGGAGGAATATGTTTCAAAACCTACCACATTCATATAAATATGTGAAATTGTTATATGAATTTTTATCACTTTTTAAATCACTTTATCCCCTTCATAGAATTCAACATTTAATTTAGAAAATCAATTTTTACCTCAGTAATTTATTTTTATAACACAAAAAATTCAGGATATTTTTAAATTTATTATCCAGATTATATAATTTATTTTCAATTTTTTAAAATAAAACTTTATATGTAATAAAAATTATTTTTAAAATAAAACACGTAATACATTATAAAAATTCTATTATAAAAAAATTATTAAAATTCATTATTCTTATTTCATAGTAATTTTTTTTGAATAACCCTAATATTACATTAGATTAATATCATCCTTTAATGGTAACCAATTTAATTTTTTAGTTTATAAATACACTACTAATTAAAAATGATTCCTTAAAAAATAGCACTTTTTGACATTAAATGATTTCATATTCCATTAATATTTATTATTCACCTAGTAACCTTTTATTTTATTTTATAAATCCCATTTTTTGAAATCATAATAGGAATTTTATAAAATAGTTTTATAGTATTCAATTTTTAAATGTTCTAAAATTTAAAATAATGAAAAATTTCTAAATAAACACATAACTATCATAATAAGAAATAATTGTTTTTTAAATTATTAATTGTTTTATTAATAAATACATAGTGATATCATAAGAAAGTCTACTTAAAACTCAATTGGTAACTCCAAATAGTCACAAAGTGTGAGAAAATCAATTGAGGTCATCATGGGTTGTAATGCGACCCCTCATTAATATATTAATTTTATCATAATTACAAAAAATATATTATATTAATAAAATCAAAGGACATTTTGAGGTATAGTGTATTGGAAACTATGTACATAATGCGTGAAGTACTTATTGAAAAATAAAACATAAAATCAATTTAATATTCTTGAAACACGCTATTATTATTCTCTCAAAGTTCACCTAAATGTATTTCATTTCCTAAGTACAAACATTAATATAAAAAGGTGATCATAAGTCCTAGTATGGGGTATACAAGGGTGACTGAACATGAGAGATTATCAATAAAAATCATTATTCATAGCATTATAGAATTCTCATAAGTATGTGATCCATATCATGTAAATTATGACAGAATATAAAAATTAGTCATTAATAAGTCTATAAAAAAGATTCAATACCAAGTAATCATAAAAAAATTTATTTAGTTTTGTATCATAAAACATATCATATCATTATATTAATTCATTAGCCAATTATTTAGAGAATTATTAGGAGAAATATTTCAGATTTCATAATTCATGGGTTCCACATAAATCATAAAAGATAATTTCATTAATATCTCATATATAATAAAGAAAGCGTGTCAAATAAAATCATTGGTTTAGTGTAATATCATGAATTTTGAAAAGGAAACACTATATTCAGTAGCATACATGATACACCACATCGATCTCAAGTTAAATACCAAATATTATTTTTTAAATTTTACAACAATATCATAGTCTTTAGAATGGGAGTAATTGATTTTATTAACTATATTATGTAAATATGGTTTACACATATTTTTATAATTATTTATTGGTTACCAAATTCATTAGAAAGGGAAATAAAAGCGAATTGCATATAAAGAATGTTTTTTAAGTAAAAGCTATATAAATCAGAATAAATATTTTTATAAATTAATAATATCACTATAGTTGAAATATATTAATTAAATATAAATTAAATGTAAATTTTAAAGTTAATATTATATGTTTTCTAGAAATTATAAAAGAACAATGTCAATTTTAAGCATAAAAGGAGTGTTTTTCAAAATCTGCAATTTTTAACACCATTTGAAGGAGAATCCATTTTAAATCATGTTTTTGTCAATTTTAAAAATTATATTTGAAAAATATACTTCTTCATGGGAATAGGTATATAAAATTTTACTTTGGAAAACATTATGGTATTTTTATGATAATATTCATTTTAAATGAATAGTGAAAATATTGAATTTTAATTTTAAACTTATTTTTCTTATAATTTATTAATATAAATAGATTATACATATTATTGGTTTTAATGTATAATTAAATAAACTTTTTATCATTTTATATAATTTAGTTAATTGGAATAAATTTCAAATTTAAATTGGATATAAAAACATTATAAACGTTTGAAAGTTTTTACTTTAAAAACATGTTTTATCGATCCGTCAATGGGATTAATCTTAAATTATTTCTTGCAAAATCTGTGAAGTGAATTTGGAATAAATGAGATGAACTATTTTAATCAGTATGAAAAGCTTTTTCCAATAAGATAAACTTAATTTTTGGTAAATAGTAACATTAGTATTTTATTTACCACCATTAAGGGTAAATTGGGTAATTAAACACAAAAACAATAATTTAATGTTAAAAAAAAAATACTAAAATTGGATTTAATTTCATTGGATGTGTGGGTTTCACAAAAAATAAACATTTGGTCAAAAATAAACTTTTTATTCCACTTGGGTAAGAATATGACATTTATTATATTTAATTTAAATATAAGTTAAAATGCCAGACTCATAATTTTTTTAAGTAAATAATTTATAATATAATTTCATATAGAAGATAAGTTATACTATAAATAGTAATTTGAAAGATAAAATGTTTTTCGACATCACTATTACATAATTATATCTTTATACATTAAATAATTATATTTAATTATGAGACAATGATGATGCAATATTTGATTTATTAAATATTGTTGAAATAAATGGTATTAATAATTTTAAAATGGATATAATTTAGAATAAATGATTCCATCAATGAATTTTTTGGATTTAATTGACATTTTATAGAAATTTAGATTTAGTTTTTTAGAAGTAAATTTTCATTTATTATTTTTCAAAAAAGTCATGAAATGAGTAGTGTCAAAATTCACATAATTCATATCATAAAAAAATAAAATATTTAATTTATGACATAAAATTTATGAAAATATAGTATTTAACCCAAAAAGATTAAATAAGTATAAAAATGTCATTAATGTCTCATTTATTGGTATTTTTATAAGATGTAGTGCTTATTTTAACCCTCAAAGTGTAAAGTATTTGAGAAAATAGAAAGAGGTAAAAGGGTTTAAAACAAAAATATAAGGATTAAAACAATACCAAAACATTTCTAATTATCATTTTATGATTAAATTTCATCCCATAATAATCATATATTCTAAATTAATCAACTTTTATCCATTTTAAATATGATATAAATTTATTTTAATTTAATACATTTTATAATTTCAGGAGTGCCCCTCCCCTATCCTATAAAAGGGAACCCATTCATCTCTGTTCCCTACACTTCCAAACCCTTTTGTAACATCCTATAACTAAAAAAATTCCTATAATTCCTCCCCACATTCTTTAAGAATTATTTTTGGTAGAACACCCTCCTTATATGTGTCAAGATGTTAAGAAAGGTGACCATTCGAAGGAAAGTAATCATTTAGAATTATGTATTTCTATTTTGTTTCTTGTTCATCATCCTTTAAATATTATTCCACCTTGATAAAATAATAAATAAATTATCCTCAATATATTTAGATGTTATTATTTTAATATCATCAACTATATCCTTCTCCAATTCCATGAAATGGGAAACGAACATTCCATTCATGTGTACAGCGGACTACCTCCTCACGAATCGATATTGTTCAATTTTTATTACAGTCGCTCAATACCATTTATAATTATGGAATCAATGTTTATATATTATATTCATTAAATATTTATCATTATAATATATCAATATGTAAGTTACTTTCATAGTTTCCATTCACATAAAATTGATAACATCGTTTGTGTGTACGTGTGAACTATCACCTCCATAAAGCGATGTGATTTGTTTTTCAACACCACATCAATTGGATAATATATATAAGTATATTTAAATGATTAATATGATATTATTTATTTAATTATTCTGTAAAGATAATATAATATTTACCTTATTTCCATAATGATCATTGAAAAATGAAACTTTTACTCATGAATATATATGACTCAAAGTCTCCTTGATGGTAACAATGTTCATTTTTTATATCAATATTTAATGAATTAATTTAAATCTATTATTGATATATAAAAGTGATTATTATTTAATGAATATTATTTTGTAAAAATGGTCTTATGATAACATGGACTATTGATATCATACCAAGGTCAATTTCTACTCAAGTATAGAATATCGACAAGATGTTTGAAATGAACATAAATAATATTATAACTATTAGAAATAAGTGATATAAAAGGAATGATAAAATTTAAAATGGTTCTCCAGAAAGTAGAAATTACCCTGTGTTTATTATCGATGAATATAAATAATGTACGAGATGAGTCAGAAAAAATGTTAGGGACTTCGTCTCAATCTCATTTAGTTAAGGCATATTTGGATAATATAAACCGCCTTCTTTTATATGGTGTATTATCAAACCCTTTGACATTTACATTAATTCAATGGTTTATAAACTGAATCTTTTTATATGAATCATTTTACTAAAAGATAAAATTAATGTTTTTTTAATTTATGTCATGACAATGAGTTTTCTACAATTTGGGACCATTATTTGATATTTGGATTCTTCTAAAGTTGTAATTTTATTTAATGAAAATTAAATTTTGTATTCCATTTTCAGTTATTTTTGGGTTGAAAATGTTTTTGAGAATGGATTTTTTATATCAATATATTGAAATCAAATATTTCAATTGAAAAATGGAAATGTTATTTTTCCATTATGCTTGTTTTATATGTTTTGATTATGTTAAGGTTCTTGGGTAGTTTTATATATATATATGTGTGGTTCCATGAAAAAGTGAGGGTGGGTGATCCCATGATAGCTCTACAATGCATTCGGTAACGAGATAGAGTTAACAAGTAGGATTTATCCTAAAATATTTTGGGAATATACTATGATGGGTATTTCAAATGTAACCATGAAGTTTACTCCATATGAATCCATAAAGTCTAATATGTAATAATGATATGGAAACCATAATTTACCTTTATGATTTATGATTTCTATACTTTTTACTACAATATTATGATTTCATGAAGAAATAAAAATGTTTTATGTTTTATAGGTGAAAAGTGTGATTTTTTTAAAATGTTTTCATTAGTTAAAAATATTCATGCACTAATGGGTTCTTTCTTTCTCTTATATCTCATGTTGAGTTTTTTTTGCTCATCTAATGTTTTTTAAATGTTTTCAACATTGTATAAGTATGTGTAAGAGGAAGGAAGAATTCAAGATGAATGTTATGAATATTTTTATCAAGAAAAATAATTCATGTTTTATTTTATAATGTCTACCTTTGTGGAAAAAATTGGATAGTTCATTGCAGTATCAACATTGTAATATTTGAGTTCTTATGTAATAGTTATGGCCTAAATCTCTAAAACTATAAAATTTAAAATATCTTCAAAGTGATAGAAATTAAATCCTTTACTAAAACTCAAGATTATGTATTGTGTAAGGTTGGGTCCTTATAGTTGGTATCAAAGGATGGTTTAGACAATATTTTAGATTAATATTTGATATTATGAGTTAGGGATTCAATCACGAGTTTATAATTTTCAGGTTTATCATAAGTTTAATTTCATTGAAATCCTTTTTAGGATTTAAGCATTTAAATTTCAAGGTGATTAATAGTATTTATTTGGAGACATTTATTTTTGAGGAAGTTATGTGTTATTAATTTGTACAATGAGAAATGAAATGTACAAGATAAACATTATGGTTAAAACATTTTAATATTTTTTTATGATTAAAAATATTTTTTGGAATGTTATCAAAATTATATATATTTAGAAAAAGGATAGCATGTAGGATGGGTGATGACCAATTATGTCGGAAAAGGTTTTGTGAATCGAACCCACAACTGAAAGGTTGTAAGGATGATTCCCCTATCACGGACCTACATGAATTCTCAGTTCATTATGACATTTTTTTAGTTAAATGATTTTATTGAATAAAAATAAGTTGGTTTAGGGAAATAATTTTTTATCAAATGGATATCCATGGTATTGGAAATTGATTTAGTGATTAATTGAATAATGTTATTTCAGGAGACGTTCACTATTTTGGGAATATGATGTGATCAAGGTAAATATAATACTATTGAATTTTATTTGGGTAGGTTATTATTAAATATATTTGATATGAATCAACAATTTTATTATGGAATTATGTTTATTCAGAGAATTTATTTATATGATTAACTTATTTGGTGTAATATGTGATTTTTTAAATTACCTTTTTTATAAGACATTAAATGTGATCAAAGTTATTTGGATATAAATGTTAAAATTATCTTGGAAGACAATTTAATAAAATTAAAAAAATTTATGGTTTTCAATCATATTTTGGACTATTTAGAGTAATTTTTAGGATAGTTTTTTGTGAAATGGTTTATGTTGAACATTGGGTATGAATGATTAGTTTTGGAGATTAATGTATTTTTTATCATATAAAGGTTTAGTAATTTTGGGGAATTATCTAATCTTATCCTTCCCATTTTTGTTCTGTGTAATGTTTCATGAAAATTGAAATATATAGTAAATCTTTTATAGATTATGTGAATCTTTATAACTTGATTCAAGTGTGATAAATTCATCTTTAATACTCATCGTTTAGGAAAAAAGACGACTTTGTGGTTGAATTTGATGAAGGGATGAAACTCTACATCCAAGTAAGTATATTTCCTATTTTTCTTAGGCCATTTAGTGAAATAATTCCATAACTATATGGAAAGAACATTAAAGCATTAAAAAAATATTATCAACTTTGTTTTCTCAAAGTACTTTTAAACCATCACATATTTATGGTATTGTGATAGTTATTTTTCCCAAGATCTATTTCCACATTACTATATAATAGTCTATGAGACTTATTATTCCCTTACGTGTCCGTGTTTTCCTACATGGAACCCTAGTAGTTGTTGTCTCATGTGATTTTCATAACTCCCTTTCTTTCTATTAAAATGGTAGTTTTATTAATCCATTTTCCAATGTGGGATTTGAATAACTGTGTTTTTAAAATTCATAAGTTGGTTATAAAACCCCAATAAAAAATGTGATGACATAATTTTTAAAGGGGGGTAATGTAACACCCCATGTTTTTATCCGAAAAAACTGTGTTCGATAGCATACATGATATACCACATCGAGCTTAAGGGAAAAAACAAAATATTATTATTTAAATTTTACTATAATAACCGATTTTTTAGAATGGAAGGAATAGAAAATATTAACTAAACTATAAAAATGGGTTTTATAAGATTTAATATAATGATTCTTTAGTTACCAAATTATATAGAAATTGAAATAAAAACCAATTGAATATAAATAATTTTATGAAACACAATTAAAATGTGAATAATTTTTTTTATAAAATAATAAAGTCATTCATTATGGATTATATTAATGAATTATAAATTCAATATAATGTTTTAAATTATTATTATAAGTATTCTATCCATGATATATGTACAAATTCAATTTTACACATAAAATGAGTATTTTCAAAAAAAATAGTTACTGCCTTTTGATGGAGAACCCATTTTAAATATAGTTTTTGTTAATTTTATAAATTATATTTGACAAAATAATCTTCTTAATTTGAAGAAATACATAAAATTTCACTTTGGAAGGTTTTTTGGAATTTTTTGATAATATTCATTTTTTTAATGACTAGTGAAAAATATAGAATTTTAATTCAAAAAAACTTTGAAAATTTATTTATATAATTGGATTAATATTTTAATTGGTATTAAGGAATAATTAAATATTATAATTATCATTTATTCCAATTTATCCCATTGGAATCAATTTCAAAATTAAATTGGGTTAAAAACATTGTAAACTTTTGAACATTTCTACTTTAAAACTTGTTTTCTCGATCTGTCAATGGGATTAATTTTAAATTAATTTTATCTGCATATATGAATTGAATTTTTTTAAAAAAATACAATGTTTTAAATAGTATGAAATTTTTGGTCTAATAGAATATTCTTATTTTTTGTGAATAGTAACTTTAGTATTTTATTTTCAATATTTAAGGGTATATTGAGTAATTAATGGTAGAAATAATATTATAATATTATAAATCTACCCTAAAACATGTAGAAAGTTAATTTTATGAGTGGGTTTAGATAAAAATAATCCTTTGAAAAAAAATTATAACCTTTCTATTACACATGGTTGAGAATATGGAATCACTTATATTTTATTAAAGATAAGTTAAAAAAGACCCACTTATATTTTTAATAAGTAAACCATTTGTAATATAAGGTTATAAAGTAGATAAATTACACTATAAATATTCATTTGAAAGATAAAATGTTTATCTATATCTTTATATTTTATTTATAATTTTTAGACATTAAATAATTGAATTTAATTATGACACAATGATGTGGTAATTGATTTATTAAAGAAAAAATCAAATAAATGGTGTAAATATGATTAAAAAAATATAATTTTAAATATTAGTTGTCATACCTGAATTTTATGGATTAATTTTACTTTATATATATTATTTAATTTAATTTTGGTTCATTGTAATCAAGTTAGTATGATTTTTTTAAAAGTCAAGAAATAAATTGTGTCAAAATTAACATAATTCATATCTTAAAATATAATATATTTAATTAAATGATATAGAATTAAAAATAATAATTTGTTTCCAAAATGTTTATATATGTATAAAATGTCATTAATGACTAATTAATTAGTTGTTTGGTTTTATTGGTAATTATTTTAACCGTCAAATGTAAATACAATGATAAAATGGTAAGATTTAAAATGGGTTAAAACAAAAAGATATCTATTAAAACAATATTAAAACATTTATTATTTTCATTCGATGATTACATTTCAACCCATATTCATCCTATATTAAAAATAAATCATTTTTACCCTTTTGAAAGTGAAAATTAATTTATATTAATTTAATACATTTTTATAATTCCAAGAGTGCCCCTCCCCTCTCTTATAAAGGGCACCCATTCATATCTATTCCTTACACATCAAAAACCATTTTTATTAGAAAATATATTCCCAAATACCTTTCTAGAATCCCTAATAACATTCATTAATCATTATTTTAGGCATAAAACCCTCTATAGAGGTGTTAATGTGTTATTAAAGGTGATCATCTAAAGGGAAGGATACATTTTAAATTTTGTATTTCAATTGTGTTTCTTCATCATATTCATTCATATATTCATTGAAAGTGATAAATAAATAACTACAGTATAAAAAATATATGGACATGCTATTATATTAATATAATAACCTCAATCCTACTAAAATTCCATCTAATGGGAAATTAACTTTTCATTCGTGTGTACGGTGGACTACCACGTCACAAACCAATATAGTTCATTTTTCACTATTGTCTCTAAATAGAGGTTATAATGATTGAATAAATGTATATATATGATACTCATGAAATATTTATCATTATAAGATAATAATATTTCAATTACATTCTTACTTTCCTTTCACATAAAAATGATAATGTCATTCATGTGTACGTGTGAATTATCACCTCCACGATGCGATGTGATTCGTTTTTAATAACCACATCACTTGGATAATATATATAAGAATATTGAAATGATATATATCAAATTATTTATGTTATTATTCCTTAATGATAAAATAATATTCAACTTCTTTCCTTAATCATCATTGAAAAATGAAACTGTTACTCATGAAAACATACGGTTTTCTGTCTCCGTGATGGTAACATTGTTCATTTGTCATATCCATATATAATGAATATATTTAAAGTTATGATTCATATATAAAATTTGTTATTATTTCATGAATATTATTTCAGGAATATTATTATATGGAAAATTAACTTATGAACAAATGGACTATTAACATTATACCTAGTTCATTTTTTACTCAATTATTCAATTTCAACAAAATGACCTATATGAACATAATTAATTACGAAATTATTATTAACTTGAAATTAGTGATATAAAAGGAATAAAAAAATTGAAAAATGATCTCAATAGATTCAAAATTAACCTATTCTTAATATTCAAAAATATAAATAACATACGAGATGAGTCATACTCTAGGGAAGAGACTTCATCTCAAACTTTTTTCATTGAGGCATATTTTGAAAATATACAACACCTTCTTTTATATGATGTATAATCAACCCTTTATACATTTAATTTCATTCAAATGTTTTCAAGAGTTATATTTTTATATGATTCATTTTACAAAATAAAAATGAATGCTTTTTAACATTTATGGTCACAATGACTTTTCCATCGTTGTGACCATTATTGGATATTTGGATTCCTCTACAAGCTGTAATTTTATTAAAATAAAAATAAATACCATATTCCCTTTTTTGGTATTTTGGTATTGAAAATGGATATTTGGAAAGGATTGATTATATGGATATCTTAAAATATTATCATATAATTGTAAATTGGAAATGTTATTTTTCCTTGATGATTATTTTATGTGTTATGTTTATGTTAAGGTTCTTGGGAATTTTTTATATATATGTGGTTCCATGATAAACCAGTGGTGGGTGAGCTTGCTATAGCTCTCCAATACATTTTTTAATGAGATAAAATTAACTATTTGGGTCTCTTCTAAGATATTTAGGAAATATAATATCATGGGTATTCCATGCCTAGCCATGAATATTACTCCCTATGTTTTTGTGATGGCTATAATGTAAGAATGATATGGATTCCAAAAATTACTGTTATACTTTATAATTTTAATTAGTTTAATAGGAATCCTAGGATACCCTGATGTAATATAAAAAATTTATGTTTTATGGGTGAAATGTATGGTTTTTTGAAAATATTTTCAAGCGTTTAAAAAACACATGGACACATAGATTATTTTCTTCTTTTCTATCAGTTACAAATATTTTTGTTCTCATCCTAAGTTTTTTAAATCTTTTCCACATGGTATAATAATGGGTATGAGAAATGAATAATTCAAGATGTATTTTATGAATATTTTTATGAATATTGAAAATTCATAATTTATTTTAGAATGTTTTACATTGTGAATAAAATGGATAGTGAGGATAAGTGTCTGATGTGTAATATTTGAGTTCTTAAGTAATAGTTATGGAATATTTATCTAAAACTCTAAATATTAAAATATACTAAATGTGAAGGAAATCAAATTCATAACTATAACTTCAGATTATATAATTTTTATTGTCGGCACCTTATATTCATAGGCATTTAAAGACATGAATTTTTTTTCATTTTTAATACCTATGAAGTGAATGTGGGTTTCATACATTAGAATAAATTAATAATAAATACATATAAATGAATTTCCTTGACTAAAAATACGATTTTTGACAACATAAAAAGGGATACATGTAAAACTAATAAATGATTTTGATAGTATAAGAGGTATAAAAAGTGGTTATGGAATGAGATTTAATGAGAGATAATGGAAGTATTTCATTAAAAGAAATTCCTTACTAAATCAATTAAATGATAATAGAGTGTTTATAACACAAAATATTTGAAATTTTAATACTATCAACAAGTAACATGAAAAAATGGAGTGAAGAAGAATACATTACCAAGTGAGATGCCTTTTTAAGTTTTGAGGAGAGTTACAAGGAACAGAAGAAAATCCTTGAAAATTATCTATAGAGGTAAAATTAGGGGATATTCATGATTAATGTATTGATAGTTAATTAAATGGGGTTAATTGGTGGATAATTATATAAAATGTGGGAGGATTATATTTTAATTTCTAAATATAGTCTTTTGAAATATTGGATCTGGTAAAAACAATCCCATTAGAATACCCATAGTTTTGGATAATGGATTATGCAATTATGATTGTATATTGAGTCATATTTTTTTAGAATCAAAATCCAATATTTTATATTAACATGGGAATCATAAAATAATATTTCCACAAAATAGAGTTTTTAAAACCATAATTATAATATTATTCATTTGAAGGTTTTCTGGTTTTGAATTTTATTTTAATTTGATAAATTACATTATTTCAGTAAAAGAACATATATTTTCCTTTCATTAACTTATTTAGATTATTACATCATTATTAAATATTTATGATTTCATCAAATATACGAAAAAAATAATATTTACTATACATTGAAAAGTAATGAATTTTGTAGAATTATATAAATTTTACCCTAGCATACTTTTGTTGTACTAAAATTAAATAAATGTTTTTTATTGAAATAATTATGTATATATGATAAATTTTTAATTCCACTTTTATTAATAAATATTATTTTTTTTAGATAATAAACTTGTTGTAACTTCTAAAAACTACATGGGATGATATTATTTTGACCTAGGATTCTCATACCTAGGTATTGTTTCATTTTCGATAAATAATTAGTAGATCATAGAAACCCATTCATGAGAACCATAATAGTTTTCTTTATTTTGATAATAGGTACATAATATTATAATACAGTGAATGTTCTTGAAAGTCTCCCACAAGTTTCTTCTCCTTTATTAATCATCACAAAATTACCCTACTTAAAACAATTTTCATAATCGGGATAAGGAAACATAAGAAATGATAAACATAGATGATCAGTAAGGTTAAACATAAGAGATGAATAATCAAGAAATAAAAATAAGTGTATGAGAACTCCATCATGACATATACCCTCAATGGCCCGAAAGCCTGTATTTTTATTGATTTTTGATAACCCCCCTTTCAAGGGATGAGGGGGGAACCCTTACAAGGCCCGTAGGGTCAGAGATTACGTGGCCCATAGGCTTAAAAGATTACATGACCCGAATGTATTAGGTTATTCAACCAGACTATCTATAAGAAACTACTCCTCCCCATCATACACATCATGATAGTAGCTCTACATTGTCTCATAGTCGTCTCGCTTGGCTTCCCATGCAAGCACAGGTCGGTCCCAATGGCATAGACATACCCTCTCATTTTGAGAAAATCTATTTGGCTCTGCTCTGGTCAGCGCACCACATCTGAATACTCTTCTGGGGTATCACCTTTTCTGTAGTGTGTTTGGGGAAACTGTATGTGGCCTTAAGGCCTTGAGGTGGCCCAAAATCATTAAAGGTTGCCCGAAAGCCTTACTGACCTGAAGGCCTAGGTGGCCCGAAAAGCCTCAAGGACTCCAAGAACAAATCGGTGGCCCAAGGTAAATACTTCCAGCTGCTACAACACCGAACAGTACTTTCTACAGTAACTACCATAGTACCTTCTACATTCCCCGCATAGTGTACATTCTTTTATAGTACCTATACATTGTACAGTTCTACTACAGTACATGCATAGTTTACTGTTCTACTATAGCACTACACAGTGTACAATTCCACTACAGTACTACTACAGTATCCTAATAATATTCCTCTACTTGGTATTGAACATTGGTCTTGTTGATGCACTTAATAATACCTCACAAACTGGGCTGAGGCTCATGTGCTCATCATGAAATTTAAGAACTATTCCCTTCAAATCCAACATTATAATATTGAGTTATAATATATAGATTGTCACTTTATAGGAAATTATTCTTAATGAAATACAAGAACATGTTTCATGAGAACATTAAATTTTTATAAGAAAATTAATTGAGGAAAAAACATAACCATAGAAAATAATTTCCATAGAATTCAGGGCATAATGTTTTGGTTACCCTTGTTGAATAACTTTAGTCCCCAAACCATTATAGTATTAAAGTGTCACTCCCAAGATTATCATAGTGGGAAAACTACCATACTGAACTCGGTTCACTCCCCTTTTTATTTCAATCTATCTCATGAGATATAAGTCTTTAACTAATACATTTTATAGAGATATTGGTCCCACATGTCACATAATGAAAATCATAAATATGTGTGCCACATAATTTTAATGCGTTCAACATATCATAACCCATGAAATGAAATGGGTTTCATAAAAATGTCATCATATCATAAAATATAGAGAAAATATGGGTTTCATAATCATTTCATATTTTCATCATTGAAAACCCCAAATAGAAATAGGTAATTTCCCAAATAATTTTAATAGTATAAACCCATGGAAGATAAATTGAATTTATAACATCTTTTCATTATAAACCATTCAAATATTGAATGAGAATGGTATTTGTGGATTATATAACAAAAAAATAACAAATTACATTAAGGAATATCACTTTATATTGAGAAATATTTTTAATGATAAATCACTAGGGTTGTTTCTTCAGGAAGTTAACTTTTTATAGAATATCAACTTTTTAAAACAAAAAATTCATAAAATATTTTTGAAATCCTTTTATTTGAAATTTAAATAGAAGAATTATAAGGATATATTTTAAAATTCTTTTATAAAATTTCTGGGGGAATGTATCATTTCCACATTGAGAAATTTTTTTTAAAAAAATAAATCCTTTTCAAAATATTTTAATCTATTATATCGTTGAAAAAAATTCCAAATGGGTACTGTTTTCAAAATAATATGAAGATTAATTTAAAACATTTTTTTTAATCCAAAAATCAATAAATATTTATTTAATTAATCTATTTATTGATGTTAAAACATTTCTGGCAATCATTTTTATAAAACATTGTTTTGGAATAAAAATGGTCTTTAACTGACAAGATAAATGATTTTAGATTTTCATGAAAAAAAATACTTGGAACTCTCTTATACATTGAGAGAGGAAAATGAAGGGGAAACATATATTATACTAACACAACCATAGGATAATAAATTTTATGAATTTATTGAGTGATTTATTATATAATTTTATCAATATAATCATTATCATAAACAATCTCAATTAATGATGAGAATGAAAAATAAATCACACCACTTTGGTAACATTTACTCATAATCCCCATGAAATGAAAAAATTAAATTAAAAAAATAATATCATAAAAATAATGATATTCATTATATAACATGTAAAATGGGCAATATATTCACATCATAAAGAAGATAGGTGTATAACATTTGTCCCAAAGAAGGATGATTGTAAAAAAACATCCCTTACTACATGGGTATATATTAAAGCATTAAAAATGTGAAATATAGACCCTAATGACAATAGTAATCATTTTAATAGTAAGTCCTAATAAGTAATATCATAAAAATAAACATTTTAGATCATTAAAATGAATATATTTATGACATAACATGTTAATGGGATATTATATAAATCCTAAATAATTAATGATTAGTGAGTTTTCATATTTTTTCAAAAAATATAAGAGATAATGAAAATCTTTTACACAAAGTTACGACATACTTCATAAACATTGAAAATAAATTTATAATAGATATAATTTAAATAAAAACTATCTTGAAAACATATTTTTATATATCATATCATATATTATTTTATTGTGACATTTTATTACCCGTTTATTAATAATTCCATGTTTAATTGACGTTTCGGGGAATAAATGATTTATTTTTCAGGTATGTTTTGATTTTTTATTTTTTCCTCTTACATTGATCATATTTCAATCATATACTGAATAATAATATGTAAATAATGATCATATTAATATATAAATTATAATTTTAATTCTAATCATGAGATATTGTTTTTAAAAATGAAGTATGTTATGATCAAGGAGATGGTAGATTGCACGTACTCATGAGTAATGTTTTCAATGTTCAGTGACCGTTACAAAAAAGGGTTAAGTATTATATTATATATAAATAATGATAATAATATAAAAATAACATATTTACTATATAAATATAATTATAAATATCATCCATGTTCTATGATTCAAAAAAGAGAGTCACATAGTTTCATGAACGTGGTAGTCCAAGCGTACAAAAATAACATTATCAATTACAATGAGTGAAAAGGTATGAAATAATTAAAATGAAAAATATTCCAAAAAATATAATAATTACTTCATTAAAATAAAATACATTCATTAAATTTATCTTTATTATTTTCCCTATAAAACATTAGTGAAAATGAATAACATGGCTTCGCTGGGCAGTAGTTCACCATACATATGTATGACATTATCTTATCCCCTACAGAATAAAATCTCAAATATATATGTATAATATAATGATTTAAGAGGGATAATTACTCAATAAATATCATATATAAAAATTATATTAATTAACATAATCAACCATAATTGTTTTTAATAGAAAATGAAATAAAATTGGTCTACGATGTGGTAGTCCCCCATAAACATCAATGATGATTTCGAACCCATTTGACGAAAGTAGATATTTTTGTAAGTCATTAACATAACATAACAACATATAATTATATTTAGGATACATAGGTTATTATATCATCATGGTTTATTAAATATTTTACGGTTTTTGAGGAAGAAATTAAATAAAAAACCCTAGTTGAATAACTTTATCTTTTCTGTTAGAATATTCTTTAGGTTTTGACTAAAATCCTTCTAAGGATGGACTTAAGCCCAAACATATAATTCTATGATATTAAGAGTTATTTTGAGAGTTAATTTGGTTATTTATTAGACGAAAAAATGGTTTTAAGCCACGAGGAAGAGCGGAGATGTGGTTTCCTTTATATGTGAGTTGAGCGCAAAATTGTAATTTTATAAAAATCAAAAGGTATACCTAGGTTTTTCTTAGGCCATAAGGATACAAAATGAATTATTCAGGAATCTTATACCTGATATGATCTAAAACTATCCAAAAATTAATTTTATACAGTATATAGGTCATATAAACCCTTATCTATTTATTTTACCCCCCACCCACCTCACGTAAAAGCATTTTTACCTAAATGAAAATAAATAATTCGTACTATTTTAACCATTACTTTTGAAAAATATTAAGTCAGAATTATAAGAAAATATAAATTATTTTATTTGAAAATATTTAATACAATTTTTCTAAGACATTTCATACAAATGGAAATTTTAAATTTAAAATTAATACTGTAGATGTGAAGAGAAAGAGGGTTTTCAAAGAAAAATAATAAAAAGTTTTCTTGGGTTTATATCAAAAGTAAATATAAAAATGATTCTAATGAAATAAATTGAGTAAATAGGTATATACATGATCTAATTTTCATTAAAAACCAACATTAAATATTCATTTATATTATAAACAATTTAAATGAAAGGTGCTTTTCATTTAAAAATCTATACTTTCAATACTCATTGAAAATTTCAACTTTTAAAAAATTTATAAAAAATTCACACTCTGATAATTATTTCATTATTATATAATAATTTAACATAAATTATTAAAATATATTCCCTAAAATATTCATAAATTCTTTTTCAAATAAGTTTTCAACAATGTCAGTAGTTATCTTTTTTGAAAAATAAGGGTTTTAAATGTCAAATTTGATTTATTATTAACTATTATCTAAAAAACACATCAGATGACTGATAAGCATTTTATTGAATATATAAGACAAAAATTTAAATATATTTATTCAAAAAGTTTGGTTTTTTTCATTTATTTATGTAAAAAAGTTTGATTCCATAAAAATATTGTTTTAGAATATTTTTTCCTTATTTTTCAAATAATTTAATTTTAAATTTAATTTTAAATTATTTATCCAACAAATAATTCATATACTTGCGTACAAAATATAATTTCATAATTTAGTTACTCATATTCATACCCACACTTCTAATTTCTAGGTGATAACTATCACATAAAAATATTTTAATAATATGACATGTTTTTATAAAACTTATGGTTTCATGTAACATAAGATAAACTAAGTTATATATGTAACATATAATATAAAAAATTATACTTCTAGTTGTAAGAGAATACTCCACAAAATCTAAAGGTTTTACATTCTTCTTACCTTAAAAATATTTTCACCTTCAATATTCATCTCCATCATCAATGATTTATAATTTCAATATTTCATCCTAGAAACACACATCATATAAAGGGTTAATAATTCTCGTGAAAATGAAAAATGAATGTGTGAACATCATCTGAAATAACACTTATTAGGTTTCTAGATATAAGACCATAAGAGGTAGGTGACTAAATGGAAAGAGATGGGGATCATTAATAATTATAATGTAATAAATCCCATTGGTCAAATAAAATCAGATGATCATGATAAAGTTAATAATCACAAAACCATAAACCATACCAGTGTGAATGTGACATTTATATAATCAATAATGATAGTTTTAGAAGAAAATATTATGAAAAGATCCTTTTACTCATATTTGGTAATTACTTTTCTTTCTAAACTGATAACATGTATACATTTAATTACTTGATATCATTTTACTTCATATGAACAATTTCATACTTTTTTGGGCCTTGATCAATTTTCACTACATACATACTCTAAGAGATGAATTTCGTTCATTTATCAATCACTAAAAAAAATCCATAAAATAATGACAATTAGTTTCTTATATATTTATATAATAAAATTTAACACAAGTTATCCAATATGTATAAATCATTATTTGGTCAAGTAATACATTATTCTCTAAAACTTCCCTTGAAGTTCGATATAAATCATTCCAAAAATAGTTAACCTTAGGAAACTTCAATTGTTAAAAATTTATAAATAATGTCACCAATTGTTTTAAACTCAACATTAATCCCCCATAAATCATTAAGCGTATCTTAATAGTCACATTCCAAATAAGTGAATATATTGGTCACATATTCTCTTGAATCTTGGTTATGAATTTCATGACCATAAATTTTTAATGAAAAAATACATTCTTCCCCTTTACTTGAATAAAACAAATCATTATTGAATATATTCCATACATACAATAATGTTTTAATCATTATCAATCAAAACATAAAATACCTTCTAAAACACCTTTATTATTTTCGAGGTCAACAATTCTATCCAATTTACATTCACTATATCAATCATCTCTTTATCCAATCTAAATTTCATTTTTAACCACGATAATATATTAAGGGTTATATTTTATTAATCATCTATTTTCTATAAAATATTACCATGAAAATAAATCACTTTACATTATTATAATTACTTGTTAACTTATAATTTCATATCATTAACGAAAAACATATACTAATCAATACTTACATATTTTGTTATTCATATATCATAATACTTTAATTCATATACATAATCAATCAAATGTCAGGCTTCCTTCTCAAACAATTAACTAGTATACACAATCTTTTCCCATAACACTCATTTCCATTCATATATCATTTGTATTCACATTATTATAAAAAATATATTAATTACCCATAAAAAATTTTATATTATCTACAAGAGATTTCCATTTTGGACATCTATTTTCAAAATAACTATACCTTACCAATTCAAAATATTCTTCCACTGAAAATACAATAATGAAACAAATATTCACTTCCTTTTTAATGGGTCATTTCAATTTTCTTTTTAGTTATATTGTTTATGTACTTTTACACATCTAAAACAAATTATCATCCCATCGAGACATTCCCTTGAGTTATTTTTCTGGCATTATAGACATATAAGAAAATAAATCATTTTTCCTCCCTGATCACCACTAACTATACTCTCAGCGATATCTATCCTTATCTCTTTTTGCGAGATTAAGGGTTAGTTATCGTTCACACTATTAATCAAGTTCTGTGATAATTGATTAGGCACAATCACAATATCCTTCACTTCATTCATCATCCCATTAGGGTGTTCATTGTAAAATTTCCCATCATAATAAATGTTAACCCAATTTCTTATTCAACCCACCATTGACCAAACCAAAAAACCTTAATGTGAGAAATTAAAATCATATTGTAGAACCACAAAATCATGAAAAAGAATATATAAGATTTTTAAATCATGAGTCTTTCTTTTCAATAATTCAAACCATAGTTTTATCATAGTTCATTCATAGACATCATAAATTTAAAACAATTATTATGTATCATAATGAGAGTGGGCATTTCCAATGTATACACCCATTCAGTGAAAAACTAGGCATGCAAAAAGGAATGTTGTCATACACCAGGTGAAGAACGAGTCTATCCCAATGCTCCCTTTTTACAGTTATTACCCCTATGAAACTTTATTCTAGATATAAATCCACTTATAGTATCCATATGGGGATTTAATTTTATATAAACTATTTCCTCTATCATTTACCAAAATTTCAAGATATATTCACGTTATTTAAATCATCCTTACACTTAATCTTAGAGATATACATAGAAATATTCTTAGATATATACCTTTTTATATCAATAATGTTTTCTCATACTATTATCCAAAGGTTAACTAAACCTTTCATATGATTCCGACTATAGATACCCATTCTTTTAGAACAGTTCAATTTCATATTTTTGGATGAATATTCAAAAAATTACACAAACACATACTTGAGGACCATAATAGTTTAGTGTAATGGGATAATAGACAAACAATATTATGATTTGTGTAATGATCTTCCACATATCATAGAATAATCTTCTCTTTTAGTAATCTTTTAAAAAATACCTTATATAAAACCATTCTTTATAACCCGTGGAATGGTAACATGTGAAGCGAGATCTCAAATTCTCAATAAGGGTAAAAAACAGGGATGTGTAATCATAATATGAATATAATGGTATAATAGATGAGTTTAAAATTATAAAAACATACAATACAAATCAAATATCAAAATTGCGAGTCAGTAAATAATGATCTACAGTTCATAATACTTTACTCATAAGGAAATCAAAGAATATAAGCTATGAGATCAAAAAAATTTCATAGTAAAGGTAATTTTGGAATAAAAAAACATAGAAAATAAATCTATATCAGTTAATGATAACATCCAAGGGTATCATAGTGTAATGATATCACACCTCAAACCATTATTTTAGTCATGGTTCACCCCCAAGGAAATCATAGCCGACAAAGACCCTTATTAAATTGGGTTCACTCCCTATTCCAGTACTATATATTTCATAATATTTAATTCATTACCCAGTGTGTTAGAGGGATATATAGTTCCAACCCCTCACATTATTAAAATAATATTTATATATGGACCAATATTATAAAACATTTCATCATATCATAACCTATGGAATGAAATGGTTTTCATAATAATTTCATCATATAATAATAATCATATAAGATATAGGATTCATAATAATTTCATCATTTCATGCTTCCATAACCTATGGATAAGGACGTGATTTTTAGGATAATTTTATCAAAGAATTTTATATTACATTTATCATTAAATTTAATGAGAAATCACATGGATCATTACTTTAATAAGATAAATTTTCTATAGAAATATTTTATTTAAACTAAAAAATCCTAAAAATGTATGGAAATATTTTTCATTAAAAAATATAGAAATTTACAATGGAAGATTATATATATTATTTAAATTACTTATTCAAAAAAATTCCTAACATAATTGAAATAATAATTTTAAAAATTAAAATATTTTGAAAAATTATTTTCCTTTAAAATATAAATTAAAAATTATAAATGAATATTAAAAGGAAATAAAATTCAAAATTTAAGAAATTTTTGTTCATTCTATACACATTGAAACATTAATTCCTTTCGCATTTTTAGTAAAATTGAAAAGGGTAATTTTTTGATTAATACATGGTGATTCAATTCAATAAATTTTGTAAAATTAATACACTGTTGAAAATATATTTAAAAATAAATTTGATGATTGTTAAATAAAATTATGAAATCATTTTTAGAAAATATGGGTTTTGAAGAAAAATGATTTTCGATTGAATAGATAAATAAGTTCATATTTTCATAAAGACGTTATATTAAATTTTATGGTGTATAATGATAAATAAATGAAGAGAAAAAATTATTCTAATTACATATCTAGAGGATAATAAATTTATTTTGTTTCTTGAGAGATGTAGCTTAATTTTTTATAACTGGAATCATAATAAAAAATAGACACGAAAAATGAAGGGATTATAACATAAAACTCATTACACATTAGTAACATTTAATAATGATCCCCTTGAAATAATAAAATTAAATGAAACATAGACTATGATGAAAAGAAATATATTCATTATATGACATGCCAAATATGTTTTATATTCACCTTAAAAATTAGATAAGTGCATTACATGATATATGCCTCAAACGAGGTAAATTGTGACAAAGATCCCATACCGCTTGGGTATCATTTGAATCGTAAACCCCTTGAAAGTGGGATCTTATAATGGATGTGTAAATCCCCACAATTTTAATTCAAATAAATATAAAATAAATTCCTGGTATATACACCACATATAATAATGATGTGGTTAATATGGAATATACCTCATGGACGTAATAAATTAATATGTAAATCCCATATCGCAATGGTGATCATTCGAATTGTAAGATAAAATAACTAATAAAATCATGTGAAAATTTTAATATCATGAAAAGAATTATATTCACGATATTATACATCAATGTGGTGTTATATACACCACACAAAAGAAGAAAGTTATGAATTTTAATATGTCTCCAAGAAATAAAATTGTGAATTGAAATCCCTTACCTTAAGTATCATCTTCCTTTGTAAACATTAAAACCTCATTTATAATAAATATAACTTATTATACATATATTTAATATCCATATTTAAATATATGAAGCCATATATTATTTTCTTATGATATTTTATTACCTGTTTTTTGATATATCATTGTTAAAGTCACATTTCCGGTTGATTTGTTTTTTATGTATGTTTTGATTTGATATTTTTGGCCCTCTTACATTTATCATGTTACCATATTTTATATAATAATTATAATTAAATAATTATAATATTTATACATATATTAAAATATTAATACCAACAATGAAAGTTTTTTATATAAATTAAGTATATCACCATCATGGAGATGGTATACCACACAAACGCTTGAGTAAAATTTCTATTTTTAAAATAATTTCATGGAAATGATGTTATTAATATTTTAAAACTAATTATGGATAATTATATCATAAATAGAATATTATTTCTTCAAATATACTTGCGCATATGTTCCATGTGGTGTAGTGATGAAAAGATAGTGTCACACCCAAACCATTAATGTTATTTATTTTATTTTTCATTGGAATTGGTATTAATTGTTGTGGTTCAGGTTAAGTGATGGTTTAAATTATTTTATGTTTGATGAGTTTGGTGTTTTTTCAGACAAGTGTACGGGAACCACACGGTTGACTGTAACCGCATTGTCCGCCCAGGTGCCTGTGTAGTTTCCTAATGTATTAAAAAATTATAGAAATAAAATAATGTAAATGTTTTCATCATAATAATAATAATATTATTGTGTACATAATAATATTATTATAATTAAAGTAATTATTACTGTTGTTATTATTATTAAAATTTTCATTTATTTCATAATAATTAAATAAATGAAACAAATAATGTTGTGTTGATATTATTAATAAGTGTGTTTTAATTAATATTTTTTATTATTAAGAATAATAATGTTTTATTAATATGAATGTGTTTTTAATAATTTGTGTATTATTATAATAATAATGTATTAATGTATTATTATTTTTTTATTATATCATTTGTATTATTATTATTATAAATAAAAAATATATCCTCGAACCCCCTGTCCCGGCACGTTGCACACCCGAACCCCCCAATCTCCATGGCCACATGACCTGCAGTGCTCCAGCAACCCAAATTCAACCTCTATCCAACTGGATTGCTCCAAAAGTGCATCCTACCTAAAAATTGCACCTCCCACTAGTTTTTTTCATATGTGCAGCTGTCCCAAACACCCGCTCTTTCTTGTTCTAGTGTAGCTCGACACCCATGGTCTATTTCCTATGTGAACCTCACCTTGCAAGAGTTCCACTCCCGGAATCCCTACCCCCTCATCTGCTCCCATGACCTCTAGTAATTCTACCTCTCATTTCCCCTCAATTTCCATGTTTTAACTAGGTTTTCTGTCAATTTGTAAAAACTCCAATTATGGGGTTTTCTGTGTATTTTTCTCAATTTATAGGGTGTGCGAAGGGACAACAAGGCACAGTTATTCATTCTGGTGAAGTGGTGTCGTGTTCTCTTTCCATTGAGGTAGGATAATCCACATTTTCCATTCTAATTAAACCCATCTAATGTAGTAATGTTTTTCATTAAATTGTAGACTTGATTAATACCATCAAAATGACTTACTTAATTTATTATAGTGTTTTAATGATAGTAGATTTTACAAAAATTGTTTTGTATGTGTTTTCTTAGTTATGCTTATAAGTGTCTTTGGAAAATGTGTTTGATTTAATATCAAATGTTCTTTCGATAAATTTTAAATGTGATACGCACCTCTATAAGGAATGTAGTTAACATACTATGATGTTTTCATGTTGAAATAAATCTTTAATAGTTTTATTTTAAATGATTCATCGAATATATCAAGATATTAGTGCACCCACTATGTTTGATATAATTTTATGTGTTCTATAAAAGTGAAATCGAACTTTTTCATGTTATTTGAACCTTTGAAATATTTGGGTAATTTATATTTTAATAAATGGTTTTCTGGTGATATCATGGAAAAGTGGTGTTTACATTGAATCTTGTCTATTTTTTGGATTAGTTTTATTATAGGGGTTTTGTGATTTTTTAGATTTCTCTATTGATTATTGTTTGTGTTAAACCTCAGTGCGGTGGTTTCGAGCTATGAGTTTATAGAATTCCTACATGTATATGCATAGGGTAAGGCATATATATATATATTACCTCTTTGTAAATATTCCCTCATGGTGTAGGGAATATGTTCAATTAATCTAGGTATATATATATATATATTCATGTGCATGTAAGCCTGAATCGTCAGTTCGAGTGGTCGTCATGAAAAAGAGGCATGTTTGAGGTAGGTTTTCTTATGCATTAGCCTTTTAAATATAAAAAATTATTGATTTCATACTTTTCAAACCATTACATAATGATATTTTGTATTTTGTGGTTTTTAGAATAATTACATTTTGTGAAATTGAGTGATTCCTTTGTATGTGAATTGCATGAAATTGTTTAATAAATGTGAATACCCAGTGCATGGTGGAATTCCCCTTTTCCCATTATAAATGTATCTCAATTTTAAAATGGTTATTTGGGTTTCGTAAATATGTTTTGATGTGTGGTTCTGATTTTAAAAGTGGGGTGAATGTGATTCATTAAGAAATGGTTGGGTGAGGCACATATGGTAACTTTATAAAACTAGTTTCTTTGAAAAAATCTCTTTGGGATACATATCTTGCCTTGTTGGATGATGATGGGAATGGGTTGTCCTCGAATGGGACTTCCCTTGTGTGTTAATGGTTGAAGTGAGGATGGGGTAAAATTCCATGGGGAGATTTTGGGTGACTTTTTTCTATATTTCTTATGTGTGATGCATATATATGCGATAGATTGCTTGTTTGATATTATTGGATCAGTCCCTTTTTAGTCTGAACATGGGAACCATACATTGCGATAAAATTTTCAATGAGTGATTACTACACTAGTTTAGATTATTCATTGACTAGTGGCCCATAGAAGGTGGTTATTTTTTATCATTTATATGGGATTCGGCCCCTCAGTTAGGCATAGTAGGGTGATGATCGCACATTTGGGTGTTATGGCGTCATCGGGTAGGGTATGACTTCCCGATGAACCACTTGTATGGTATATTCTAGTCTATTCACAAGATCCTAGGATCTACCATGTTGTTTGGTATTTAGTTTTCTGTGGGAGAATATTGAGATGCATTTACTATTTGGTTTCTCTTGTGACGTGTTCCACCATTTACCGTGTTGTGTACTTGATGATCTTATTTCCTTACATAGTGTAGCTTCTTCCAAAAATTGTTAAAATGGTATCATGTGTTTATGGAAAAAGGTTTTGAAATTGTTTTACACTTCCTTCTGCCCTTTTTAGTGTAATCATATCCTCGTTTAAAATGGGAATTTGGTTTTTAATTCAAAAATTGCAATGAACAGTGATCAGTTTTTACAGGAAATTCACTAGAATAAATACTTTTATATATTGTAGCTAAAACATGAAATTGATGAAACATTTTTTTAAAGTAAATGAATTTGGGAATAGATTATTTTGGCATGAATACTGATATTTAAATACTCAAGACCAATGTTTTATCTTTGTTTTTAGCATTGGGTATTGTGCCTTTCTAGGATTCGGTCGCTATAGTGCGATGTTGGTTTGATGTTGGCGGTGACCTGAAAGGCCACATGAAGGTATGTATAGTTTTATTTTCTCACCATTACTTGTTTTCATTTTTATTGTTCATTTTTTTATTTATTTTTCTTTCATATGTGGGACAAATCATTCCCACATGTTTAATTATGATGCCCAACACTAGTTTCCAGCCCGTGTGGATTGGGAATACCCTTCAGGACATGTCACGAGCCAGATCAGGTGACTAGTTTAGGTTCTACCCGTATTGGTTCGTTAAAAAATTGTATCAGAGGAGGTTCTTGATATTTTGGGTCTCTGGTAGATGGAGATTAGGATTTTTAGGGCTCAAGAAGAATGTTATGGGTCGGTTCCAGATCACCACTACTTATGATGAGACTTGATTTTCCAGGGGTAGTCCGAGTTTTGATTCATTTGACATTGTTATTGATTGTGGGATAACAATATAGGAGACTAGGTGTCATATTTTGACCCCTCATGGAATAGTGACTCATGTGGAGGCTAGGTGCTTGGCTCATGTTCCTCTTAATTTTATATCTTACTTTGGACGGGGCCCACTACCATGTTGTCTGGTTAGGAGTAAGCCCTAGTTCCCATTCCAGGTCAATTTTGTGTATGTTGCGTTTCATTTTGATTTTGTTTGGTGTAAGTTTGTTCAAAATGAATATAGATTTTGAAATGGAAAAATAGATTTAAAAATGGAGGTGTTTTTCTTCCAATGGTTTCAAATTGGTAAAATTGTGGTGTTTGGAAAAGTGGTTTTTTCTTGTGTTTGTATATGATTCGATTATGAGCATGTTTCCCTTGCATTTTGGTGTATTTTTTATTTGTGTTTAAGTTTTTTAGGATTTCAGGCCTATTGTCATGGCTCAAGGTGTTTCTTTTTATTGTTTTTTGTGTTGATGTCAGTTTAGATTGTGTTTTTCATGTTGTTTTGAATATGCCTCCTAGAAATGACCCCAAATGTTGTTAATGAATAATTCCCAATTCTGGTTTCTATCGAGTGTGGATTTTCCTTTGAGGAGTTTGGGGTCTATTAGGGGTAGTAAATTAGTTTGAGGGGAGTATAACATGTATTCGGGTGGTTGGGGACTCCTGAGTTTGTTAAAGAATGTATGGTCTTGGGTTTAGTGGAGGTTCTATCCTTGGACTAGTGGTGGTGGATGTATCATCATAGTTGTAGATAAAATAGTGTGGGAGGTGTTGAATCCCGACTTCATCTAATGGATAATACTTGAGGAGGTGAAGGTGAAAATATGTAAGATCATATATGTAGTTAACATGGATGGTTGTTGGTGAAGGCATGTGTTGTCCGCTTCAAGGAGTGGGCATCTATAGGTCATGTTATTTTTAAATTTAGTGCTCTAGTTGTATGTGAGGGTTCCCCTATATTGAGAGCGGGGTGTACTATGGGAACATGTTCCCGAATAATCCTTTTCTTCAGTGTCGACATCTAGTTTATTAGGAAAATTTATGATGTGCCATCGGCATGGATGGTTCATTCATTCCATGACATCTTGTCCCATCCCTCTGAAGCCTCACCATCGGTGTGGTCATTCGGGTCCCCAGGGAATGTTCTGTAAGAACATCCATTCAAAGAAGGAGTTCTGATTGGGGGATGCTTATTCATGACTGTGAGGCACGAGATGCTTCGGCTGTGAGAGCCCCAACTGTAGGTCTTGGGGTGATGTTCGAAAATAGTTATAAGTTTCATAGGATGAGTGAAACATTGTCTTGGGTTATATATCTAGATTTGGGGTGGAAATATCTAAAATTTCCCTATTTATCCTTTTATCATTCTATGTTCATCCGTTTTTTATTTGTGTGATGAACTCACTTTATTAAAATCTAAGCGGTTGTACCAGTCCTATGTGTGGCGTCTCTAAATCGTTCGTTTTCCTTGGGGGTGTTTGGCCCATTGGTGAATGGGTCTATTTTGGTTTTGGTTTCAGCTATACGAGTTTGGATGTGTCTGGGTATTGGGAAACACATGGACAATGTTTTTGGTCTTCTATCTAGTTCATTTTCATTTCATGGTTTTGGTGGTGCTGTTGTTTTCCCTTATGGTGTGGTATTTTAGTTATTGTTTGGTATCTCCCTTATTCAGGTGTTCTTGTATGTATGGTTTCCTTGTAATAGGTTAATTGTTTAAATAATTGTGTGGAATTTTTCTATTACCATTAGGGAAGTTAGTTGAGTTTGGGTTAAGTGTTCCTTAGTTTTTGGTTATGTTGATGTCTCTGTTTCGGTAGGTTCAGTTTGCGAGTTCCCAAGTTATCCCTTTCCTGAGGTGGTGTGTTCAAATTTTAAAGTTTCTATGTTACTGGAATTTTTATATTGGAGAGAACCCCCCTCATGTTCTCCCCTTTTTGGGTTTTGGTTTCATCTAGATAAGTTGGGTGTGAATTGGGTAACAAATAGTCACCTCAGAATTCCTTGATTCATCCAGTTATGTTCAAGGACGGACTCAATTGATGACTATCTTTTGTCCGGGTGACTTTTTATGGGAATAAAGTTTTGTGGTGGGGAGAATTTTCCATCCCCTACCTTAAAAGTTATTTCATTTTATTATTTATTTTCTTTAGTTATCTACATTGAGGTTTGGGTTGTCTAATGGTTTAAATTTTTTGATGTTTGTCGTGTTTTTTGGATTTCAGAATGGTACACGGGCACCACATGGTTGGTGGTTACCACACGGTCAGCCTAGGTGTACGAGCAGTTTCCTATTGATTAAAATAAATAAAATATTATATAATTAAAATAAGGTAAATGTGTTCATTATAATAACAATAATATTATAGTGTAGATAACAATATTAACATTATTGATGGTTCTGTTTTTGTTATTACTATTTTATTATTAAACTTGTCCTTGATATTATTATTATTAAAAAATAAAATAAATATTGGTGTTCTTATAATAATAATAAGAAGTGTGTTCTAATTAATGTTTTACCTTTATTAAGAATAATAATGTTTTATTAATAATAATGTGTTGTTAATAATATGTGTCTTAAAATAATAATAATGCATTAATAATGTATTATTTGTATTATTATATAATTTGTATTATTGTTATTATAAACAAAAAATTGAAACTGTAACACCCCCCTCTATGAGCGTTGTGCAGCCGCACCCCCACTGGACATGTGATGTGCAGTGCGACAGCCACCTAGCTGCAACCTCCATATGTCTAGCCTGCTCTAGCAGAGCACCACACAAGCAAATTGTTCCTTCCCTAGTTTTTCCTTGTGCACATGTAACCCTGAAACCCACTCTTCCCTGTTCTAGTGTTTCTTGACCCATCGGTCTATTTTCTATGCACACCACACCTTATTGGAGCTCACTTCCTAGCTTCCCCACCCCCTCACTGGTGACCTCGACCTCTAATAATTCTCCACCCCCTTTCCCCTAAATTTCTACGTTTTAATGGGGGGGGGGTTTCCTTCAATTTGGCCAAACCTTAGTTGTGGGGGTTTTCATTATGTCTTTCTCAATTTTTAGGTTGTGCGAAGGGACCACAAGGCTAGTTTCTTCTTTCTATTGATGTTGCGTCACATTGTCACCCCGTTGAGGTAGTAGAATCATTGTTTTATTTTCCAGTTATTTAATTTTAATTATTCAATATTTTTAATTAAATTATATAATTTATTTTAACCATTGTAATGAAAATAGTTAATTTCTTATAGTTTTTTCACATTTTTAGATTTTAGAAATAATAGTTTTTGAAGTGTTTTCCTGGTTATTATTATATGCGCCTTTGTAAAATGTGTTTGATTTAATGTCCAATGTTGTTTTTATAATTTTTAAATGTGATAAACACCTCTATAAGGCACATATTTAGTGTATTGTGGTGTTTTCGTGCTATTATAAATTGATTATTGTTTTCTTTGAAATGATTCTTTGAATATTAATATATATTAGTGCACCCATTTTCATTGAAAAAATATTATTTGTTCTTTAAAATTATAATCAATCATTGTCATGTTACTTCACCCATTTTAATATTTTGGTAACTTATTTTAAATTTTTCAATTTTTTTCAATGTACAATTTGGAGTTCGTTTAGTTGATGGTCTTGAAAAAAAATGTTTTTTTGAGGGTTGGGTTTTGGTTTCGAAAGTAAGTCATGGTTTTTATAAATGGTTTGGAGGTGATTTCATGGAAAATTGGTGTTTACATAGAATCTTTGTTCCTTTGTTTGATGAAGTTTTAATTTAGGTGTTTTAGGAATTTTTTAGTTGTCGATAATGTATATAGAGTGTTTTGGACCTTGTTGTGGTGGTTTTGAGCTGCGGGAGTCCAGAATTACTATATGTTTATGCATAGGGTAAGGTATATATATATATCATCATTGAACATATTCCCTCATGGTATGGGGAATATGTGCAATGCATCTAGGGGAATATTTATATATATATATATATATATATATCTATGTGTGTGTGTGTGTGTTTGTGTGTGTGTGTGTGTAAATGCATGTGCGTGTAAGTATGAAGGGTCAGTTCGAGTGGTTATCATAAAAAAGGCATTTTTGAGGATGGTTTCCAATTTCAATTTCCTTTAAATTTAAAGAATTATGGAATTCAGGATTTTTTCACCATTATTTAATGGTAGTTAGTAGTTTATAATTTTTATCATAATTTCATATTATTAAATTGAGTGATTCATTCTTTTACATGAATTGCATGAAATTCTTTATCAAATGTTCATATCCAGTGCTTGGTGGAATGCCCCTTTGGCCTTTATAAATGTATCTTGATCTTAAAATGGTGATTTGGGTTTCTTAAATGGGTTTTAATGTGTGTTTCTGGTTTTCAATGTTTTGTTCAAGTGATTCATTAATAAATTGTTCATTGAGGCCCATTTGGTACCTTTATAAAATTATTTTCTTTTAGAACTCTCTTGGGGATCCACCTCTTTCATTGTTGGATGTTGATGGGAATGGGTGGTCCTCTGATGGGACTTCCCTCGTGTGGTAATGGGTGAAGGAAATAAGGGGGGTAAATACCTTAGTGTCATTTCAGGGTGACTTTTCTTTCTGTAGATTTTATGTGATGCATGTTTATGTCGTAGTTAGCTTGTTTGACACGGTTGGCTCACCCCCTTTTCAGTATAAACATGGGAACCTAGCATAGAGAGTGATTTTTTGTCAAATTATTGATACACTAGTTTTGATTACGCAAAGTCCAGTTGACCATAGTAGGGGTTATTTTTTTATCATTACTTTGGGATTGGGCCCCTCGGTCAGGCTTAGTAGGGTGATGATATGGAATTTGGGCGTTATGACGTCATTGTGAAGGGAATTCCTCCAAGAGGAGTCACATGTATATTATGTTCTATATTATTCAATGTCTATTAGGTTCTCCCATGTTGTCTGGTACTTACTTATTTACAGTACATTATTGAGATACTTGTGCTGATTGGTTACACTTTTGTGGAGTTTCTCCAGTTCCCGTGGTGTATTCTTATTGATCTTGTTTCCTTGTTTAGTGTATCATCTTTCTAAAAGTGATAAAATGGTTTCAAGTGTTTATGGAAAATGGTTTTGAAAATTTATTACACATCCTTCTTCTATTATTAGTGTAAACATCACCTCCTTCAAAATTGGAATTTGGATTTTCATTTGAAAAGGGAAATGGACCATGATTTTCTTTTACAGTTTAATGTGTAGAAAACATAATTTTATATATTGTACCTCAAAATTGAAATTTATTGTCATTTTTTTAAAGGAAATGCATTTGGGTATAGATTGTTTGGGCATGCCAACTAGGTTCTAAATACTGACTCCTATACCAACATATCTCACCCTTTCATGGTAAAATTAAATGTTAAAAACCCATCTAAAACTATTAATGTGGTACATTTCTCTAAAAAACTACCATTTCAATCACCTGATTCCTAGGAACTCCATTAACGACCCGAACAATAAGTAATAATCAAATATTTATGTTCTAGTAACCAGGTTAGTGTAACACCTCTCTTCTATACAAAAGATGTAGCATATTATCTAGATTAAAACCTACCAAAACATATTTTTTAGATCCATCTCTATATTTTTTTGGTGATGGTTTTCCTGAAATAGAAACCTTATTTTTATACTAGAATATATAAATGAGTCTTTTTGATAAATATGTCATCTTCACCAACTCATTGAAATTTGGTTCATCAATAACATCCTATAAATCTATTGTAACCATAAAAATATAATTAATCATTTTTTCTTTAATATACTAAGATGTTAGTATAACTATGGTAAAATCCATTTTATATATCTTTTTTATCCAATGAAAATAAAAAACATCTCCCATTCATGTGTACTACATATCATCTCTATTTAGCAGTGAAGTTTATTTTTCATAAATAATTAACAAGGATGGTTATAGAGATTGAACTACTGAATATATATGAAATTTATTACATAACTATACTTATTTTTTATAATACCATATTACCTTCCAATCCAATGGAATATGAAAATGTCGCTCATGCGTACTTTTGGACTACAACCTCCATTATGTAATGTGATATGTTTTCCATTTCCACGTTACATGGAAGGTAACATAGATATATTGAATTAATATATTTAATATTTATATCATGATTATAATTCAGTATATTACATTTTCATAATAAACTTATGAAGATATTAATATCAATGAAAAAATAATCACGATAATGTAAATCAGTTAATACACAAAACAATAATAATAATAAAATAATATTGATGAACTACTGATAAAATGTCATAAGTGGATCATATTTAACATTAAAAACATTATTATGGTTCATTACGAAATTAATAACATGATAAAAACAAATATAAGGGACTTCAAATCACATTGAACAAAGGGAAAATGTCGGGTAAGGAATTTCATATCAATTTACACTTCACTAAGATATAGTTGGTATTATAAACCCATTTTTTATATGATGTATATAATTAATCATTTAGGAATCTAACATAATTAACTATTTATTCATTGGAATTAATGTTTAATTTCAAATTTACTCTTTTATGGTTTTATAATTTGAATGTTACCAAATATGTAACAACTTATTTTACAATCTCATTTTTTTGTGATTTCAACTATTTTCACTGAAGAAATATTATAATATATCCATTTGTAACCCCATATATTTTTGTATACCCTATATATATATATTACAATATTTTCTTTCAATTATTTTTTCTCTTTTTAACATGAACCAATAATAAAACCAAATGTGATTTTTCCCCCTTTTTGATCATATACATTTGTCTTCCATGTCCGTATTTTTTAAAATTGTTTTACTAATTTCATTTTTATTTATAAAATATTTTATTAAAGAAATAATAATACATACTCTACTTTTTTAATTGGTCTCAATAAAAAATTTCCCTAATAATGATAATTTATATCTTTCTTTATAAAAATTAAAAAGGAATATTTTATTTTTAACATATACGACATTAACACACATTCCCACCAATATAAATGTATTACACCCTTTATATTCTTACAAAAAATTTCAATGGTTTTAAAATTATTAATCATTAATGAAATTTTGTTTTTATATTTCACATCTATTATATTTATTCCTCCAATTTAAAATATTTTTGTAATGAAACCTATTTTTTGATGAATTGGCGGTCATCTCTTATCAATTATTTATTTCTTCATTGTAAAACTGATATTGAAAAATTCAATTATTTCTGATAATTAGACATTAGATTTCTCTTAAATATTCATATTATTTTTTTCCTGGAAATAATTATTTCCTAAATCATATACCATTTACACATATGGTGTTTTACTTTGAAAGTTATTTAATTTATTGGGAAAATGACATTTTTTATTCATTATTAAATACATATATTTATTGATATCCATATAACGTTTGAATTAAACTGATCATTTAATATATTAAGAATTAATAAGACATTCATTCATTGGTGGGGCCTGAAATAATCTTTCCCCTTGATGCATCAATTGGTCACATGAAGAAAATAATTTTGGAAAATTTGTTAAATGCCTCTTTGGTGTATTCCTAACTCAAATTAAAATTTTATTAGAATAAGGTTATGATGTTATAGATAACATGTCATATGTGGTCATGATGATTAATATTATTACTTTCCTTATTTTGTAATTATGTTATTATTATCCATTATAATACTGCATTGATATTATCTAGGGATGTATTTTATGCAGATGTTATTGATTAAATGGGTTCATTTCCATTTATTTACCATAAAATATGGATTATACCCTATAGACCTATTATTGATACTATTTTAAAACGCCCTTAATTATAATTTGATATCACCCTTATTATTTTCATTACTCATGATATGGTGAACAAATATTTAATGAATTTTCGAGGATGTCAAACATTTTGTTTTTTAGGTTTTATATTTTATTACTAATATTAAATATGTTATATTAACGTATCTTATTTTTCAACACAACTAAAATAATCATCCCTTTAGTATTAGAAACCTTATATCTATGACAATGTAATAAATTAGAAATGAGAACTTTTTTACAACAGATGGGTTTGTTAGAGTTGGTATCAAATGAAGTTTACTAGAATTTTTGGGAAGTAAATTTCAAATGAATTCATTTAATAGGATATCTATGACAATCCCCTATATTATTTTAACAGTTTTACGATTAAAGGTATTTATATTTTTTAGCTCAAAATTTATGATAATTCTGAGATAACATGGTGTATAAAATTATTTCGTGATTGAACCTACTGGAAGAAATAGAATCAACAGGCATGGTCAATTTATATATTTCCCTAGAGAGTAAGCCAATAAAATTGGTCATGGGGAAGACTAAATCATGGAAATATTAGGGCATATGACCTAGTTTATGTCTAATAATCATAAATATATGATTCAACACGACATTAAATGATATGATACACCTATATTAAAGACTTTCATGTTAAAATTTCTTCTATATTTTAGTGGAACTACTAATCATGTGGTAGCTGAGTAATGCATTGAGTCTCTTAAAAAAATAGGGTCTTGGGATGAAATAAAAGATAAAAGTTTATGTTGATTGGGTATTGTATTATTATAAATGATGATCATTGATGGACACCAGTGAATAATATAAGGGAGGTATATTAAGTAAATCATATTAAATGGAGATAATTTAATGTAATATTATTAAAAATATATATTTTCCCCATGAGTAGTAAACTAATGTGAAGATAAATTTAGTAATATTAAATAAATATGATGTAGAAAGGGGTGTGAATTTTTTAGATACCATTATATTATAATTATGGTATTATATGAATTAATTATATAATATATAGAGGAAAATCGACCATTTCATTGAATTCCATATTCCAAACCTTCAAAGTACACTTATTTCTTAAACATTTTCATCATATAATGAAATAATATCACATTTAAATAAATTAATGGATAATAATATAACAAATAAATCACCATAATGTGAAAATTGTGGAAGGAAACATCCGGTAAAGTTTTTGAATGGATTGGGGTTAGGTTGAAGTATAGAGATAAGTATCCGTTGGATAATGAATGTAAGGGAATAAAAGTCACCAATACTGAGTATTTATTCAACAATAGATAAATGGGTAATTATTCACACTAATTTCCCAAGTGATATGGGACCCAATCATAGAAGGGTCCGAAGGAATAGAAAGATTATGAAATCAATACAACTGATATTGAAGTTACTAATGACATGGTTGGTGGAACATTAGTAATATAATAAACATTAGATGATTATTTATTTGATTATAGATATTTAAAATCCTTCATATCTTTTATATACTCAATGAAAATTAGATATTTCCCTATCACCATATAAAGGGAGTTATCTGTGATATATTATTGTGGAAATCACACTATAATAAGGATGTTTTAGTTCGTTTCCATTATTAAAAATAAACAAGAGCTATTTTCATACACAATTATTATACATATGGTGGATTCTCATATAATCCTCTATATGGATTGGATTTAAAAATTTAATTAAAAATTTTAATGAAAGTATTTTGAAATTTTTATTTGTCATGAAAATGTAGAATTCCTTATCATTATATTGGGTACTTCATAATTTCAGTCATATCCAGATCCACACCTCATAACTTTTTTTAATGGCATTTATGGGGAATAGGAGTTGAAAAAATATTCGAATGGAATCGGTAATCATAAAATTGATAATGTACATATTGAATAAGAATAAATATATGTATTTCCTGAAAATTTATCTCGGAATAAACTAGAACACAATGTTGAGTATTTTATTCATTTAATCCCTTATGTAATAATTGTATTGAATAATCCATAGAGAATGAAATCATTGGAATTATTAGAGTTGAAAAGACAACTAAAAGAGTTATGTGATAAGGGATTTATATACCCTAGTGTTTCACCATGGATAGATCCTATTATTTTCATTCAAGATAATAACCTATCTGAGATATTGTACACTGGTTATAGGGAAATTAATTGTATTACTATAAAGAACATGTAACCTCTTCCCAGCATTGATAAATTGTTTGATCAACATTTCAGAAATCAATATTTTTCAAAGGTTGAACTTCATTCTGTTTATAATCAATTTCTTTTAATGAAAGATGATATTTTGAAGATATAATTTTATTCAAGGTATGGACATTATGAGTTCACAGTAATGAAATTTGGATTAAAAAATTCACACTCTATTTTTATGGATCTAATGAAAAAATTATTCATGTAATATATGGATAATTTTTCGTTGTATTTATTGATGATATATTAGAGTAATATAACATTTATGAGGATCGTGGGAGTAATTTTTAGATCATTCTTGAGACTCCTATATAAAATGAGTTATATCAGGAAAATCAACTTTGAATTATGGCATCAGAATGATTCTTTTCTAGTATATATTTTCTCTATAGAAGGATTCTCATTTGATCCATCCAATATAAAGGAAATAAAATAATTTCCTACACAATACTACATAACTTATGTAAATAGTATAATGGGATTTTTTGGTTACTTTCAATGATTTGTACAAAATTATAATCATTTAGCTAAGTTATTAACTATGAATATTCATAAAAGAGTTAAGACCACCTTTAAAATAGAATTTGAATAATTTTATGATGATTTTAAGAGTATGTTAATGAATTATATTATTTTTAATCTACATTTATGAAATTTTGGATTTTTTATATATACTGATGCATAGAAGAAGGGATATTGTTGTGTCCTAAAGAAGAAAGATACTGTTTTTTCCTATGCATCAAGGAAGTTAAAGACTCATTAATATAATTATCTTTGTTCAAAAATTTATTTATCTATTGAAATATTTTCATTGAATATAAAGATACATTATCTCTACGGTGAAATAACCGTGATATATATAGAGAATAAAATCCAAAATTATATCATTTCACTGAATTATCTCAATATAAGAAAAAGTTTATGGCTTGAGCTACTCATGTATTATGATTACACCATACACTGCCACCCAAGGTAGTAAAATATGGTATCATATGCATTTATCATGAAATGTAATTGATTTGTCGCAAAAATGAGGATTGGAAGGATTATTATGATAATGGATTTAGTGAAGATGCATATGGGGAATATTAAAGAAGATGAAACATCACTCCATTATCAAATCATTTTCAAACAATAATTATTATAATAGAAATAAATCTTATCTTGATAAGGCAAATTTTCAAAAGGAAATTGTATACATGAATGATAGGAAATTGGAAGACTTATCATAAGATAAATTTATGAAATTTGGAGAGACTCAATAACTAATTTCTACACTTGATTTGAAATGATAATTATTATAAAATTCATATAGATTTAATTTCCTTATACATTCTGTGTAGTATAAATATGTATAGAAATTTTGAGGGATGCATTTTTGTGGGAAAATATTATTTGTGAACTTGTTTATTAGGTGTCATGTTGTTTGGTTTTTGAATAGGTGAAGGCTAAGAGATTTCATCATTGAGGATTCATGAAACTGATACCTATTACTATATGGAAATGGGATGAAATGACTCGGATATTTTTCACTACGATACAAAATAATCTAAGAAAGAATGACGAAATAATTTTTATTATTGAAATCCTTATCAAATATATTCATTTTCTCACTATAAGAGAATATATAACTCTTTAGTGACTTGTATTAATGTATTTTAATAAAGTTGTAAGACATTATGGTGTACCTATTTCAATTATTTATTATCTTAATCCATGATTTACACCAAGAATAGAAAAAATTATTCAAAATATTACAGATACTAATCTTTTTTTCAGTCCATCATATCACCCTCAAACAGATTTTATGTTTCAAAAGACTATTCAAACATTATAATACATGTCATGGTCATTCAAACTTGACATTCAAGGTATATATAATTGGTATTTAATATTGGTATAGTTTTTCTTAAACAATAAATTCCATTCAAGTATACAAATGGCACCATATGATGCATTATAAGACAAGAGGATTCATAAACCAACATAAAGGGTTGATGTTGGTGAAAGAAAGAAAGTGCTCCTAGAACTTGTTGAGTAGAAAATTTGATCATAAATACTATTCAAACCCATATTAAATAATATTAATGTAGATAAAAGATAAATTTTAATACCCAATGGAATGATTTATAATTTCATGTGGCATATAATATTTTCAAAAAAGTATCCCAATGGAAGTGTATTACAATGTTCGGTAATAAAGAAAATATTTTACCAAATTATGTCAAGCCTTTTAAAATTTTAGAATGAATTGGATCTATGGATTTCTATTTTGAAATTACAACTATCCTTTATAAATAACATGATGTGTTCCATATCTCATCTTTGAGAAAGTACATTCCAGATCTATTGCATGTTCCCAACTTTGATGAAATAGAATTGGAATATTGTTTATCTTACTTTGAGGATCATATCTATATTCTTGAAAGTAGAGAACATCTTTTTTTGGTATAGGATAACTCATTTTATAATGGAATATTTTAGAAACTATAAGATAGAATAGGGGATGTTGAAACCAAATGGAAATTTGATGGTGAAATATACAAATCTATTCATGATGTGAAAATCTACAAAATTCTAAGATGAAACATTTTGAGGAGGGGAAAATAAAACAATAGATCTTCAATAATTATAAGCCCTTCCTTTTAAAGAATTGCTTTCACAATATGGATAGTTTTAATAATGAATGTTATTGATTCAAAAATTCTAATACTTTATTAACATATGTTTTTTAAATTAACTTCAATTTTTCAAATAATAATATCAAAAATAAAATCAAGTAAATGTCTGTATTTTTATAAAAATATATATTTTTTAGTGAATAAAAAATAAAAATTTTCAAATAATGTCATTTATTTTCATTAAATCTTTAATTTACAAGAATAATTTGGATTTGGATTTATCATTAAATTAAAATATGATCCATTTTTTAATATAATCTAATCAACAGTTTTCATGTTTTTTATATATGTTAATTTTCATATATATAACACATTTTTCTAAAAAACCATTTTTTATTTTTTGGAATTTATATTAGAAATAAATTCCTTCACTTAATGAAAATAAATGTTGAAAAGGGATAAGATATTTTTAGTCTGGAATTCAGATTTGGTAAATAAGCCCCTTTTTAGAAATATGAATGTTAATCATGGTAAAAATGTTCACCTCGATAAAGTGTAAATTGTGTAATCATGGTTAAAAATTACAGGTTAAGGCCGAAAACTATGTGAAAATCTTTTATTTATCTTATTTGATAACTGTTTTTCGACCTTGAATATTCATGACTCTAATATATGGAAATTTCATACCACATTCCATAGATTATTAAATTTATATTATTTTCTGTAATTATATTATAGAAAATTTCACTCTTTACCTTTTAATATATATTATATTTTGTGATACATATAAAAAAGCTTATGTATGATTCATAATTGTTATTATTTGGATACATGGTTTGATTTTATAATTATAGTTATGTTTATTATTTAGACTAAAGACCCCATGAATTTAAAAGAGGAACACCATGTTTGATAATATGTATGGAACAAAACATGAAATGTAGAAGATAATATAACAAATTTAAAAATTATGATATTTTTATTTTAATATAAATACTACCTATTTGATGGCTTATGAAACATGGAACCCTGAGTCTAAAATAATCTCAATATAGAATAATATTATAACCTTGTTCTTGAGATGAAATATATGAATAGGACTAACTAAATTAATAAAATTTTATTTTTCTCTAATGTATAAAGGGATATCTATTTATTTTATTAAAAAGTAACCACTTAAAAGAAAAAAAATTTGGAAATTTTTTTTAAAAGGAAACGTGCTTTATGCTGAAAATTTAATATTATTTTTCTATTTTTAAGAAATTTATTTTTTGAGATATTTTTTTTAAATTCAATTGTTTAGAATTATACATGGGTGAATTTTTTATATTTTTAGGAAATTGATACTTTTTTTTATGAATAGTTAAACTAAATTAATTTTATTTTAAAAGGAATATTAAATTAAATTATTTTTAAATTAAAATTGTTTTTTGAATATATTTTAATTAAAATCTAGTTTAATTTAGTATTTATCATTATAATGTTTTATTTGAACCAATATCAAATTGAATTTTTTTATTAAATTTCTGTATATTTATGTAAATTGTTTCTTTGAAAACCCACATTTTTTTCACATATTTGGGATTAATTTTAATATAAATTCTTCTAATTTTTAAATTGAATTTTGAAAAATTGATTCCATATTTTTTTAAAAAATATTTTATATTATATAATAATTTAATCATATTTTTGAACTTAATGAATAACGAATACAAAAAAATTAATTACTATTGTTAAGGTAAAAATTGGTTTATAGTGGGGTTAAACTAAAAATATAGTGGTTAAAATTTCCTAATAAATTGTAATACAACCATTATCATATCATATTTAGAACTTATAACCTCTATGGTTTGATAATTACCTATTTGGGAGGCCTATTTTAGGAAAATAATTTGCTTTTTGTGGATTTTTTAAATTAAAAATTGTGTGCTCTCCCACAATTATAAAATGCCACCCCAAATCATTCCATCCTCAAAATACGATATCCTAATAATTCATCCATTATATAACCAAATATCATCACTAAATACCTATCCAAATCCTAGAGTCATTTTATATCTCTTAAATCCATTCTATGAAGACATTAGGTTAAAAATAAATAATTTTATCGAAGAGTAGGTAAATTTTTTACCTACACATTTTCATTATATTTATTCATATAAATCCTTATAATATATTACAAATATGACCATATTAAAAATCATTCTCAATAATATACTAATATGTAACTAATTTAATTTAAAAACTAATATCAAATTTTAGATCCCTCAAATAAAAAACAAACAGTTGATTTCGAGTACGACCGACAACCACCTCGCGAACTGATATAGGGTGTTTTTCATAACCAAAATTAAAGGATGTATATAAGGAAAATTTTAACATATTTATATTATATTTAATAAATTATTATACATATTTAATTTTGATATAATATATAAATTCTTACTTTCTATTCCGTGTGGGATATGATAACGTCGCCCGTGTGTACCGTAGACTACCGCCTCATGAAGTGATGTGATTTTTTCTAGATTAATATTTAAATTGAAGGTATAAAGGATAGTGTTAACGAATATAATTTATATATATTAAATAAATATAATTATTTTAATATAATATCACAAATAACTTTGTACCTTCTAATATGTTGTAAAACAATAATGTCGCTCGTGCGTAAGTGTAGACTGTCGCCTCCATGTAGTGGTGTGAAATGTTTTTTATTTGATTTTTACATGGATAGTGATTAAGAAGGCTTTTATTAATATAAATTATATATATACTATAATAATTAATATTTAAATTAAATTAATATATCAACCATCGATAAAAATGTAAATAACCTTCATGCGTATGTATGATCTACCATATTTGTGAACGGTGTAATACATTTTTTATCTCTAACATTTATAGATTAGTATATATACAATGAAATTATATTATACTTATATTATGGTTAATATTATTTATATTATATAACCATGATAAATTAATTTTACCAAAATTTACAAACTAAAATATATATGAAAAATGAAGCAATTATCATGAGAAACAATTATTTTAGGAAATAATTGTTAATAAAATATTGATTACAGAATAAAATAAAATCATATATGGTATTAAAAATATTATTATGATTAATATATATATTAATAATAAAATAATATTTATTATATAGGATTTTTTCAAACATACAAATGAAGTCGAACTTGAGGTAACCATTTCTCAACTCACCTTTTCTTCGGTGGAACAAGTGTCGTATTCCCAAATTATTCATTTATGTGGTGTATATTCTTCCCCTATCGATAAACTATATCATAAATCTATTTTTTTATATTTTTAATGTTTCATTTGTTTAATTATTTATTTTATATGGAATATAATTCAGTTTCTACCGTATTGGTAATAATAATTTCACATATCTATCATTTTTTGATATTGTTTTTGTTTAAGACTTCATTAGGGGAATTATTTGTTAATTCTATCTCAAAATAAGTACATTTTCATTTTAATATTCAGGATATTTTTAAATGTTTAAAAAAGAATTTAAACACATTGGATACTTATAATTATTTAGAATTTGATTTAAGAAAATATGAATTTATTTCTCCCTTATATTGAATATAATTTTGAATTAAATTCCATGTTTTCTAAAAATGTTTTCAGAATTTTATTTACCCATTTCCAAATGATTTATTATATTAATTTTTACATATTTTTATTAATTAAAAAAATTAATCGAATCTTCATGATTATTTAAGAACAATTCCATTTTTATTTTACAAAAAATATGAAAGGAACCATTATTTGAACATGAACATAATGAGGAGAATTGTCGAAAATTACATACTCTCAATGATCAAATTTTTATTTTACATATTTTAGAAATTAATTTTTCAAAAAAATGTTTTAATGACATATTTATGGTATTTCTATTCATCAATGACATCACCCCTTTATTGTACATTTAATCCACTAGGAATATGATGTATTTATATTATCCTTGATCATTGTTAGGAAGTTTTATAATCAGCTTGAATATGGATGTAAAATTTTATTACAATTCACCATATTATTCTAGATGGATTATGATTATGTTTATTTGACTAGGGTAAGTATTAACATTTCATATTCTAGTTATTTAATATTAATGTCCATGTTGTTTTTGATTCACACCATTCATATGAGGAATTCATTTGACTTAGTGATTTATAAATGTGGTGGGTTGTATATAGAACTTCAATGCATGGATTGGTCTCATTATAAAAACCACTTGGCCAAATTAAATGGGGTTTCACACATTGATTTAAATTTCCATGTGATAGGTGTTGACATTATATTTTTTATTTCAAACATTGTGCATTACATCATTATGAGATCAGCTATTTCCATGTGATTTTTAAAATAGTTATAATACCCATTGATATGTTTCAAGATTATGTGATTATTTATATTTATTTATTTTATCATCATTTATTTCTGTAATATTATTCTCAATCAATTTATTGAACGACATGTGTTTTAGTTATTTTCCTTTCCAAATTGAATACGGTTATTTATTTATGATAGCTTCTGATATAATCTTACCCTTATATTATATCTGTTATAATATAATTAATTTGTTTTATTTTTCACATAATACCAAGTAGTTTTTGGTGATTGATATCCTCGAATACGCTAACTAGAATAATGGAATTATAAATGAAAAAACATTGTATATTTCTGGTTTTCAATTATAATGGGAATTTCATATATGAATTTAGATTACCTATAATACTAAACTCTTCCACCCTTTGATATTTAATTTATTATATCAGTATCCAATGTAATATAGTAACAAATGGCTCTATACTAATTGGTTCAGGGTCTTTATAGTTGGTATGAGTGAAAATTTCGTAGAATACTGGGGAACTAGATATATAAAAATGTTAATTAAGATATATAACCCGATTAATGACTTTAAGGATATATTATTATATAGAATACCATGATTATATTTTAGTAAATTATATATTATTTGTTTTTCCTAGAAATATTTCCCTTTCTAGATACTAGAAGTGGGCATTATTTTGGTGTAGAAGTATTTTGGGGAAATAACTCAAAAAAAAAGAAAATTAATCTTGACTCGAGTGCTACCTGGAACATAAAAATGGGCCTTCTGGTGTACATTTTTTACACTCCTAGGGATATTTTTGGGTTAATTAATCTTTTACTTAAAATCTATTATACTGTATGTGAAAATATTTTTAGGATTTGGAATCATTCTTAATGAGATAATTTTTATGCTTATGATATTATCCATTCACAAATTTTTCATTTTATGTTATGTAAATAATTACTTATGGGATTTTAAAATATGTTTCATACAATTACTATCTAATCTAGTGTATACTATGTGTTTAAAAATGGATAATATGGGAATTAGTGGGGACCTAAACATTAAATGTAATACAATGAGTAAAAATGATAATTTCATTGATGACATTGGGACAAAATTTCCATGGAAACCAGTCTCCCAAATATTCTCATCATATGTGGACATAGTATAACAACATTTCTTCTTATTACACACTAACATGATTTATTACAAAGAATTAACTTGATACAACATGGAATATAGAGAATTTTAGTATCTTTGGGGCTTAGGATCATTACACAACTACAAAAAAACATAAAATACAACATCTTAATTGAAAACATCCTTTACATGACCACTACATTCCTTCATACTTAGCATTTCATGGGAAAACCATTGGACATCCATAAGAAAAGGGTGAGTTATAAATCCCAGTAAGGAAATAAACATGGAATAACATGAAGAATAAAATACATGTTATAAAATTGCCATATCAATATAGCACAAGATAAACATGAACATAATGGAATGATAAATCATGTTAATCGTAACATTTAAATGTGCCAACAACACTTAACATGGAATTAGCATAATCCAAGGCTCATTGCACATGGATCATGAGTAATCCCTCATTGCACATGAAGCATGAGTAAAATATCATTGCAATTGAATTAGCATGAGCCAATCCCATTTCAGATTGCGTATCATGATACAATAATTTTCCCAATGTATTGGAGTGCTATTAGAGAACACTCTTCTTAAACATTTCACTTCAAGCATATGGGTGCCACATGGATCATAAAACATGGAATCATTAAACATCATAATTTATTCCATGATAAAGGAATGTGGAATTATTACATAATACCCTATAATCAATATGTAAATGTGCATAAAGGTGAATACCCTTGATAGATAAATGTCCATGGTATTAACTACAGAATGACTTTGGCTTTGAAAAATGTGGTGCAATTTCGGCAGCATAATGGCGTGACATAAGAATTCATAAAAAATTGGTTGATGAGGGAGAAAGGGATGTCTCATTATTTGTAAATGAAATGGAAATTAATGGGGTTAATATAGATATATGTCCAAACAATTTTAATGGAATTTGATTCATGATACAAAATAATTGCTTGAATGTAAATGAGGAGAGAGAAATTCCTTTCAGAATTTCAGCAAAGTAATGGGTGTAGATGGGAGGCATTTAATGAGAGATAAAGGGGTATCCCATCATCCAAACATTAATAGGGAATTATGGGGGAGGTGAGAAATCATACCCCAACATTTTTAATTGAAAACAAAAGGGCATAACAACTTAACAAAAATTGGACAAAAATGAGAAAGGAATAAATCCCTTACTTGGAAGTGTGATCCCAAAGGCTTGGGAGAGGCTTGGGAGAGGTTTCTTGCGAGCATGGGGAACCTTGGGAGGATTCTACAGAGATGAGGAAAGGGGTTGGTAAAACTCCAAAGGATTTTAGTGAAGAGTAAGTGGGATCTTAGGTGGGTTTATATAGGAAATGGGATGGATTCTTTGTTATTTAGGTATGGGACACCTCACATTAAACTATTCAAAACCACAAACTAGCCCCCGATTTTTGCCATGGTTTTTTAAAAAGGGGGGGGGGAACAATATTTTATAATGATAATGTAATAATTTAATAAAATAATATGGTTGCTTCTTTGGGGGTGAGTCACATACTCAAGGAAAACAATTTAAAACGTCAAAATGTTTTACAAGTCTTGGTGATTCCACTAAATATTTGTAAAATAAATATAAAAAATCTAAAATAACATTATTTTAATGCTAAAACATATATTATCCGAAAATAATGTTTATTTTAATTTATTACATCACTATTGGGTCATTATGATGTCATAAAACACATTATATATTAAAACGGTATTTAATTTTTACCCAAAAATTCGACTGACTCAAAAAATTATGAAAAATTTACCATTGGATAATTTTAACATCCAGATTTAAAAAATAATCTTCCTTTTATCTATATAATTTTCTAAATATGTGAATTTTTACTTTGAAAATAACAACCGACATTTATTAAAAATTCATGGGTTTTGACAAAAAAAGCTTTCAAACCTTAATAAAAATAACAACTGAATTCATAAAATAATACGAAAATTTATATTTAATAAAAATTAATTTAATAATTATTATTATATTTTATTAAAAAAATATTCATCAAAATATATTTTTTAGTCAAAAATTAACAAAAAATATTATTTGTGCTTTAAAAACTATTTACAATGTGACAGTAATAAAACGAATGCACATTATTAATAAAAAATAATGTACACAGTCATAGTGCTAGGATCTTGTTACATAACCCCTTATAAACCCGCATAAGACCAAAGGGTAAGGTGTGTGATGGTGATCTCTATTAACATCCACTTCCCCCGTAATCAGTTCCACTCAAGCTTAACGTGTTCAAGCCCGACATGGGCTTGGTCAAGAGTGAAGACCAATGACGCCACCTCCTTTCTAAGCTCTGAAAAAATGGGATTCGTATGAGGAAATTATACTCGATGAGTCCATTTCTACCTTTGTCTAAGTAAATTGGATTTGTTAAATCCATATATTTTTACTAATCATGTGATCACTATTCAACGGATATATGAACAGTGGTAACAAATAATAAAATTATTTTAAAATCCAGAAACATCAAACAAAATAAGATCACATTTTTTTATCTATTTTATATAATAATACACTTAACTATACCAATAGTAATTTCCATTAACAAATGTTTGGGTCATTACAATCTTCCCCCACTAAGAAATTTCTCCCTCGAAATTTCATTTTCCCAAACTAAAAAAGATCTAGTTGAAATTTCTATCCCAAGTCCTCCTATTATAGGCCATTGGCTAGAATAAAATGAATGTTAGGGGTAACGCATAATGTGTAATACAATGACAAAATAGATGACTTATAAATGTATTTTAATTCATTATATTTTGAATCTATAGGCTTCAATATATGTTATTCATGATCTACATTCTAACATATATTCATATGGGAATTTTTTTAATTCCATTAATAAGGTTTCATACTAATCTTGTGAATTTACCAAATCATATTCCTTGTGAATTTCATAACCAAGAGTGAAGCAAGGCCTGTTATCATGCTCCAGTTCCCTCTCGAGTCTAGATCAAAGCTGTGTTTTTGGGTTTTACCACTACGATACATCTGTACCAAAGCTACCTCTACCTTCTCGTATCCAAACAGGGATTTGTTTTCATGATAAACCACTTAATCAACACTCACCAATACATAGGTATTTTTTTGTTATACATATTCTTGTCTCTATGTCTTCACTAGGGTTTTCTAATCCTAATCCCAAAAATAACTAAACATATCCTCTGATACCAACTATAACAACCATGCTCTTTATTACACACTAAAACATGATATATTAAATATTCATCACATGATACAACAGTGAAGATAGATATTTTATGTGTCTTTGGGGATTAAGATCATAACATAACAACGTAACACATAAAATGAAACATTTTTATTGAAAAATTCCTTTACATGACCACTATATTCCCTCATACTTAACATTGCATGGGATAACCTGAGGACTTTCATAAGAAAAGGGTGAGCTATAAAGCTCAGTAAGGGAATAAACGTGGAATAACATGAGAAATAAACAACATGATAGACAATAGTAATTTCAATGGATCACTATAGAAATATGAACATAAAGGCATGATAAAGTGTGATAATCATAACATGGAAATGTTGCAACAACACTTAACATGGAATTAGCATGAACGAAGGCTCATTGAACTTGGAGCATCAATAAACCCTCATTGCACATGAAGCACAAGTAAAGATTCTTGTCACATGAATTATCTTGATCCAGCACCCATTTAACATGACTTATCATGGTACTATACTTTACCCAATTAATTGGAGTGCTATCAGGGTTCACCCTTCTTAAACGTTTCATTTCATGCATATGTGTGCCACAAGGATCATAAAACATGAATTCATTAAACATCATAATTAATTCCACTAAAAAGGAATGTGGAATTAATAAATGAAACACTATAATAAATATGTAAATGTGCATAAACATTAATAGTTGTGATAGAGAATTGGTTATGGTATTCACTACACACTAACTTTGGCTTGGAAAAATGGGGGGCAATTTCGGTAGCATAACGTTGTGACATAAGAATTCATAAAAAATGGTTGATGAGAGAGAAATGGGTGTCTCATCATATTTACATGAAATATATAGTAAGGGATTAATATAGATATATTTCCCAATAATTTTATTGTAATTTATATTCATGATACAAAAGAATTTCTTGAATGTGAATGAGGAGAGAGAAATTCATTTCGAAACTTCGGCATAGAAACGGGTGTAGCAGGGAGGAATTTAATTAGAGATAAATTGGTCTCTAATCATCCAAAAATAAATATGGTATTATTTGGGAGGTTAGAAATCATACCCCAACATTTGTAATTGAAAAAAATGGCATAACAACTTAAATAAAATTGGATAAAATGAGAAATGAAGAAATCCCTCATTTGGAAGTGTGATCCCAATGTTTTGGGAGAGGCTTGGGAGAGGATTATTGGGAGAATGGGGCACCTTGGAAGGATTATAGAGACTGGAGGGCAGGGTTAGGTTGAACTCCAAAGTCTTAGAGTGATGAGGAAGTGGGATCTTGGGTGTGTTTATATAGGAAATGACAAGGAATTCATTATTATTTAGGTTTGGGACACATCACATTAAACTAATCAAAACCACAAACCATACCATAGTTTTTTCCCATGGTTTTCACCAAAGGGTGTTGGAAAAATATATTTTATAAGGCAAATGACATAACATTATAAAATAATAGGGTTTCTTATTTGTAGGTGGCTCATGCTCTCAAAGAAAACAATTTAAAAAGACAAAATGTTTTATAAGTCTTGGAGGGTCCACTAACACTTTGAAAAATAAATAAAACAATTATAAAATCCAATTATTTTAATTCTAAAACATATACTGTCCGAAAATCATGTTTATTTTTTTTACATCACTATTGGGTCATTATGATGTCATAAAACACAATATATATTTAAACAGTATTTAATTTTTACCCAAAAATTCAACTATCTCATAAAATTATGAAAAATTCACCATTGGATAATTTCTACATCATGATTCCAAAAATAATATCAATTTTATCTATTAAATTTTCTAAATATGTGAATTTTTACTTTTAAAATAAAAACTGATATTTATTAAAAATTCATGGGTTTTTCCAAAAACAGCTTTCAAGCCTTATTAAAAATTACAGTTGCATTCATAAAATTATATGATAATTTATATTTAATAAAAATTAATTCAATAATAATAATAATATTTTATTAAAAAATTATTTAATTCTAAAATCTATTAATTCATGAAAATATATTTCGTAGCCGAATATTAAAAAAAAATATTATTTGTGCTTTAAAAACTATTTACAAATAAAGAAAAAAAATGAAAGAACATTATTTATATAAAAATAATGTACATAGTCATGGTAATAGGGTGTTGTTACATAATCCTTTATAACCCTTGGATATGACTGAAGGGTAAGGTGTATGATGGTGAAAAACTCTTGGGGTGGCTCGAATAACATCGCTCGGGTGGTAATCTCTAATAACTTCCACTACTCCCGTAGTCTGTTCCACTCAATCTTCATTTGTTCAATATCGGCTTGGGCTTGGTCAAGAGAGAATCCAAATGATGTCACATCCTTTTCGATCTCTGACAAATGGGCTTCGTACGGGGCAAGTCTATTGGATAGGGCCATCGCTTTCTTTTCCTGAGTAAATTTGATTTGTTAAATCCATGTACTTATAGTTTTCATGTGATCACTATTCAGCAACTATATTAGTAGTGGCCACAATTCATAATGGTATTTTAAAATATAGAAACATAAAACCAAATAAGTTCACATTTTATATATCCATTTTACAGAATAAGACATTTAAGTAGACCAAGAGAAATTTCCATTAACAAATATATGGGTCATTACACATAGTATATTTTGATATCGGGATAGTGAATGAATTGTCCATGTGTAATGGAATCAATGGGAATTAAGAGACGAATATGCCGATAGAAAAAAAACATATAAAATGAAGAAGATAATGAAGGATTTTCCCATGTGTAATAATTATGCAATGGAACAAAAATTATCTTGCTTCAAGGGAATGATATTTTTCTTCAAGTTAGGTGAAAATTTTCAGATTGTTCATAAATTAAAGGGTAATACATAATGTATTTTATTTTTTTTTTTAACTGTATGGGAATGGGATACTATTAAAATGAATTTACCAAGAATGAAGGAAAAATACCTCTAAATAAATAAAGAGATCAAGGTCAATCTAATGATATTACAATTGAAGATTTGGAATGATTAATGTTCTTGAAATTTTGACTCAAGAAATATGTTAGAGAATTATTTTTTTAATGATATTCTCATTATAATAATCATGAAATATATAATGTTTGTAATGTAGTACATTTTCATGGAATATATTATGCAGCCAGAGATTTTTTTGAGGCACGCTAGATTTCATTATAGTTTCATGGTGATCAAGAAATTCATATATTTAATATGTGATTTTAATAGACATTTTATATTTTTTTGTTGAATATAATTTTTATTTCATGACCTTCAATAAATATTTTTTAAATTTTAATTTTCTTTGAAATATTATCGATGAATCTTAAGTTTGACCATTTATGACATGGATTATTTTTACTTTATGATTTTACTGTTGTGCTATTAGTGATTAATATATTATATTGGATCACTTATGTTAGCCATTACTTCTATTAAAGATAGGAGGAATATCATGTTATTAATTTATAGATCATAAAATCAATAAACTATTTATTTAGCGCATCATAAATAGAAAATTCATCCTAGATAATCATTTTTTTGGAGTAAAAATGAAATATAAATTGATCAAATCACAACCAATGGATGAAATTTTATGTATTTTTTCTGGTTTTCTTTATTAAAATAGTAAAATAATACATTAAATTATGGAAAATATATTGTGAAAAAAATCCAACTACATTCAATTCTTTTGAATCAATAATATTTTAACTAATAACATATTTATGGTTTTTTAGTTGTTTAATTACCCATAACCATTTTCTATATCACAATATTTTAATCTGTGGGTGTTAATATTTTTTTTCATGTCGATGTTTTCATTTCCAACCAATGCTCTTGTATAGGGAATTTTAGTAATGTGTTGTTTCAAATTTCCATAATACATACCATTAAATCTTATTAATATGATAAATTTTTAATTATTTTTACAATGTGGGTTTCCAACAAAGGTATTTTCAAATTTCAATCGCTTGATTACTGATATCAAGATTAAATTATGATGAATAATTTTTTTAAGGGGGTAAAGTATAACACGATGATATTTTAAAAGAGTAAATTTTATTAAATAGTGTGTATAACTTGAAAACCATGATTATAATAGAATATAATAACCTATTAATTTACGATGTATTTCATTTTAATTAAATTAAATATCTTTGATGGCTTGAGGAACACACAACGCTCAGTCCAAATAAAGTATAATATAGAATATCATTATAACAAAGATGTTATTTTGATGGGTATGAATATAACTAACTAAATTATTAATATTATATTTTATAAATTTTTATAATGTGTTTTCTATTGATATGAAAAATAATACTTACTATTTAAATGAAAAATATATTTTTTAGAATATTTTAATATAAGAGGTTGTTTGGTTGCACTTTACGAACATAATTAAAAAGTGATTTTTAAAAATATTATAATGTTAATTTTAAAAAATATTTTTTAAATATACACATCAAAGTTATCTTTGGTTTTGTTTGTGAGAATTTTTGGAAATAATTAATTTTTAATAAATAATGAAAATGGATTTTTTGTTAAACTTTTCCCTTTCCATTTATATTTATTTCAATGCCAAATTATATATTTTAATTAAATTAAAATTAATTCAATAATATATTAATTAATCCAATTTAGGTCATTTGACTAAAGTTAATTTTTAATTATTATATTAAAACTAACTTTACTTATGTAGATCTTCTCTTTCAAAACCCACTTTTTTTATCTATGGGTTTAATTTATACTTAAAATCTTCCACATAATTGAATTTAATTTTAAAAAAAATTGTGAAATTATTATAATTATATTAATTTATATTATCTAATAATTTAAACATAATTATTTACAATAATTACTAGTAAAAATAAAAAAATATAATTACCGCACTTAAGGTAAAAATGGGTTTAATGGGGGTTAAACTAAAAATCTAATCATTAAAATGACCTAAAATATTTTCCACAACCCATAGAATAGAAATATTAACATATTATAACATATATTGTTATATATTTACCCATTTTGAGGTTTATTTCAAAATAAAAATGCAGATGCAATATATTCTTTTCAAAATTTCCAGGTGTGTCCTTTCCCACACTTATAAAATGTATGCTACTCTCCCCCCTATTCACACTCCAAAATAAATTTATATTGGAAAATAACATCCCATATATCTTACATAAATTCCTCCCCACATATAATAATAATTTTATATATCATAAATTCAATATAGTAATAATTTTGGTTAAACCACATGTGGTTCTTTAATAAAGAGATCATGTTTTTAACTATGTATTTTCGTTTTAATTCATTTCCGAAGTCATTATAATATTTTCCCAAAATTACCAAATAATAAAACCCTTAAATAATATATTCTTATATGTTATTATGTTATTTTTATAAACTACATCCTTATACACTTCTAATAAATGGTAAATGAATCTATCGATCATATGTACGACAGATTACTACTTCACGAACTGGTGTAGTTCGTTTCCCATCACAAACTTTTAGGGTATGATATAATGATGGAATTAATTTATTTATATGATATTTTTTAAATTATAATATTCTTTTAATTATTATATAAAACATATATTTTTACTTTCCATTCATTAGGGGATACAAAATCGTTGCTCATGTGTATATCGGACCACCGCCTCACGAAGTGGTTTTATTCATTCATCCCTTATGATTAACTTGAGAATTAGTAAGAATAAATTTAATGAATAAATGATATACATATGAAATATAATATAATTCTTGAAATTTAATATCAAATATTACTTTTTACATTCCAATTTATATGAAAATAATAACAACGCTCATGCATATATGTGGGCCATCACCTCCACATAGTAATGTGAATGTTTTTTCTTCTTATTTTTAAAAGGATGGTAATTTAGATAAATTAAACAAATATAAATGATATATATAACATTATAATGAGTTTTTAAAGGTAATTTAAAGTTATTTTTCTTTATTTCCATCTGCTGAGAAAAATGGAACCAAATTTCCTGTATACGTATGGTATACCATCTCGATGAATGGTGTAATCCATTTTTTATCTATAAAATATATACATTACTATAAATACAAATATATTTAATAAATATAATACTAACAACATGGATTAAATTATATATAATATTCAACGATGATCAAATTTAATTGACCTGTATTACCAAACAAAACGATACATTAAAAACAAAGAAATTATTACCTAAAACAGTGATTTTAAAAATTAATTATTAATAAAAATGTTACAAAAAAATATAATTAAATCATATATGGTATGAAATATAATTATATTGTTATATAATAAATTTATAACAAATCTATATTTATCATATTGGAGGGATGGACACATACAAGGGAAGTCAAACCCAAGGATTGAGTATCTCATCTCACTTTTAGCTTAGTGAGAATTATTCCGTATTCACAACCTATTATTTTCTATGGAATATATACTATTCGTTTTGATATTTTATATCAAAAATAATTTTATATAAATGGTTTTTAATTATTCATTTTATTTTTATTTATTCCATAGTTATTCAAATTGGTAAGTGATCAAATTGATAAGGGTGTCTTTCCCAATATTTTCATTATTCAAGATTATTTTTTAAGTCTCCCATGGGATAATTATTTAATATCTATATGTTAAACATAATTAAATTATTATCTATTATATTTATTCATGATCATTTTCAAGATATGTTAAATCTTTACCCATATTTGTTTTTTTAAATTAACATGAATTTTTTTTATGAAAATATGAATTTATTTCTCCAATCAATTAAATGATTCTTCTTCATAAAAATCCTTATTTTCTAATAATGTTATCTATAAGGTTTTTTAATAATAAAAAATTATTTATTTAATAAAAAATTTCAATATTTTATTTTTATAATTATATTAAGGAATAGTCATGTAGTGTTCAAAACAAGTCCTCTTTGGGTTTTACTAAAAATATGAAATTTATCATTTTTAGCATGTATATTATGAATTGATTTTTTCACTATAATGAAAAATAAATGTTTTAAATATTATTATACACGTTTTCAATGGTTATTTACAAAAAAATGAATTATAAACTTTAACAAAAAATTAACACGAAACTTTAAAATTGTAGAGGATATTTTCCCCCAGAATGTTTATAATGAAATTTTTAGGGTATTTTTATTTATGAAAACCTAAAAAACATATTTTAAAAATGGTATAATTGTGATATGTTGTATTAATATCATCATTATTATTTATTTGTATGATTTATGATCTGTTTGACTAGGTATATAATTTTCAATTAAAATTTACCATATTATTCTAGTTGGTTTATTATTTTGTTTATTTAATAGGGGTATGTATAAACATTTCATATGTTAGTTTTTCATTATAAATGTTTATGTTGATTATGTTTAACTACATTCATATGAGGAGTTAATTGTAATTAGTATGTATTGTGTGGTTATTTATCATAGATATCCCCTTTATGTATCAATGGGTCTCATTAGAAAAATCCAATTTTAAAATTATTTAGGTTACTACCCATAGATTTAAACTTTCTTACAAATTGTCTTGATAATTTATTTCAGATGTCATGAATTATGCATTCCATAATTATGAGATCGGTTATATGAACGTGATTATTTGATTAGGTAGAATATCCATGAATATGTTTCATGATATTGTGATAATTTATATGTTTTTATTTGAAAATAATTTATTTCATTCAAATTATTTTCATTATATTGAATAAATGGAATGTTATTCAGTTATTTACCTTTCCATATTGACAATGATTATTTATTCATGATGGATTATAGTGTATTATTACCCTTATTGAGCATTTGAGCTCACCCTAATGTTATGTTTTAATTTTCACAGGATACTCAAAATTATTTTGAGATTGATATGTTGAGATACGCTATAATGAATCATGGTTTTATCAATGAAAACACTTTGTTTATTTTTTTCAATTGTACTATTAATGTCATGTGTGTGTCTTTTTTTCAAACACAACTAAAATATTCATTTATTTGGGTGGAAATTTATTATATCAGGTAATAGTGTAAAAAAACCATTGGCTCTTGACTACATAGGTCAGGCTCTTTACATAATGGGTTAAATATTTACATTAAATTCATTATCAATATTGGAGCTAAAAATATTCAATTAATATAAAAATATAAAAATTATTTTAGAAAATATTAATATAATATTTTTCATGATGTTATACAGACCCTTATAATTTTGAAATAGTTATAAAATATTTAAAATTCTATATTTTATTTTCATATCTTTTATTTCTTTAATGTCAAATAAAATGATAAGTTTTAAAAATGAAATTATTGCTGAAATGTGAAAAATATTTTTTTATTAAATTATTTAAAAATATATTGTAAAATTACAAGTAGGATAACAAATATTCTAAAACGTAATTGATTTACCAATTATGAGAAAATTATTATCTTATAAGTAAAATTATTTTCGTCTAACTTTGAAGAAGGTTATAATATATTAAATGTTAAAATTAATAAAAATGGGGTTATGTTAAAAGATATTGAATAAAATATATCTAAAAAATAAAACTTTATTGGTTGAAGGGATTTAAATAATATCATAAATTATATTTGAAATTATGGCCATATTTTTCACATTCACATGAAAGTTTATTTATTTAGTTCAATATTTTTAATGAGTTCAGCATGTAATATAATTCACTCTAAAAAGGAAGGACTTATCCCCTCTTATATAAAACACATAGAAACTCTTGTCTCACCCAACCATAAAAAACCTCTTCTAAACATATATATAAAAGTTATTTAGGGTAATATATTCCAAAAATACCAACCCTCATTCCCTTAATAGAATATGTAAATGAGATATTTAAAAGAACAAGTAATCACCTTTACCAAAACATTGAATTTTTTTTAATTAAGCATCCTATAAATATGTTTCAACCAAGATCTATAAGAACTAAAATATCATAGATATAATAATATTTTGTTATGATATTTGTACATCCATTTCCTTCTCTTTTCTATCTTACAAAAACCAAAAACATCTCTCATGGATATGTACGACATGTCATTGCCACATAGTTGTGTAATTTATCTTAAATAACTACATTACATGGGAAGTTAAAAAAATTCTACCAATTTATATATATGATATTTTTGAAATAAGTATACTTTTAGAATTATAATATCATATATTCCTTTGTACATTTTCACACATTAAAAAACTATATAATCGCTCATTCATACATGTGGACAACCACCTACAAGATGGGATTTGTTCCAATTTTCATTTCCATTTTACATGAATTGTAATAACGATATATTTAATTGATATATATGAAATTTATATCATTATATAAATTTTTGAATAATAATCAGCGTATGGGGACCAGAGCATCCTTGAAAAAAGTTGCATGTGAAAATAAAGTACTTAAATAACAAAAAAAGATAATTTTAATATGATTCTGTTATAATTTAATAAGATTCATAAAACCATTATACATGATGTTAATGTATGTTCAACTATTGGTAATTGTTAGGTATGGTATATTATCTCAATTTCCACTCCATTGTGACATTTGTCTTATTATACACCTATATATTTTTATGTTGTGTATATACTGCCCCCATTTAGGTTTTTAAAATGAATATATACTTATTTATAACAATTAAATTTTCATTTAATGTTTTCTATTTGATGGGGTTAAAAATTTTATATTAAAAAAGTGTAAATAATTTGTATTATAATATCAATTTTTAGGAATATATTTATTTTCATTGAAGTAATATTATAATATACCCTTATTAAACTACTTATAATTTATTATAATATTCATTATTATATTCAATATTGTGGAATAAAATCAGTGAATGATGGAATAATATATCAATAACTAGAATATAAAGGTTCCTTACATTAGATGGGATACAAACTATGATGACACAATGCACAAAGAATAAAGATTAAAATATGTTTATCTCTAAAAGATATAGATTATTGAAAAATATTTTAGGTAATTTAAAAGAAACAAGTCATTATAAAGATTTATAATGGTATAAATAAACCATGAATATTCAAAATTCATTCTGAAATATAAGAACAATAAATCTAAAAAAATAGAATAGACATGGTGATTTATCATTTGCATGTAATCAAATGAAATACGATGAATAAAATATTCTGAAGATTTCCAAGAAGGATGATAGAATAAAAAAAATAATGTGTTGTTTATATTATATAATTTAAGGAAACACCTTATACATATTCAATCAAACCATGTGTATTTTTTTAAAATTGAATAACTTCAAAGGAAAATATATAAAAAATTGTTAAAATGTAAAATAGTAGTGGTTTAGTAGAAGATATCCTAGTAATGGTTTTTTTTCTCAAAGGAAGCCTCCAAAAAATTTAACTTAATAATTAATTATAAAAATTATGGAAACTAAAATTATTATTGACATGTTCCTTAAGTCTACATGATTAGTAATCCATATCAGTTATAAATAAAAATATATAAGAAATAAATGTAAGACAATTCAGGTGACATAGGTAAAAAGTATATATTTCATAAAGAAGAAATAAAATTTCATTATAGGCTATAAAAAAGTGATGACCTAAAAGTCTATGATAAATATTTAGGAGGTTTTATATTTCTATGTAATTTTCAATAAAATTGATTGATTTTTTTATCAAAAAAATAGAAAGTTTTCAAGAAGATGAAGCTTTCACAAAGTAATTCATATACATTATTTTCTAAATCAAATATGAGAATTACTCATAATAAAAAATAAATAAAGGAAAAAATAACATGTTGACCAAGGATTCTAATAAATATAACATTAAGAAAGAATTATTTAATATATCTCTCATTATAGAATCATGAAATAATGGAGAAACATGGTTGAGAAGAAACTTTCAACCCAATATCTATCACTAGTGAGCATTGTAGAACCACCATATTCATATATATATATATATATATATTATTCTTGTATATTTTTTATAGGTAATTGAGGGTAATGTATTTTTTTTGAGTTGAGAAATGATAAGATGATCATGATTCTAAATCTATAAATTATATTAAGTGATATATTCTGTAATTGATCCTAGTAATTAATTTCATCAGGCTTATTTGATGTAGTGATCATACTTGACAAAGTAGTTGATGAAATTCACCCATATTTGGGAGATGTAATTATAATTATTTATAAATAGACAAGAATATAATATTTATACGAATCTATAAATTTTAGATCATTCACAATAATTTCATTGAAAATAAATTTTTGTTTCATTCAATTATTCATGTCCAAAAATTTTAATTGTTGATGTTAAGTGGGAAAATTACATTAATCCTTCAAATTAATATTGGATATTTATTTAAGGATCACATTCGTATGAAGTATGTGTTTTTTTATGTTTATTAGTCACTCTTGATTTCTAAATTGATAATTAGATAAGTTGACATATAGTCAATCAATTGATAACACAACAATCTATTATCATCCTTTTATTGATTTTCAATAAATTTTGGAGAATAAAAGTGTTAATACATTTTAATATATATTTTCTATAAGAATATTTAAAAAAATCAGAAGTGGGATGTTGGATAACCCATTGATGAATTGTTTTATTAATTATCAGCAAACATTGATGTTAACATGTCATGCAAGGATAAAAGTTGAAGGATTTTGGAGTTACAATAAATATTAGATGAGAAGATAAACTATAATTACCAATAAAATGTTGTTAATAAATATTGAGTTGTGAATATTGGATGATGACTTAAAAAACCATGAATCATGGATAAATATATCTTTCAACCTGTCTTCATTTATAAAAAATATATTTATATAAAGATACTCACATTGGATATGTTATTAAATATCCATTCATATATTGGAAATTATTAAGAAATACATATGTTTTTTCATGCAGAATATGGAGTTTAATGGATTTAATGTTTTTATGTATCATGATATATAAAAACTATTCATTGAGAAGCATGGTATGACGAATCATCCACGAAAACATCAAGAAGAAATCTTAATTTTTATTTTCCATTTTCACTTTTAAGATTATATGTTAATGAAAAATTAATTGAATCCAAATTTGGTTATCTATTTCATGGAAATTATATTTTGATTATCTTTTATGTTAAATATAATATTTACATATATGATTTTTTTTATAAATTGTATGAAAAGGATATATAATGTTTTGATAATTTTTTAAATTTATTTGAATAGATTAATGAAGTAACTTTGTGATGATTTGTTTTAATGATGTTTATTTATTTGTTGAGAACTAAAATTTTTATATTAGAATGTATTTTTTTCAAGAATCATATCTAGATTCATTGTAATGAGTTCTCTGTAAATAATTATGAATGTTTAGATCCAAAAAAGTGGGAGAAGGTTCTTTTTCCATATTCCGAATAATCGAACATAGTTCCATCAAGTTTAGATAATCAGATCTAAAATGTTGAGTGATGATGTCATTTCATTACTAGATAGTATTCAATGAATAATGTGAATTCGAGAGTTAGAAACATTTCGTGCTTTCTAAAAAAATGAAATGATTCTTAGATGATCAAGATTCTTCACAAATAATGAAGAATTTTATGATTAATGAATTTGAGGAAATAGTGGTTAGGTATGAAGGAATTAAAATATAAAGACTGAATAATTCCATTGTAATGGTAATTTTTTCGTAATGAGTATTTCATCACAATGGGATGAGGTAGAAAAAACTGGGAGTGGAAAATATCTTAATGGGTTTACAACGAAAAAGATGAGAACAGAAAATATCATAATGGTATGAGAATTAAAAAAGATGAGAAATGGAAAGATTGTAATGGGATTAGAAACAAAAGGATTGAGAAAGGAGAAGATCATAACTCTATGAGAAATAAAAATCTATAAAAGGAAACTATCATAATTGTATGAGAGCTAAAAAGATGAGAACAGAAAATATCATAATGGGATGAGAAAGAAAAAGATATGAAACAAAAAGATCGTAATGGGCTAAGAAAGAAAATTATGAGAATGGAATAGATTATAATGGGTGAGAGTGGAGAAGAATATAATGAGTTAGGAATGTAAAAGAACATAATGGGATGAGAAATAAATAAATTTTAAAGAATCTGAGAAAGAGACAAATTGTATGAGTTTAGAATGGTATGATGAATTGAAGTGGTCAAACCTTAATTTCAATTTTGTGTAAATATCAAATAAATATATGGAGGCTTGATGAAGAAAATGTTTAAAATTAAAAGTTATATATTTTGAGAGATTTTTAGATTTTAGGAAGCATATATATTTTCATGTTTCCCACATTTGTTTTCTGAGTTACATATAAATAATTTCTCAGATCATTTGTTTATTTATAACTTTTTACACATGAAAAAATGTGAAGAACTAGATAATTCAAAATTAAATGTTCCCATTTGAGTGAAGAAGAATTGTATTAATCATTCTATCATAGTTTTATCTTTTAAGATTGAGAGTGAGATTATCATATTTAGAGAATCAGATCCATCATTATCGTATTAAGTAAATCAGATCTAGAATTATCATATTCAGTAAATCAAATTCATCATTATCATATTAAAAAAATTGGATCCAGAATTGTCTTGTTCAAGATATCAGATCCTGAATCTTCACACTCAAAAATCAGATCTAGAATCCAGCATTCTTGTTTTGAGATAATTAGATCTAGCATCACTATTTTGAGAAAATCAGATCTAGAATCCAGCATCATTTTATTGAGAAAAAATAAGATCCCGCCAAATCAGATTTAGGATTAGGGATGATAAATTATGAAGCAGATTCAACAATGTCTTTATTCTAGTTTTTCCTCAATTTTTTGGAAAACATTGTGAACTATAAGGAGATAGTATAATCACTCCTATTATGAAATAGAATGTGTCTAATGAGAGTTGAATTTTTTTTATTAACTTCTTCTTAATAGTGGATTTCCATAGACCCATGGGATTGGATATGGAAAGTATGTAGGTTCTCACATTATGGCCAAACCTACTAAATATTGTGTGATTTACTTAATTTCTTACTATTAAATTCATGAGTATTTATTAAATTTGATAAGGATATAAATCATAAATGGTTATATGGGTTATGTTTTGAATATATTTAAAACTTGTTAAAGGGAACAACAGATTCACCCCCACCCCACCCCCCATCTCTCTTATTATTCAGTACTTTGGAACATTAATTGGTATCAGAAGGAATGTTCCCTTATTGAATACTTATCATAGATAATATCAATTCTGTCAATAGTTGAATAATTCCAACATTTTACGGAAAAAAATTATTATGCCTGAAAAAATAAAATAATTCCTTATATCTTATCTCTTTGGCTTGAAGTTGTTGATGGTGATAATATTAGTTTTCTTGTTGTTGAGACAGATTCTCTAATGAAATTTGTTGATAAGGGGAATATGGATGTTAATGAAATGGATAGAAATGCAAAACTTATTTCTCTATCAAAAAATTGTTATCACAAGGTGATGGGTCTCAAAACATCAAAAAGTTTGTGGCACAATCTCGAGAGTTTTTTTGAAGGAAATAAAAAATTTAAGCATAAAAAATTACAGATCTGGCATAGTAAGTGTCAAGACATTAGAATTAGATATGAATATATATTTGATGACTACTTAACCAGATTAAATGAATTTTTTTACAATATCATATGATTAATATATGTATTGGAAGACTATAAAATTGCGAAGAAACTTCTGAGAATCTTTTTTTGACATGTTTGATTATAAAATATATTATTTAGAAGATAATGATGATTTATCTCTTAATGAACTTCATAACATTCTTGTATATTATGAAATAAAGAAAACTTCTAATCCTCAAAAAGAATATGAAAGATGAAATTTATTTTAAATCCATGAGAATGTTGAAAGTACAATATTTTGATGAAGACAATCCTTGTGAGTTCGATGACATGGAAGATGATGAGCTAAAGGAAAAAAATCATGTCTCACATATCTCAGAACTATCGAATGAAAAGAGGAAAGTATGTTTTTAAAATTCCTCTCAAAATGTTTCGAGTGTGGGGGAAGTGAACACTTTGCGATGAATTGTTCCAAGAATAAAGTTGAAGAATATCGAGATGATTCCAATAGAAAACGTCTAGGGAATATGTGGAACAAAAATGATAAAGAAGAAAAATATTCCAACAGATACAAGAATAAGTTTATATCAAAAAAATAAGTATGTTGAGAATGAATTTTGATTCGGGATTAACCAAAAAACAATTCTTCTAAATATGAATGTTGAAAACAATTTAGAACCTTCATTTGAAAAGTTAAAAAAAATTACATGGAAAGTGAAGAAGGTGGTGAAGAATATTATAGAGTGTATCAGCTCAGAACATAACCTATTTCATGTATTAAGAAAAAAAACTATAAATACAAAAATAATAATTATGAATAAATATCTTCAATAATATTATAATGGTAGGAATGATGTTATCAAGCAGGAGGAAGAATACCCCCGAGAAGCTTTTAAGTTACAAACATAGAATTGCTGAACATGGAATGATGGTTTATGATCATTGTAAGAATCTTGAAAATAAGGAAAATAACTTAAATAGTTTCAAAAAACATATTGATTCTGAAATCTCAATTTTAAAGATGAATGAAAACATCAAAAAATCATCAGAAGTAAAATATGAGAGATCTAAAGTTGTCGAGAAGGCTTAATATGAGAATTAGGTGAAATTTTATATTACCAATTACAAAGTCTCAACTAATAATTTTATCATTTCATGTTCAAAATTAATTATTAGGAATTAATTGGTCAAAAAAGGATATGAAAAGACCTATAAAATCATAAAATTTAGAAAACTCAGTTAAAGGAAATGATGGTCCACGCCCTGAGTAAGTTAGAACCAAAAGATGTTACCATCTTCAACAATGTTTCAATATAGAAAGATATTATTTCAATAGAAAATGAATATTGGATGGTTATTGTTGGTGTTTTCGATTCAATGTTCACATGTATTATAATTTTTTTCAATACATATCACTACCTAGAAGATGGTTTTATAAAAGTGGAACCAATAGTGAATGTAGAATGAGAAACGTACCTAACTTATGGAATATGAAAAGGTGAATTTTCAGGATGTTAGAAACTTTCCAATAATAATAAATTTGAATGTCTAGAAAAAGTTTGTGGAATATGTGACAATAATTTCATCATGCCGGATGATGTATGGAACTCATTCTAGATTAAGTTTCTTATGATGTTTAATAAATTAAAGCCGAAAAGAAGAAAGATGAGGAAAGATAATTTTTTGTTGAAAAAAAATTAAAATAAAGTAAAATGAACAAAACATTTATACATGATAGTGGTTGATCTTCACATATGATAGGTCATATAAAAATCATGAAATATGTTTAAATTCATGATGTAGAAGCAGTTACTTTTAAAAATAATAGTTCCATTAAAATAAGAGGAGTCAGAACGATAGATATTGATGAATTGAAGTTAAAATCTAAGTACGTTTTACCTGTTAATGGGCTAAAACATAACTTACTTAGTGTATGTCAATATTGGGATGATTTAAATGACATAATATTCAAAATGTATTCTCGTATTGTCAAAAATATGAAGTATAAAAATTTTGTTACAAATGGAGAAAGAACCGGTGGGAATGTATTTCAAATATGAGAATTCAATAACTCCTCTTACTTGAGTACTGAAGATGAATAAAAAAATCTGGCACCAAAGACATGGCCACATTGGAATGAAAACATGCATAATATTTCTAAAATTAAGGTTGTTCAGAATTTTCTAGAATTCAAAATAATAGATTAAGATGTTTGAATTACATTACATAAAAGAAAACATGACAAAAATATGTCATAAGATAATTAAGACCCAATGTACCATCCCACTTGAGCTTATTCATTCTAATTTATGTGGGTCTATATGACATCAATCCAAAAAGGATATTAAAACATTATCACTTTTATTGATTATTTCACTCAGATGATAAACATCATGTTTTTGAAGCACATTTCAGAGGCTACTGAAATATTCATATTCATTATAAAGGATGTTGATAAAGGAATGGGGTGTCCATAAATAATATTATAATCGATAATTGTACAAAATTCATAAGAAATACATTTGAAAATATATGAGATATCATGGTATCATACATCAATATATTTCTTCGTATATTCCATAACAAATTGTGTATCATAATGAAAGAATAAAATCTGGTTAGAAATATAAATAATTATGTACGATAAATATAAACTTTTATAATTTTATTGGAGAGAAGCTATTAGTAACATTGTTCATGTTAAAAGTTAATTCTTTTTGAGATGGGAAACCAATGTGACTCCTGATGAAATGTGGTATAATAAAAAACATTCATTGAAAAACATTAATTTTTTTTCAAATTCAAGGTTCATTCAAAATAAAAATCTTGGTTTCAGAAAGTTTGATGAAATATATGGGGAAGTAGCTTTATTTTCTTGTTCACCAAATGGGAAAAGTTATAAATTTTCGAAAAGATGTGTACAAAAGTGAGTAGACACATATGATGTGATGGTAATTGAAAATAAAAGTTCTTTACAAAAGTTGTTGAGAATGTTTAGGAGGATACATTGTAGAATTCAAACAATAGTGAATGCCATCCAAAACATCCTCATCAAGATTTAGATGAGTCATGTGGTGAGGAAACTAAATCTAGTAAAGAAACATTGAGATTTACTACCTTACGAAAACATGCTGAATCCAAAGACATTACTAGGAAAAAGAATGCCCCAATTTAGACTATAAGGAAGTTGATAATAGAAAATCAAACGTCACTTATCTCAAAAGTCGAACTGGAATTAGTTTTAGATACACTTAAACATAAATAATGTGTGGATGTTATGAATGAAGAAATTGATCGGATTGATAATAAAAAAACATGGGAACTTCTTCCAAAGATATGAAATAAAAAACATTATCGAATCAATGTTTTTTTATAGAAATAAATTGAATGATGATAGAAAAGTTTCAAGGGAAAAATGCTGTTTTTAAAGGATATAAAAAAGTTAAAGATATCGATTTTGATGAAACCTTTTTCCCTATTTCAAGGCTAGATACTATTTGAATGTTTCTTACAGTAGATTCTATTCAGAATTTAAAAAATCTATCAGATGGATATAAATTTATCTTTCCTAAATAGTCAGATTGAGGTAGATGTTTACATTGAAAAAACTTGTGGGTTAAAACATGGTCATTATGGAAAAAAGTTTTTTAGTTGAATTAATCCTTTTATGTGATAAAAAAAGATCCACATGCATGGTATTCTATGATTGTCAATTGTTTGTGAATGTTGAACTTTTATAATGGAAAAGTTCAAAAAAAACTTGTATGTGAAAGATGTTGACCCTAAAAATCTAATTGAAACTGTTTATGATGAAGATATAATTCTTAACGGGGATAGAAAATATTCTCATAAAACATTTACTGAGGAAAATAAGAAAATTTTTGAAATTTATATATTGTAAGAATTAATGTTATATCTTGGCTTATAAGATCAAAAAAATTAAATTTTATTTTATTATCTAATGAAATCTATTATAATAAATTTCTAAATTATTTTGTGATAGCAGAATACAAATATGTTTATACTCCTATTTCAGGGAGAAAAAAATTTAGTAAAGAAGAATCTAGAATAATTGTAAGTCAGAAAGACTTTTAAAAGCTGATAAGAAGACTTCTTCACCTTTTAGCATCAAGACCAAATATTTTTTATGTTGTGACATAGTGTGATATGTAACAATGTAATCTCAAAATAACACATATGTGGGAAGAAAATAGGATTCTAACATATGTAAGAGGAACAAATTCACATGAGTTGTTATACAAAAGAAACGTTGAGATGATGTTTCATGGTTATACTGATGTTTATTGGGAATGATATTGTAATGATATAAAATCAACCTCAATAGGAACATTTTTCATGGGTGAATGTTGTGTGAGTTGGCATAGTAACAAAAAAATCAATAACATTGAGAACATCTGAATCCAAATATTTTTTAGCTACTCAAGATTGTACCCAAATGTTTTGGATGGATGTTTAGCTAGAATATTTGAATGTAAATGTTTATATACCATTAGAGATACATTGTGATAATTCGAGTGCAATTGGTCATTAAAACTATCATGTCCAGAATTCGTATTCGAAAAACGTCGATATAAAATTTACCATTATAAAATATAAATTTACTTTTGGAGATGTTTTTCTGTAATACATTTCAAAAAATTATCATATTTATTATATCTTTAAAAAAATTCCAAAATAATGGTTTTTTGGAATTGAGGTTGCAACTCCATGTTCACCATCCTCCCATGTCTTTATAAAACACTTAAGGAATCCCCCACCCTGCATTGGATTATGTTGACAAAAGGCGATAGAAATTAGCAACATTAAACTTTTTCCAAAAAATTACTTATCTTTATTTTGTGAATCTAAAGTTATGGTTATCATACAATGGGGGAGAAAAAATGAAATGTGAGAGAAAATGAAAGTGAAAAACATAATTGAGAAGAGCATATCTTTACGAGGCCACAAAATGTGCTTTCCGCTGAGGGATGGAATTCCTTCAAAAAAGATTATTGTATCTAGTAGTGTGTTTTCAATACAATGTATTTTGTGAAAGTCTATGTTTTTATAAAATTAAAATTAATTGTGTTGTGAAAAAAATTTTAGAGTTAGAAAAGTTGTTAATGAGGGTAGTAAATAAATCCTAAGGGGGATATTGAAGTACCTTTGTGATGATTTGTTTTAAAAATGTTTTTATATTTTTTGACAACTATTATTTCTATATTATAATCCTTTTTGTAGTAATCTTGTCAATATTCTGAATAATGAGATCTATGTAAAGAATTTTTAAAGTTCGGATCCAAACAAAAAAGGGGGATAAATTTCATTTCATATTTAGAATAATCATACTTAGGTCTATAAAATTCGGATAATCTGATCCGAAATAATTAGTGAATAATTCATTTCATTGCTGAAGAATATTGAAAGAAGAATATAAAGTAAAGAGTTTAAAAGTTTTTATGCTTTCTAAATCAAAATCAGATGATTCTTTGTTTCTTAATATGTTCTCAAAAATCATAAATTCATTCGTCATAAAATAATTTCATGAAATTGTGAAAAGGTTAAAAGGAACTAAAATATGCAGAGTGAAGAATTCCATCATAGAGGGAATTTTATCATAATGGTTATTTCAATATAATGGGATGAGAAATAAAAAAAATTAGCAAGGAAAATATCATAATGTGGTGAGAATAAAAATGCTGAGAAAGAAAAATATTGTAATGGTTTGTGAAAAAAATATTAAAAAGGGAAAGATCATAATTGGTTGAGAAATAAAGAGCAGAGAAAGAAAGAGATCATAATGAGATGATAAAGAAAAGGTTGATAAATATAACGATCACAATGGGATGAGAAATAAAAACATTAGAAAGGAAACAATTTTAATGGTCTTAGAATGGAAAAGCTGAAGAAGTAAAAGATAATAATGGGATAAGAAAAAAAATATGAGAAATGAAAAGATCATAATGGGTTGAGAAAAGAAAAAATTATAATGATTTGACAAAGAAAAAATTAATAATAAGCTAGGAAATAAAAAGATCATAATGGGATGAGAAAGAAACAGATCATAATAAATCTGATAAAGAAAAGAAAAGTTATTTGATGAGAATTTTTTGATAATTTGAAGTTTTCAAACTTGAATTTCAATTTTACATAAATCTCATAGAAATATGAGGATTTTGTGTAAAGTCAATGTTGAAGATTAAATTGCAGATATTTTTGGAGAATTTAATATTTGCGGGAGTAAAAATGTTTTCATGTTTTCTTTTTTTGTTTTCTGAGTTTATATAAATACTTCCTCATATTATTCGTTTATTGGTAAATTTATACACACACTCAAAATGCTGAGCGCTACAGATTTCAAAAGTGAAAGTTCACATCTGTGTGAAGAAGAATAGTATTGGGAATTCTATCCGAGTTTTGTTTTGGAAGATTGAGAGTGAGTTCATCGTATTCAGATAATCAGATCAAACATTATCAAATTTAGGAAATTGCTTCCAGAATTATTATATTCATAAAATAGGATCCATCATTATTTTATTCCAGAAATCGGATCTAGAATTATCGTATTTATGAAATTGGATCCAGAACCATCATTCATAAAAATCGTATCTAGAACCCCACATAATTGTTTGAAGGTAATTAAATAAAACATCATTGAATTGAGAAAATAGTATCCAAAATAGAGCATCATTGTATTGAGAAAAAATACGATCCATCAAACACATATTGAGGATTCAGAAGAAAAAATAGTGGATCAGATTCAACAAAGTCTTTATTGTCTGGTTTGGAAAAACAAATTTTTAATAAAACATTGTAAAATAATGGGAGTGTTTAATATCATTGCTATCGAGATATAAAAGGTTTCAAATGGGATTTGGAACATGTTGTATTCAACTCTTCTTAATAGTGTATTTCTATAGTCCCACGGGAGTGGCTATGGAAAGGATGTAGGTTCTCAAACTACGGTCGATCCTTGTAAGTCTTGTTTGGTTTACTTTCTTTCATAATATTTCATTCATGATTATTTACTGAATCATGACAAAGAAATAAATCTTAACAAGTTGCAGGGATTTTGTTTTGAAATGAATTAAAACATATAAAACTAAACAACCGATTCACCCCCCCCTTCTTAGTTGATATTCAATACTTTTTATCTTAAATTAATAATGATTTTTACTTGCTAGGAATGTTTAGAAATAATTTCTATATGTTGAAAAAGATTTCTTTAATATATTACAATATAAATTTTAATAAAATTTGTAAAATTACATCACACATATGTTTTTTTCAAAGAATGAATTATAAATTTATATAGAGTCTCACATTATGATATATAACATCTCATAAAAGACACATATATTATGAATTAATGATTTTTTATATGTCTTAAATAGGATATATGTGGAAAAAGAACATCCTTAATGTGAAACATAAAACCTATTTGATTATTAATATGATTTTCTATATAATAAGTAATATTTTCAGGGCATATATATGATTAAGTCTTAGATTCCATATTATATTTAATATGAAAATTGTTACACATGAAATATACTATGAGGATTCATGTTATATTGAAGATAATTTAGATGGTTCATACAATCCTTTTTTAGGATAAAGAATAAAATTTAATGGTTAAAATGATTTTTAACTAGTGAATCGTACAAATATTAATTAAGATCATTATAGGATATAATTGAGAGATTCAAAAATTTATATGATTGTATGATTATGAATTATTTATAATAGTTTTTAAAAGTGATTATATTGTGTACTACGGTGAGAATATGGCCTTTCAAAACAACTATCTTTTCTTCTGAACATGAATTTATGGTCATTAATGATTTTTTGATATTTTGGACATTCAATAAAGAATATTCCCAAATTGTTTTAGAAATAAATGAGGATAATTTCATATATTTATGTGATAAAATAATAATGTCAAGGATAGGATATACATTTTAGATATTCACAGCTGTCAAACAATTTTTTTATAAAAATACGATTTCTTTTATTTTTCTATAAAGGTGATTGATTAAATAAAATATCAAATTCCAAAAAAGGCATTGTGAATGTATCTAAGTTAGATACATATACATTTAATATTATAATAATAATTTTTTCAATTAAAATTTGTAATAAATATTAATAATGATAGAGGTTTAAATGTGGTGATCACAATGTTGATATTTAATTGAGGTTTCTATATTATGAAAATTTTAATTAAGGAATAAATATTTATATGATTTTATACTAAAATTTATACCTAGAAGATATATTAATGATAATGACTGACTGATTGAGGTACTAATGTTTATTAATGTCACGAATTATTTTCAACAGAGAAAGAATAATAATATAAGTTAAACTATTATTAATCTTAAAAACACAAGGTGTCAAAGAAAATTATATAATTGATGCATATTTAAAAGCATATCTCTTATACATTTAATAATAAGAAGTACTAAAGAATAAAATAATATAACAATAAAAAGCTGACACTATTAAGTGATAATACAAATGTTGTGTGATGAAGATTATTAAAGAGAGAAAAAGAGTTAGATATCTTTGATCATTATTCAGAAATAATGAGAGAGGTTTTCATGAAGAATACTATATATATTATTAATGAGATAAAAATTATTATATTTATAATAGACATGAGCTTTTTATTGATCAAACATTATGAACATGTGATAATAATATAATATTGAGAATAGAATGATAAGTTGGTTACATTATATAAGATCTTCTCCAGTGGGTAGTTTCTATTTTCAAATGGTTTCATGATTTATTACATGTATAGTTCTCTGATACTGTCTTTGAATATATCCATATGCCCTTTCTTAATTGTTGATAATAAAATATCAGATGAGTGTGTGTTTTATAATGGCCACCATAGTCTAAATACTTGGTTACAAATTGTGAGTGGACCCTATAAACCATTATTTTGTAGGTTCTTATGAATTACTACTTATATTTCATGCATGTGTAATGAAGGTGACATGATATTGTGAGAACCATTAACCCAAATTGGTGTTGAGAAAAATCATATAATATTAAAATTTGTAAAATTATTCCCCACTCATTCACCCCCACCCCCACCCTCAATGTGTTTTCACTGATCCTAGTGGAATAATAATTCCCATGAATTTAGAATGATTCATTATAGAAAACCATTATTTTCATATTTAAATATCACATCTTGGAAAAAAATGCATTATATAACAATAAAATTCATGCCCGATTCATATTCCTATAGTTCTTTTGGAAATATAGATTCATGGAAAACTGGTCCATAGGTGAACTAAATCATTTCCCACTATTTTTTATTAAGTACAATACTTATTAGATATGTAATTATTAATTAATTTTTCATAACATGGGTAAATTATACATTAAAAGGGTGATATTTGATACCCAATAAGTGTAAACAAGGGAGATGTCAACGATCACATAAACATAACATGAGAATATGGGTATAAAAACATGATCTTAGCATTTGAAAAAAATACCCTATACATAAAAGGTAATAATCATTATTCATGGAATAAGGTTTGGTATCTCTAAAGACATGAAGCATAATAGAACCGAAGATCATGTTCCTTGAGGGATAACATTATCACAATACTTATATTTTTAGCAGATGAATAATTATATAAAATTATTTCCTTAGTAGTAAAGGATCATTTTATAAGGTTATCACATTGTAATGGCTTTACTCCCCAAACATAAAATAATAGTCACGTTTCACTCCCAAGAAAATCATAGTGGAAATAGTACCATGTAGAGACGAGTCCACTCTCCATTTCTGCTCTATTTATCTCTTGAGATATTGAACATTACACAATGTAGTGGATGGATATATAATTCCATTACCACCGATTATATAATGAAAATCATAAATATGTGTACCACAATATCATAAAACATTCATCATAGGATAACCCACTATATTGTAATGGGATTCATAAATATTTCATCACAGTAGAACCCAAGGAAAATAAATTATTTTCAAAAACATAACCCATGGAAAAAAAGAAACAAGTTTCATAAAAAAATTTCAGCGTAATAATAAACCATCATGATAAATAATAGGTATATTATCATTGGTTCATATCACCATTTATTATTATTATAAATAATCATTTCTTCATTTATGATTAAAAATACCATTAAAATATCATTAAACATGTTCCTAAGGAAAACAACATCTCCACTTTTAAAATAACTTTTTAGTGTCAAAACATCTAAACTATTAGATGAAAAATTTTCTCTAAAATGAACATTGAATACATATAAGTTAATATTCAATGTATTTAGTTATCAATAACGTGGTAAATTTCATTCAAGAAATATATATTTAAATAATTATCTCTTTCATATTTTCTTTTAAAAAATAAAAAGTACCTTGTTCAGAAAATGAAAAGAATATTCCATTTAGAATGTTTTGTAAAAATTTTATCATTGGAAAAAATGGAATTAAATAATCATATTTGAATGTAAGAAAAATTATTTAAAACATTTTTATTGAACATATATTTGAACGAGAAATTAATTTCAAACAGATGAGGGAAATGATATAATTTTTCCGAAATAACATTCTTTTCATCTATTGAGTAATAAAAGAGGGGAAAATTGAATGAAAAACATTAAATATTGTGAAATATTGGTAATTTAAGAAAATTCATTATTTTCATGAGAGATTGATCATAAAATTACATTATTAAACTCTTAATCATAAACAATCCAAATTAACAATGAGATTGTATCATAAAACCATTACCACTTCAAAAACATTTAAATGATAAGACCTATGAAAGTAATAAATTTACATTGACATGTACATACCATGATTTTCATGATAATAATCATAAATTAAATTTATTGGTTGTATATACACCACAAAAAATGAAACAATAGGCGAATATGTCATTTTTCCCATAAAAATAAAAGTGAGAGGAAAATCTATTACCTCAAGTCTCTAATTTATTCATATATATTCAATAGTACTTCAAATAAATATAATTTTTTTATATATACTTTCCATACCATTATTAATATATATCATACCAAATATGATTGTTTATAACACCTTTATGACCCATTTTTCAACAATACATTTTTAAAATAAATGTTTTGGGTGATAACAACTTTGTTGTTCATGTCTGTTTTAGTACCATAGTTTCAGTATTTTTTAATTTATTATGGTTTGATCATTTATATAATGATAAACATGATTTAATTATCATATATATTCATTATATTCATTTTATGATTCTTCTATAAATTTTATATATAATAAAATGAATCACCCCATTCGTGGAGCTGGCAGGACACACATACACGTGAACATTGTTTCAATTTTATTAACAGATGGAATGAGAGAAAGTTAAATATTAATTCACCTTTCAAGAATAATATTTATATAATATTTATCATATATATTCATTATTTATACCATTATTATCATCCATGTAATATAAATTAAATTACATGTTACATCATTTTGTGGAGGCGGTATTCCCTGTAACATCCCAAGTAAGTAATAAATAATAGATATTTTTATCTATGTCTATTAATGAATTAGGTACTGTTTTAGAGGCTTAAAAATGAAAATAAATCCAATCTTAATCATGGAATACACTAATATTTTTTAAAGGATTGTTTTACTGCCTTTTGATGTAAAACCATTTTTAAATCTATCTATTGACAATTTTATAATCTATGTTTGTCAAAATAAACATATTCATTATGATTGGGAAATTGAAATTTACATTGGATAAATTTTTGGTATTTTTCTGACAATGTTCATTTTTTAATGAATAGGGAAAAATACTGCATTTTACAACAAAACTGCTTTTTCATTAAATTAAATTATATGGTTAGATTATATTTTTAATTGGTCATAAAGTGTAATCTGAATATATTTTTACCATTTAATCCAATGGTGGTCATTAGGATTAATTTCACTTTGAAATTGGTCATAAACTAATGCAAAAATTTTCATAGATATTGTTTAAAAAAACCCGCTATTTGTCATGACAGTAGGAATTAATTATTAAATTAATTAATGCATATTATATGTTTTGAATTTTGTAAAATAGAAATAATTTTTGAATTCAGAATATCAAATATAGCTTAGGGTGAAGTTTTTGTATTTTTCTGAAAAACTTCAATTTTTTGATGAATAGTGAAACCACTAAGTAGTAGTTAAAGAAACTGATTTTTCGTTTAAATGAAACTTTTCCACTTTTGTGATTTGATTTTCAAAAATCCAACATACATGGTTGTCATTAATAAGTAAAATGTGGTTCAATTAGATTAAAATAATTTTTTGGTGAATAGTAACTTTTATGTTTTTAATCGCGATAAGAGGTAATTAGTGTAGTTTAAGGTAAAAATAATGTTTTAATAATATGTTATGAGCTTGAAACATGTCCTACCCTCATTGTATGTGTCATGTCCGACCAATACAATCCATGGGTCAACTTGGGGACCCCATGGAGCAACATTAGTTGGGAAATGACATAAATAACTTTTTATTTAATGTTAAAGTAAAAATGACACAAACAAGAAATGTTTTACTAAAACAATTTTTAGATGGGGTTATACAAGTCAGATTTTTGATTATAAATAGTTATTGGAAAACTAAAAAGTTTTCCTACATCATAAATTTTTTTTATAATTTTTAGACTTTAAATAAATTAAATTATTTATGACATCATGATGATGCAGTGATTACCTCATTAATAAAGGATTTAAATAAAATGAAATGATAATGTAAAATCTAAGAACTACACATGTCAAAAACCTATTTTAATGGGTGGATTTAGAAACGTTATCACATTAACCTCGAATTATATCATTGTGGGACCTTTTGAATCCGAAACTCATTTTAAAATAATGTAACATTTCTTTACTTTCCAAGAGTGCCCCTCCTATCCTCTTATAAAAGGTCCCCACCTCTACCTCCTTACCCACACTCCCAAAGCCTTTGGCTCGGCCAACCTCTAACCATTTTGTCTCTCCACTTCCTTATATTACTCCTTGAAGCCTCCCTTTGGGAAGAAGTATTCCCAAGGAAGCCTTTGAGCTCAAACCAAAGGGAGTTACCCGATTTTAAGGTAATGTCTTCACTTGAGTCCTTTTGTTTTATTTTTCTTCTCCAACCCCATAAAATATTTTTATTCATTTATTTTGTAACAACTCCAGTATCTTCAATATACTACGATGTTGTTATAAGAATTATTCGAGCTACACTTACACACACCTACATCTAATGGTTAAAGGACATATTGTTTCCGTGGATGGTGAATTTATGCCTCCCGAAATGATGATTGTTCAACATTATTTTAACACCTTCAAAGGTGTCCATTAAGATGTAAATATATTTATATATGATATATAATATGTTTATGTTTTCCTTAGGCTTCTGTATTTTTCATTTTGGGCATTCCTTTATGGATTCCATTATGGGTAAATGCGATATATTCATTTAAGGAAGTGCGGACTACCGCCCCCTCAAAGTGATTTGATTCGTTAAATACCATATGTGGGACGTATAGAGGATGGAACTATGATATTATATATGATATTATACTGGAATTATAATATACCATTATATCATTATGATTCCATTCTATATAATATGAAATAGAAATGAAAGTAGCGTTCATGCGTACGTACGACTTACCGTCTCCATGAACGGTGCATTTCATTTCTTACCTCTAAATGATTATGTAATATTATAAATGCATGCATGTACTGGATATATATGACATATATGATATCTAAATCATGAATACCATTCTGGATATAATGGATACATGAAAAACTAGTAATTATAAAGGGCTTATTTTTTACTCAAGTACCAATGATCGTTAAAACGACCGTTATTAACTTAAATAAATAGTGTTCATGACATGGTAATAAGTGATATAAAAGGAATAATGTATTCGAAAAATGTTCTTAAAAAATTATAAATTAACTCAAGTTTATTATTCAGGAGATTAAAGAACGACCGAGTCAAGTCGGACCCGAGGTATGGGACTTCATCTCAATCTCCTTTCATTGAGGCATATTTTGTTTTATAAAAAACCTTCTTTTATATGGTGTATAAACACCTTTGACTTTTATGTTTATCCAAAAGGAATCTTTTTTATATGAAGCGTTTTACTAAATGAAAAAAGGGAATGTTTTTGTCGTACGTATGCGGCGACAACGACTTCTCCGCCGTCATGACCATTATTTGAGTTTCGGCTTCCTCTACAAGCCATAACTTCTTTTTAAAAGAAAAATAAATACCATGTTTTAATTTTATTTTATTTTGGTATTGAAAATGGTTTTCATAATGTTTTTATTATATCAATGTGTTGTATTGATATCTTGTGATTGAAATGAGGAAATGTTATGTTTCCTTTATGCATGTTTTATGTGATACCATTATGTTATGGTCCTTGGGCATTATTATGAAGACGGGTGGTTCCGTGATAAACTAAGGGTGGGTGAGCCCGATATAGCTCTCCAATTCATTGGGTAACGCGAAGGATTAAAACGTTAAGGTTTCTCTGAATAGATTTAAGGAATATACTCTAATGGGTATTCCAATCGTAACCAAGAGGGTTACTCCCTATGTTAGAATGTTATGAATGCCTCAAGTTACCATTATGTCTTATGATTTCTATGATTTATTCATGATTTTAGGAGTTATGTTAAAGTGGTTATGTTTTATGGGTAAAGTATGATTTCATTCTTATGTATATATGTACCCATGTTTCCTTTCCATATTTTTATATCCCTTACTAAGCTTTTTATGCTCATTCCAAGTTTTTTTGAAATGTTTTTCACAGGTCAAGGGAAAGGTACATGATATGATGATAGTGTCAAGGATGTGTCAAGAACGAATCCATGTTTTATTTTAAATATGTTTCCATTGATAGGAAAGAAGAATACTATCTTTATGTAACCACTTTGTTTATATGTGGAATGTAATGAAAGTTTTATGATCTAATTCTCTAAAACTCTAAACTCAAAAAGATCCTCAATGTGTAATCTTGTAATAACTCAAGATTAAGTATGGTTTAAGGCTGGGGCCTTATAGTTGGTATCAGATGTCGGTTTAGATAACTTTATGAGTTAGAATTCTATTAAATGATTATCAAATTTTTTTTTATGGTCAAATTGAAGTGATATAGCATTTTAAGATTACCATGTTGCTTCATCTAAGACATGTTTTTTCAGAATGATTTTCCGTAGAGAAAACAGGGAAGCAATGCTAGGAAGGCATGCAGAAGGAAATAACCTTCTGAATCAGCATCCTGAGATGGTCGGAATTGGAACTGAACAGTTTGTTGCAGTAATGGCGTAGTTGACTCAAGCGATAAATGGTGGTGGTATCCATGCACGAAGACCAGCCGGATCAACCGCAGAGGAACATGTCAGTGGTGGAACATTTCATGAGGCAACATCCCCCATCATTCAGAGGATCATCTGAGCTTGTGCTAGCTGAAGGGTGGATTAAAGCACTAGAGAAGATTTTCGATGTCATGGGGTGTTCAGAAAATCAAATGGTTAGTCTTTCTATTTACCGTTTGGAGGGTGAGGCAGATCAGTGGTGGTCTATGGTTAAAAATATCAGGGACGCTGATGAGATTGATGCTCTCGACTGGGATAAATTCAAAGGTATGTTTCTTGAAAAGTATTTTCCGAAGGCTGTTCGACTTAGGATGGAAAAACAATTCCTGGAATTGAGGCAAGAGGAAGACTCAGTGGCTACCTATGAAGAAAGGTTCACTCGATTGGAAAGGTATGCTCAAAATTTTATCTATGACCTTGATAGTAAAATCAATCGTTTTTACTCAGGATTAAATCCAAAATATCGAAGGGAATTAGCTTCTTGTGAGTTTAAAAGTTATGAAAATCTTGTTCGATATGATGATAAGGTTGAAATGGAGTTTTCCAATGATCAAGGGTTCTATAACAACCCGAAGAAGAAGAGACCAAGGTGGCATGAGAAAGGGGAGAATTACTCAAAAAAGTATGATGGTAAGAAATCTAAGATTCCAGTTGGTGATAAATGTTGCAAAAGGCATGCTGGGGAATGTCTTCTGAATTCTAGAAAGTGCTACTAATGTGGTAAGTTGGGACATAAGGCTCGTGATTGCACTGAAAAAGATCAAGGTGAAGGTAATAACAAATTTGATTTACAGTTAGTGAAATGTTATAAGTGCAATGAGATGGGTCACTATGCAAACTAGTGTCCGACAAAGAGAATGAGTGATGGGAAGCAGTTAGACTAAAAGAAGAAAGGGTTGGTGAAATCCTTTGCAACTACTTTAGCAGATGTCGGTCCATCAAATGAAGTTGTATTAGGTACTTTGTTTGTTTTTTCAGATTATGCCAGTGTGTTGTTTGATTCGGGGTCCACACATTCTTTCATCTCTGAAACCTTTTCTAGTAAAATGGGAATACCATCTCAATAAATGACTCCTGAAATTTTGGTAAAAACACATGGGGGAAATGTTGAGGCAAATAGAATTTATAAGAATATTCATATCCTGATCTGTGGAAAGAACCTACTTGAAAACCTTATTGTTCTACCTCTAGTAGAGTTTGATGTTATCCTAGGTATGGATTGGATCTCTATTTACCATGCTAAGAATGACTATAGAGCTAAAGAAGATTCTTTTCAGAAAGACTTTCAGTTTGTGTACAAGAATGAACCCTTACTGTTGATAACTTATCAAGAGGCCAAGAAACATGTAAAATATGGAAATGAATGTTACCTTGCACACATCGTTGAAAATAAAGGAACTTTTCAGATTAATGATGTGCCAGTGGTAAATGAGTATCTTGATGTTTTTCTAGATGAGTTGCCTGGAATAATACCATATCGGGAAGTTGAGTTTACGGTTTACTTAGTTCCTGATGCTAAGACAATTTCAAAACCCCCTTATAGAATGGCTCAAATTGAACTTTTAGAGTTGAAGGAGCAATTGCAAGATTTATTAGAGAAAGGTTTCATTCGACCTAGCACGTCACCATGGGGTGCTCCTATTTTATTTGTTAAAAAGAAAGACAGATCTATGAGACTTTGCATTGATTATAAAGCCTTGAATTATATCATTGTTAAGAACAAATATCCATTGCCTCATATCGATGATCTATTTGATCAGCTCCAGGGAGCTCAGTAATTTTCAAATATTGACCTGAGATCGGGGTACTATCAGCTGAAGGTAAAGGAAGCAGATGTTCCGAAGACTGCATTTTGTACAAGATATGGCCATTATGAATTTGTATTAATGCCTTTTGGGCTAACCAATTCACCTGCTTTATTCATGGACTTAATGAATAGTATTTTCCATGAGTTCTTGGATAAGTTTTTGGTGGTTTTCATTGATGATATTTTGGTGTTTTCTAAAAGTAAATAAGAACATGAAAGACATTTAAGGGTCATTTTCCAAACCTTGAATGAAAAGAAATTGTATGGGAAATTCAGCAAGTGTGAGTTTTGGTTGCAACAAATTTCTTTCCTTGGTCACATTGTTTCTAAAGATGGGATAACTGTTGATCCTTCAAAAACAAAGGTTGTTGAAGAATGGCCAAGACCCAAAAATGTAACAGAGATTTGTAGTTTCCTTGGTTTGGCAGGATATTACCGAAGGTTTATTAGAAATTTTTCACGGTTATCTAGTCCAATGACTAAGCTAACTCGGAAGGGTGTTAAGTTTATTTGGACAAAAGAATGTGATGATTGTTTTCAAGAATTGAAAAGAAGATTGGTGAATGCTCCAGTTTTGTCACTACCTTCCAGGAATGGTGAGTTTGTTATATACAGTGATGCATCATTGAAAGGACTTGGTTGTGTCCTAATGCAGAATGATCAGGTAATTTCTTATGCTTCACGATAGTTGGAAACTAATGAGGTAAATTACCCTACACATGATTTGGAATTAGCTGATGTTGTTTTATCTTTAAAAATTTGGAGGCATCATTTGTATGGAGTAAAGTGTGAAATATATACTGATCACAAAAGATTAAAGTAAATATTCACTCAGAAAGAGTTAAACATGAGACATAGGAGATGTATAGAATTAATCAAGGATTATGATTGTACAATTCATTACCATCCAGGAAAAGAAAATAAAGTGGCTGATGCTTTGAGTCGAAAAAGTAATGCTTCATTAGACATGTTGCGTTTGGAACGTGATCCTTTGGTTAAGGATTTGATGAACGTTTGCATAGAAGTTTTTGGTGTAGGATGTTCTTCTGTTTTTTTTTCAGGAATCAGTGAGATCATCTCTATCAGATAGAATCAAGCAAGCACAGAAGCAAGACAGTGAGTTGCAGAAAAAGGTATAGCTAGTTCAGAATGGTAAGTTGCCTGAATTCAACATTGATAATGATGGCGTTTTGAGATTTTGGAAGAGATTGTGTGTGCCTTGTGATTCACAGTTGAATAGAGAGTTGTTATGTGAAGCTCATAGTTCTCCGTTTTTAGTTCTTCCTGGCAGTACTAAGATGCACAGAGATCTGCGGGAGTATTACTATTGGGATGGAATGAAAAGAGATATTGCTGATTTTACTGTGAAGTGTTTGACATGTCAACAGGTTAAAGTAGAGCGGCAGTTACCGAAAAGGGATGCTTTAACCTTTACCAGTGCCCGAGTGTAAATGGGAGAATATATCCATGGACTTTGTTGTGGGATTACCGAAGAAATATTGAGGTAAAAATGCAATATGGGTTATTGTTGATCGCCTGACCAAGTCTGCTCATTTCCTTGCTATACGAGATACTTTTTTCCTAGATCAACTTTCCTGTTTGTATCTTAATGATATAGTCTGGTTACATAGAGTTCCCCTATCCATTGTATCCGATCGTGATCCCAGGTTTACTTCTAACTTTTGGAAGGGCCTTTAGAAGTCGTTGGGTACTGAATTAAATTTTAGTACAACTTTTCATCCTCAATCAGATGGGCAGTCAGAACGAACAATTCAGACCTTGGAGGATATGCTATGAGCTTGTTCGATAGATTATCAGGGAAGATGGGACCGACATCTTTCTTTTCTTGAATTTTCATATAATAACAGTTCTCATTCTAGTATATAGGTGGCACCATTTCAGGCATTATATGGGAAGCGGTGTTGAACTCCAGCTTTCTGGGATGAAGTGGGTGAAAGGAAGTTGATGGGACCAGAATTGGTAGAAGATTTGGCAGAAAAATTTCAGCTGATACAGAAACACATGAGAACAGCTCAGAGCAGGCAGAAGAGTTATGCGGATATCTGGAGGAAGGATCTATCTTTTGAGGTAGGTGATCATGTTTTTCTCAAAGTCTCACCATGGGAACGTGTGATGCGATTTGGTAAGAAAGGAAAGCTGATTCCAAGGTTTATTGGACAATATGAAATTCTGGAGAGAGTTGGATCAGTTGCATACCGAGTGGCTTTACCTCCGAGTTTATCTCAGGTACACAATGTTTTTTACATTTCGATGTTGAGAAAGTATATTCCAAATCCATCTCATGTTTTGAGTCCAGAGGTAGTTCAGCTGGAAGAGAACCTATCTTATGAGGAACAACCGGTCCAGATTCTTGACCACAGGGAGCAAGTGTTACGAAATAAGGTGATTAATCAGGTAAATGTTTTGTGGAAAACCCACATGATGGAAGAGGCAACATGGGAATCTGAAAATTCAATGAGGGATAAGTACCCCCATTTATTCGATAAGTAAATAAATTGCGGGGATGCAATTTTATTAAGGGGGAAGGATGTAACATCCCAAGTAAGTAATAAATAATATATATTTTTATCTATGACTATTAATTAATTAGATAGTGTTTTAGAGGATTAAAAATGAAAATAAATCCAATCATAAGCATAGAATACACTAATATTTTTAAAGGATTGTTTTACTGCCTTTTTATGGAAAACCATTTTTAAATATATATTTTGACAATTTTATAAGCAATGTTTATAAAAATAAACATATTCATTATGATTGGGACATTTAAATTTACATTGGATAAATTTTTGGTATTTTTTTGACAATGTTCTTTTTTTAATGAATAGTGAAAAATACTACATTTTACATCAAAACTTCTTATTCATTTAATTTAATTATATGGTTAGATTATATTTTTAATTGTTCTTAAAGTGTAATATGAATATATTTTTACCATTTAATCCAATGGTGGTCATTAGGATTAATTTCACTTTGAAATTGGTCATAAACTAATGCCAAACTTTTCATAGATATTGCTTCAAAAAAACCCGCTATTTGTCATGACAGCGGGAATTAATTATTAAATTAATTGATGCATCTTATATGTTTTGAATTTTGTAAAATAGACATCATTTTTTAATTCAGAATATCAAATATATCTTAGGGTGAAGTTTTGATATTTTTCTAAAAAACATCAATTTTTGATGAATAGTGAAACCACTAAGTGGTAGTTAAAGAAACTGATTTTTCGTTTAAATGAAACTTTTCCACTTCTGTGATTTGATTTTAAAAAATCAGACATACATGGTTGTCATTAATAAGCAAAATGTGGTTCAATGAGATTAAAATAATTTTTTGATGAATAGTATCTTTGAAGTTCTTAATCGCGATTAGAGGTAATTAGTGCAGTTTAAGGTAAAAATAATGTTTTAATAATATGAGATGAGCATGAAAAATGTCATACCCTCATAGTATGTGTCATGGCCGACCAAGAAAATCCATGGGACAACTTGGGGACCCCATGGAGCCACTTCGGTGGGTAAATGACAAAAATAACTTTTTATTTAATGTTAAAGTAAAAATGACACAAACAAGAGATGTTTTACTAAAAGAATTTTTACATGGGGTTATACAAGTCAGATATTTGATTATAAATAGTCATTGTAAAGATAATAATATTTCCTACATCATAGTATTTTTTTTTATAATTTTAATACTTTAAATAAATTAAATTATTTATGACATCATGATGATGCAGCGATTACATCGTTAATAAAGGATTTAAATAAAATGAAATGATAATGTAAAATATATGAACTAAACATGTCCAAAACCTATTTGATGGGTGGATTTAGAACCCTTATCACCTTACCCTCGAATTATATCAATGTGGGACCTTTTTAATCAGAAACTCATTTTAAAATAATGTAACATTTCTTTACTTTCCAAGAGTTCTCCTCCTCTCCTCTTATAAAAGGCCCCCACCTCTACCTCCTTACCCACACTCCCAAAGCCTTTGGCTCGGCCAACCTCTGCCCATTTTGTCTCTCCACTTCCTTATATTACTCCTTGAAGCCTCAATTTGGGCAGAAGTCTTCCCAAGAAAGCTTTTGAGCTCAAACCAAAGGGAGTTACCCGATTTTAAGGTAATGTCTTCACTTGAGTCCTTTTGTTTTATTTTGCTTCTCCAACCCCCTAAACACTTTTTATTCATTTCTTTTGTAAAAAATCTAGTATCTTAAATATAATATGATGTTTTTATAAGAAGGATTAGATCTACACTTACACACACCTACATATAATGGTTAAAGGACATACTGTTTCCATGGATGGTGAATTTATGCCTCCCGAAATGATGATTGTTCGACATTCATTTAACACCTTCAAAGGTGGCCATTAAGATGTCACTATATTTATATATGATATATAATATTTTTATGTTTTACTTGAGCTTCTGTATTTTTCATTTTGGGCATACCTTTATGGTTTCCATTATGGGTAAATGCGATATCTTCATTTAAGGAAGTGCGGACTACCGCCCCCCTCAAAGTGATTTGATTCGTTAAATACCATATGTGGGACGTATAAAGGATGTAACTATGATATTATATATGATATTATACTGGAATTATAATATACCTTTATATCATTATGATTCCATTCTATAAAATATGAAATAGAAATGAAAGTAGCGTTCATGCGTACGTATGGCTTACCGTCTCCATGAACGGTGCATTTCATTTCTTACCTCTAAATGATTATGTAATATTATAAATGCATGCATGTACTGGATATATATGACATATATGATATCTAAATCATGAATACCATTCTGGATATAATGGATACATGAACAACTTTTAATTATAAAGGGCTTATTTTTGACTCAAGTACCAATGATCGTTAAAACGACCGTTATTAACTTAAATAAATAGTGTTCATGACATTGAAATAAGTGATATAAATGGAATAATGAACTTGAAAAAAGTTCTTAAACAAGTAGAAATTATCTCAAGTTTATTATTCAGGAGATTAAATAACGAACAAGTCAAGTCAGACCCGAGGTATGGGACTTCGTCTCAATCTCCTTTCATTGAGGCATATTTTTTTTTATAAAAAACCTTCTTTTATACGGTGTATAAACCCCTTTGACATTTACTTTTATCCAAAAGGAATCTTTTTTATATGAAGCAATTTACTAAACGAGAAAAGGGAATGTTTTTGTCGTACATATGTGGCGGCAATGACTTCTCCGCCGCCGTGACCATTATTTGAGTTTCAGCTTCCTCTACAAGCCATACCTTCTTTTTAAAAGAAAAATAAATACCATGTTTTAATTTTATTTTATTTTGGTATTGAAAATGGTTTTCATAACGTTTTTATTATATCAATGTGTTATATTGATATCTTGTGATTGAAATGAGGAAATGTTATGTTTTCTTTTATGCATGTTTTATGTGATACGATTATGTTATGGTTCTTTGGCATTATTATGAAGACGGGTGGTTCCATGATAAACTAAGGGTGGGTGAGCCCGATATAGCTCTCCAATGCATTGGGTAACGCGAAGGAGTGAAACGTTAAGGTTTCTCTGAAGAGATTTAGGGAATATACTGTGATTGGTATTCCAAACGTAACCAATAGGGTTACTCCCTACGTAATAATGTTATGAATTCCTCAAGTTACCATTATGTATTATGATTTCTATGATTTATTCATGATTTTATGAGTTATGATAAAGTGCTTATGTTTTATGGGTAAAGTATGATTTCATTCTTATGTTTATATGTACCCATGTTTCCTTTCCATATTTTTATATCCCTTACTGAGCTTTTTATGCTCATCCCAATTTTTTTTGAAATGTTTTTCACAGGTCAAGGGAAAGGTACATGATATGATGATAGTGTCAAGGAAGTGTCAAGAAGGAATCCATGTTTTATTTTAAATATGTTTCCATTGATGGGAAAGAAGAATACTATCTTTATGTAACCACTTTGTTTATATGTGGAATGTAATGCAAGTTTTATGATCTAATTCTCTAAAACTCTAAACCCGAAAAGATCCTCAATGTATAATCTTGTAATAACTCAAGATTAAGTAAGGTTTAAGGCTGGGGCCTTATATTCCCCACATACACATGAGCTACATTTACAATTTTCAATAGATTGAAATATAACATGGTAGATGTGATATTATAGATTAATAAGAATAATTATTTAATAAATATCATATATAAATATATAATTTAAATCCATAATTAGATCCACCTGTGAGAGGCGTTGATGAAAAATGAATTACATCGGTTCAAGAGGCGGTAGTCCACTATACACATGATCGATGTGTTTATTTCAAATTTGATGGATGAGATTATATATATTAGTTATATAATTAAAATAATGTAATAATATTATATGGTAAATAGTTGGGATATTATATCAAAATATATGATAATTATTTTAAGTATGTTGAAGAAAAAATAAAACAAAAAATGTTTAGTTAATAAACCATAACTTGTTTTCAGAAATCATAGTCATATTTTCAAGAAAACCGTTCTTTGGATTGTATCCTAAAAAATATAAGCACTCTATGAATTATTGAGAGAATTAAGCAAGTTATTTGGGTATGTATTTTCTAATATAATTTTCATTATATGTTTTAAGAGAAGAGGAGAAAGGGTTCCCTTTTATAGGGGGAGTGGACACACCTAAAAGTTTTTAAAAGAAAACTCACAACCACATTTTACACGTACCACATGGATACAAAATGAATCATTAGTAAATATTATAATATATAAGATCAAAATATTACCATAAAATATTGAGTGGGATTATTTTTAGGTCATTTTATCCATTAAATGTTTAGTTCAAACCCTTAGTAAACTCATTTTAACTTTAATAGCGGTAATTATTTTTTTACTTTTTTACTATTCATTATGGAGAAAAATTATGTTGAACATGTTATATAATATCAAATATTATGATTCCAAATATGGAATATATTTTTTCAAATTAATTTCATATAATTCTCAGAATTTAATTTAATATTAAACCCACTAACTTTCCAAAAAATTTATTTTCCGATGTAGCGTTTTCATAAGTATATAACAATTTTACCAAAAAATTTAGCATAAAATTTATTTCAACAAGATAAAAGTGATTAATATTAAATAATGTTTTCTAATGTATATTTTAATATAAATATAAATTAAAATTGAACTTTTTGACTGATATAAAAAATGATAATTTCTATTAAAAATCAATATATATCATTATTCACTGAAAAACTAATATTTTTAGAAAATTATCAATAATTAACTCTAAGATAATATTTAAATTTTATTTAAATAATAAATATTATATTTTCAAATGTATTTTATTAAATTTGAAAATTTTACTTTTAATATTTGTAGCCAAAATCAGTAGAAATATTTTTTGAGAATATTTTTTCAAAGTATATTTTAATACTTTAATAAAAATTAATTTCTTTATTATTAATATGTATTATTTATATTAACCGTTTATATATAATTTCTATAATGTGTTAATTTTTATTGATACCACCATGTTTAATGGATATTTTCTAAGATTCATATTTAAATAATAATAGTATAATATAATATAATGGTTTGTTAAAACTCAGTGTTTTATGTAATTTAAGACAATGATGAAATAAAATATATTTGAATATATATATCCTAAAATATAAAGGTTTTAAATTATATGCCACTTAAATTATTTTTTTCATCTACGTTTCATCACATTGATACACAATACTAAGGAAACTATTTCCCCATTATATCATCAAGTTCCCATTTTGCTTCATCAAGTTCATTGTTTTACCCCAAAACATTGTACAAGTGAGTTGTATTCATTGAAATATCATTCTATTTAGGATTCATAACATCCAAATATTTTTCATAAAACTAAATATCTTGTCCGGTGGTAAGATCTCTGAGTTCGTTACATATTAGGGATTCTAATATGCTTCTTAAATAGAGATAATGGTACACATCATTTACTTAAGATAGGTTTAGTGGAAGCACCAAAAGATAAGTAAGTGTCCATACTCAATAAATAATATCAAAATGTAAAATATTCCTTGGTCTCATCAGTCATTTCTTTCTGAATTTCATAAACTTCTTCCACTGAAATGTTCACTAAAGTACAATCTCATTTGCATAAAATTTTAGATCACATCGATGATTATTAATATTATTTTTTAATGAAAACTATGTTCCCTTGATGTAAAATTTAGGGGATATAACATTATCTTCCATTTAATCATAAGTATCTTATCCCAATAGCTGTCATTATCCAAAATCATTCAAACATGTTGGTTCCTACATTTATTTCCATAGAGACCCTCATATGGAGCCATCTGAATTATTTTGTGAAAACTATTATTGCTTGAACACTAGAATAAAGGAATGTTTTTCCCAAAACCCATTAAATTTCATAGAACAAGAACTCATCACATCAAATATGGTGGAATGGTTCTCTTAGATAGACCATCTGTCTAAGGATAATATGTTGTACTGAAACTAAACTCTCTAGCTTGATCATGTTGAATAATTCACAAAACAATTCATCGTAAAACTCATATACATACCAGATACAAAAGAATAATGTAATTAATTAAACCTTACATAGAAAATATTATATTTTATGATATTAATCTATGATTGATAGAGTACAAGACACTCAACACCGATCATAAACGAATGATGAAATAATATTATTTTTAAATATAACTATTTTAACATAGTGTCTAATTGAAATGCATGAATTTTTTTAAATAAATTATGAAATATATATATAAATATCGTAATAATAATTAAATTATTGATATATTATAACTATATAATCAATTAATTTCTATTAAAGTAATTCTTTTCCTAAATAGTTAATTTTTTTCAAAAATTATTAATATTTATTTTTTGAGAAGATAGTATAATTAATTTCAATAAATTTTGAAAGATAATTTAATAAAATAGTATGATTTATAAAATAATGTTATCAATATTAACTAAGGGTGAGAAGTTTTGTTTTTTCAAAAAAAATATTGCTTTTCTGGTGAATTCTAGAAACTATTGATTTTGGAAAAATGTCAGTTGTTTTAAATAAATTAATAAATTTAAATTTCCCCTTATATTATGAATATTAATTAATGTAATATAATTATTATTTAATTATGGTTAATCCATTTAATTATTTTTCAACAATTTTTATATTGAATTTTTGTATAAGTTAATTTTTTTTGGTTAAAAACTCAATTTTTCTGGAAACGGTTTTACATTGCATAATTTTCTACATTTTTATTAAATTAGAAAACCACTAATAATAAATTATTTAAATTAAATGTATATAATATTTATAATTAAACATTAATTTAATTTCAAAATATATTTTTTACTATTAATTGTATTAATAAAATAATCATCGAATGCCTGAAAATTTAATTTATTAAAAACATGTTGTTTCTTCACATCTATGTGGTTTAATTTAAAATAAATTCTACCTATAACGTGAATTGAATTTTGTAAAATGGATTCCATAATATTAATAATAATTATTTATATTATCTAATATGATAACAGTAAATTTTATACACAATGGAAATTGAAACCAAAAAACATCATCACCAAAATTTATATTAAAATGGGTTAATAGGAAGTTTTGAAAAAAAATATGTGTAAATATTATATAAAAAGTTGTCTAAAATATATTGGATGAAAATATTTCTTCCTTATGAAATATAATTACTAATAATGGACAATTGTTTATCACTACAAAATGTTTAAAATCTGGTTATCTCTTTTTCTTTTCAAAAATTATAATTATGACACACACCTCACTTATAAAAGGATGCTCCCTCCCATATCCTATTAACAAATTAAAAAACTTTTTTATTATCCAATGAACACCAAAATACCTTTCTTAAATACCTTCACCTGAACTAGTTCACATTTTTTGATCATAAGTCCATCCTATGAATTCTTTTTGTGATAACCTAAGAAGGTTTTCAGAAGAATATGTATCGTGGTTAACCGAGCATTTTATTTTATTTCTCCATCCACATCCATGAAGTAAAATTAAATATTATTTTAAATTAAAACCAGAAAATGAAAAATAATGAGATTATATTTTTTTAAGTTAATAGCCTAAATCTATATCATCTTATATAAAATGGGAAACAAATCTATCATTCATGTATATAGAATACTTCCACCTCACGAACCGATGCAATTAATCTTAAATCCTTACCTCTCACAGATTATTATAACGATTTATTTTATGTTTATATATTATATTTTATATATAATTATAATATTTTAATTATTTTTTTACGTATTCCTTCTTAAATTCCATTTCATAGAAGATACATTAACATCGGTCATGTGTACGGCAGACTACCTCTTCGTAAGTTGATGTGGTTTGTTTTCACTAACGCTTTTCATAGAAGGTAATAAATATAATTATAATGAAAATATGTGATATATGTTACTTATATATGATATTATTTTCATACTTATCAGTATGAAATAATAATTTTTTCATTTTTTCATTACCTTAACTTATTGAAAAATGATAAGGTTGTTTATGCTTACATGTGGACTCCCGCCTCCACGAACTGATGTGATACTTTTTTCAACACTGCATATCTTGGATGATATATATATATATAATAAAATAATTTTGAATTTATGATATTTTTATAATTCTAGGTAAATGAAAAATAACTTCATTCCATAATGACCATTAAATAGTGGAAACATTACTCAAGTGTAAGTATGGAATACCAACCCTATAATTATAACATAGTTCTTTTCTTATAACCATATTTCATGAATGGTTTTAAAATTATATATTATTTATAAAAAATAATTTAATTTCTATTATTATAATTATAAGTTAATAATAACCTCTTTGACAATGGTCAACACATAATATATGTTTTGAAACAATGAACCAAGAATCCTAAAAAACATGACGTGGACGTAACTAATTAAGTATTTAAATATATAATTAAAAAAATTATTTATAAATTATTAAAACATTATATGGTTGTTAATAAAGAAAATAAATTAAATAATCTTATTACATAGGAATTAAAGTACATATATGAATAGTTTGGACATGAGGTAAGGGACTTCATCTCAATTTCACTTCATTAAAGAGTATTTAATTATTATACACTTAATTTTGGCTATCGGTATTATATCATTAAACATATAATTATAATATAATGAATCCCCCATAAATAATTTTTATTTATATCTACATGTAAATTATTTAATCTAAATTGATTGGACTTGAAATTTAATAATTTGTAAGGAATTTAGTTACTCAATTTATTTTCATTATGTTATATTACATCTTCATTATCTTTGGTATATCTGATATTATGTGTGTAATTATTTTTTATTATCATATGTTTTATTTAAACATGTTTTTATTTAAATTTTATACACATAATAAATTAATTGATAATATCTATATTCAATGTTGTGATCATTGTACAGGTAACTCATCAAATATTTTCTTCTTTGGGACATAAGTTTTTTATACATCAATCATTTTGATTAAGTGTATCCAATAAAAATTTTACATGATATATCAAGAAATTAATTATTGTTATGATATTTAATGTATCATTTATGTTATCATTTCATGTCTCTTATAATTAAATATTTACTAAATTTCAAAAGGTTTTATAATGAAATCCCATTCTGTTCGATATTTTTTATGGTCATGGTTATTTTAAATAAAATAATATGCTCTAATTTTATTGAACAACATATCTTTTTTATCCTCTAGTTGTTAATTTTGATTATATTTTTACCCCAATTTAATCCTTTATTTATTGATGAGATATTGATAATATTTTGTGTATGTGATACCAACACTCTTTCTTTCTTTAATATCATGATTCATTCTCCCCCAAATCCATTATTTTTAAAATTTTATCTAAATTATTCATTTATAAATATTTATTATTTGAAATATTTTTTAAATAGTCAATTAAAATAATATATAATTATTTAAAGTTAAATTTCTTAATATTTTCTAAATGGGTCACTTTTAAAACCATTTACAAAATATATGAAAATAATGTTTATTTTTTAATTTTATGACATGAACAGATTTTACCACTATCATGACCGCTATTTTATTTCAACCATCCCTTATATTATTCCAAGACTATTTTGAGTGAAAATTATTTTCTCTAAATCTTTTGATTTTTTTAAATGTTATTTTGAAAATAAAATATTATGTTTTACTGAAGAATTTTTTAATGTTGTTTTAATTGTATTTAAATTAGTAAACATCAAAACCACTTGATGTTACTTATTCTCTAATAAGGATATGTTTTAATGGTAACATACACATTCATTCTCTATATGTATGATGATTTTTTAATATAGATTCTCAAGGAACCCATTCCTTTTCTATTGGTTAATCAAGATATAATTTGGATAATTATTGTTTTATGTGTTTTGTGTTTAAATTAAATATCTAATTAGTTCATTCAAATTTTGAATCATGAAAATTTTATTATGATTGGTTAATCCCCATTATAGTTCAATGGTGGGTGTGATTAAGATTATAATAAGGATTTTTCCCCATTATAGTTTATGGTTTTAATATTGAGCCCCATAATATCCCTTAATTCATTAGGTTTGGAATCCCATTGTATGGTTATTTTATTTATAATTGTTCTTTATGGTTTTTATTATGATAATGTCCAAATATAATAATAAATTTTATTTTTTATTATTATGGGTTTAATTATCATTTTGATGAATATTAAAATCACATCAATCTTGATAATTGATTCTTATGACACATTCTTTTGAAAAACATTTGTTCCATGTTTCATGACTGATGATAGAAGCTATGATGGGTATGAATATTTTGATGTCAAGTTCGTTGAATTTGATATCATCATCATACATTTATGATATTATTATAATCATTTATGAAATTAAATTATTAATGCTTATGTTACTCTTAATTTGTATTTGAGATCTCCCTTATTATTTTTCATACTCCCCAGGTTATGAATTATAATGACTAAATGATTTGTGCCTATAAATATTTTTAAAATTAATATGTTTTTGATGATTTTTAATACATAATATGGAATATTAAAATCTGGGTATCTTGAGAAAAATACTCCCATGAATTAATGGGCAGCATTTTTTTATGATTTTTTCATATCTCTCCAAAACAATAAAATTATAAAGCACATGGGTATGTATATGATCCAACATTTTCCTTTAAGAAATGGTATCTTAAAGATGTTAATTAAATTTTTGGATACATTTTATTGGTTTGAATTATATGTAACGCTTTGTTTTACCATGATGTAAAACATTAAATTTCACTGAAGTTTTTTAAGGAATTTATAACATTTAAGATTTATATGATCTTGGATGTTGAGGTAATTATGATAATACAAGTTTTATCATATTGATAACCATGGAATTTAAAATTGATTTAGAGGCTAAGTTATTAACATTATTTAAAAATAATATCACTATATTTTTTAGTGTCTAACCTCAATGATATAAGAAAAATATATGTTAGAGAAGTATTTAATTTTTGAGGTTGTTGATGTTATTTTTTATAGTGGTTAATTTATCAATTAAATGATTTAGTTTCAACTTTGGGTGTTATTATTGGTTTTTTGAAATTAATTTATTATTTCATCACAAGAAGGTTTAATCTTTTTGGGATTTATCTTACCATGTGATACACTATTTATTTTGGTTAACGTCCAAATATAAGATAAATAGATTATTATACATTTTATGTTTATTAGGTCTTATAAAAGTTGATTTTAGTGCCTAAATAATGGAAAATAAATCTTCAGTTCTCATCATTTGGATGAAAATATTATATTCTTGTGGAAATTGATTGAAGGATGAAATTAAACATATCATGTAAATATATTTCCTTAATTTATTAGCATATATGTAATTAAATTTCCTAAATCTAGAAAAGTGATACTTTAAATGAATTTTTTTCCAATTATGTTCGATTCTAATCGAATAGTGGTCTTTTCACACCACTTTGGTATATGGTTTTTTGGTTGTTAACATTATAATGACTATTAAATTCCTTATGATAAATGATCTATTTAAATTTCCACAATTAATTGGAGAAAAAATTTCTTTCATTGCTATATCATTACATCCAACCAATGTTATTAATCTTTGAAACATAGTTGTGTGATATTGGAGATAACCATCATACCTCTCACACACACTCTCTCTTCATGTGGAAGTCTTATTAACCAATTTTATGATGTTGGTTTTCAACAACTATATTATTAAATTTCAAAACCCTATTAACCAAGATCAAGTTATAATTTTAGGGATAAAATTTATTAATGGTGATAGAATTTAACACATTCAGATTTTAAAAAAGGATGTTATAGTTTCCAGCATACAATACATGCAACACTAAAATTAAACGAAAAAAAAATAATATTATTTTAAAATTAGACCATGACAAACATTCCATTAAATTGGTGGGAAAAAACTATATTAACTAATTTATGAAATATATATATAGATATATTATACACAAAATAAATTTATTGATAAATTCATTGTGAATAATCATTCAATATTTAGTAAATTAATCTTATTCGTAAAAAATATGGCTTCATAAAAATTTATTTTTATAATTATTTTTGGACTTATATTATAATTAATTTCTAGATATTTTAAAAAATTATCATTAAAAAATTATCTCCATTCCATAAATCATAATACCATAGTTAACTAACTGTTATTTTTTGGTATTTTATAGAAAATATTGATTATTTGGTGAATGGTGGAAAATAATTTTTTTGGTAAAAATGTCATTTCTTTTCAGTAAATTTCATAATTTATAAGAACCATTATGTTTTCGATATTATTTCAATTAAAATAATTATTTATTATTTATCTTTATTTCAAAAAATTAAATATCAATCATCTTTATAATGGATTTCAGTATATGTTGTTTTTTGGATTAAAACATGTGTTTTTAAAGAAAATCAAGTGCATAATATTTCTCCATTTTAGTTATTTAAAAAACCCTTAATGAGTAATGATTTAAAATAAGTTTTTATATTATATATCAATAAATGTAAATTTAAATTCATACAATAATTTTTACTTTTCATAGAGTTGATATAAATTCATCTTATGCTTGAAAAATAGATTTCATCAAAAAAATATTTTTCTTCACGTCTATAGGTTTTATTTTAAATTAAATTTTTACAATTATTTTAATTGAATTTTTTAAAATGGAATAAATCTTAATAATTAAAATAATATATATATATATTAATTCTGAGAACATAATTTTTATAAATAATTAACAATGAAACGAAAAAATAGATTTTCCGCTGTTAAGGTGAAACATATTAATTTGGGGGTTAAACATTAACCATAAGGGTAAAAATCAGAAAACAAATTCCAAAAAACAATTTTATGACCATATTTAGACCTTATACCATATTATTATTTATATTTATGTTTTTATTATACTTTTCTAATTTGAGAAATGTGGGTGACACTTTTTTTTCAAAATTACATGTGTTCCACACACCTCACTTAAGAAAGATCACCACTATACTATATACATACCATCTTGAAACACTATTGTAATGTAAATAAGAAAATAAATATTTTAATTAAATCCCAATTCATGAACTAGATCCATTTTTCGTATTATAAATCAATTCTATGAATTCTTCAGTGTGGACCAAAGGAGGGTGTCTGAGGAAGTGGTATCATGCTTAACGAACCATTTATGTTATTTCATAAAAAAATTCTTTCAAATATTATTAAATTATTCTAATATTAAAACACAAATATATACCATATATTTTAATGTTATTATATTAATCTACTTATCAAAATAATTCTCTTTTTCCATCAAATTGGAAATGACAACATCATTCATATGTATGGTGGACTACCAACACCCGAACCGATGAAATTGTTTTATCATCATTGTCACTCATGGATTGTAATAATTATGTATTTAATGATTATATATGATACATGAAAAAAATTATAATATATCATCTATGATATCACATATACCTTCTAACACTATATTCTATAGGGGATACTATAACATCACTCGTGTGTAAGTTACACCACTACCTAGTGAAGCAATGGGATTTTTTTACTAATGAATTTATTGGAATGTAATAAAGATAATATTAATGAATTTGTATTCTATATGTGATATCATTATTATTTTAATTAAATATGTATCACTTGGAAAAAAAATATAATTCTCTTTCTTAACCTTCCACTCACTTAAAAATGATAACGTCATTTTTTTGTTTGTGCGCACTATCAACTCCATAAAGTAATGTGATTATTTTTTCCCAAACACATCAGATGAATTATATATATAAATACATTAAATTAAATAATATGGAATTTAAGATAATTAAATCATTCAATAAAGATAAAATATTATACAGCTTCATTATATAATGATCTTTGAGAAATGGAAACATTATGTAAGAGTACGTAGAATATAGTGTCTTAATGATTATAACATAGTTCAATTTTTATTGAAATATTTCCTAATTTGTTTTGAAATTAAATATTATATATAAAATTTTAATTATATTCCATATTATTATTTTTTATATGATTTAACAATGAACTCGTTGACCACTTTCGACATAGCGAAACTCTTTTGATGCAATAAACCAATTATCCTCCAAATACACACTGTGGACTTAACTGATAAAGTGTTAAAATATTTAATTTAAATAAATTATTTTACAAATAAGCTATTAAACCTATAAAAAGTTCTTTATAATTCAAATATTTGATATAATCTTATTATATTTTAGTTGAAGAAAATAATTGAAATAACATACTTGAGGTATGATATTCTACATCAATTTTCTTTTATGGAGTCATATTTCATTATTATGAACCGAATATATTTTTTATGGTCCATATAATTCATAATATACATAAAATTTAATGAATCATTAATACATAATGTTATTTTATATTTAAATTAAAATTAATTCATCTAAGGGGATTTGACTAGAATGTGACCATGATGTTAAAAACTTCATAACTCAATTCCTTTTTCACTGTAAAATATTAATATTTCATTGTATTTGATATTATATGATAATTTGTTAAATGACATCTCCTTATATTATTATTTATTTAAACTTGTTGTATGTATATTTGAATTTGTTTTTCATAATCCATTCATTGATTAATTCTCACTTTAACATTTTGATCATTATAATGATTTCTAATATAATTTTTTATTCTTTGAAATATAAATTATGTTATAAAAATATATTATTTTAATAGGTGTATCTGTTGCACCTTTTAATTTTTATATAATGAAACTACTAATGTTCATGATATTTAATGTTTCATTTGGATTTATTATTTTACTGGGCTTATGATTGTAATGTTAACAATGTGTAATAGACATTATATTAAAATCTCCTTTCATTTGGGATTGTTTATGTTCAGGGATACTTTAGGCGAAGATAGAATATTTTATTTTCTTAAACCGTGTATTATTTATTGTCCTCTGGTTAGTAATGTTTATCTGATTTTTTACCATCTATTTTCTCCATTTTTTATTGATGGTATTTCAAGAAAGAAGTCTGTACTGGATAATAATATTGTGTATTTCTTTTAAATAGATAATATTTATCTTCCATATCAATGATTTCCGAAATGATTCAAAAATTATTATTTAATAAAAATTAATTGTTACCTAAACCAATTTTAGATCATCATGTTTATTCATTAAAAAAAATATATGACATTTTTGTAATATTTTTCAAATGAGTCATTATTGACTGATTTTATAAAATTATTGGAAACATAGATTGTTTTTAATATCTATGAAATGAATGGATTTTACCAACATCATGAAAGTTATTTTATTTGAACCATATTTTATATTTTCCAAACATTATTTTTTAATGATAATTATGTTCAATATTTAGAAAATTTTTAATTCTTAAAATTGATTTTCATTTTAGAAAGGTTATTTTTCCCAAGAATTTTTTTAAGGATATTAAAGAGGTATTTATATTCATCAACCTAAACAACCCTTGATGTTACTTATACTCCACTAGGGATATATTTTAATGTTACCATCCTCATTATTTATCTATATGTATTATGACTTTTTCAAATATATTTTTATAGTGATCATTCCTTTTTTATGGGCTAATAATGCACGAAAGGGATAAGTGTTGTTTTATGATTTTTAAGATGGAATGGAACATAAATTTAATTTATTAATGTTTTGGTTATTTGAATTTGTTTTTAAAAAGAGATGAGTCCATTTATAGCTCAAGGGTGTTCATGCTATAGAATATACAAAGGGTTGAGCCTCATTATAGCTTAAGAAATGAAGGTTTCATCCCTATTATACCTCAAAATTTGCTGGGTTTAGACCCATTATTTCTAACAATAAGATATGTGCGACCCTTTATTTATCTGTAATAAATTGTTTCCAGATTTCAACATTATGGTAATTCCATTTTTAAGGTTTCGTTAAGGATTCTATGAAGATAATGTGCCATGATACCAACATGTTTTCTTTATAATTGCTATGGGTTTTAATAAATATTTTTATAACGATTTATTTCTCATATATCATGATTATTGATTCTTATAATTATTTTATAGTTGTTAATATTTGTGACAAGTTTCATTAATGATGATACCGACAATGACGGGTGTGAATATTATTATTTAATGATTATGCACTTTGATTATTTCATCATACATTTATGATCTTCTTATTATACATGATTGCATTCAATTATTAATGCTTTAGTTACAATTTTTTAGAATTTGATATAACCCTTATTATGTATTTTATTACCATGGTTATGAAAAACGATTATTAAATGATTTTTGTTAGGAATGTTTTTAATAGTGATGAAGTGTGTGGGAGAAGATGATAACTTAATATGGAATACAAAATATCTAGATATAATAGGTAAAATACTCTAATGAAATCATAGAGAGTTTTTTTGTAATAATTTTATCAATTTTATAAAACAATAAAACTAAATGTTCCTTAGGTATATATGTAACCCAATAATTCCTATTAATGTTTTATGCTTCTAATGACCAAAATTAGGTCACCATCATCGGTATCAAATCCAGAAATGTATGGTTTATGAATTTAGCATAAACTCTACAAGTGTTGTTTCTAGGTTATTATACAAACCAATTACTTAATGTATATCCTAGAAATATTATCAAAAAAAATATTTTATTATTGTTATAAGTTGGAAGGCTTTATATGGTTGTTGAATACAAACCAGATAGCATTATTTCCTTTATATATTTTATGGAGTTTGATAATAAAATAATTTGAAATGTATTCATATTTTAATTATAATATGGGATATTTTTGTAAAAAAACAAATATTTTCCACTCAACCATAACTTGCCGAAATTCCAAGAACCAATATAAAGACATTTCAATATCTCTATTCATGTTTTCCCACCCGAAATATTATTTAAAATATATGTCCGTATTTGTACTTAGGATAAATAGAGAATGAAATAGTATGAGCTTCTTCTGAAATCCCCATATTAAAATTGCTTTTGGATGGTAAACATTGATGGTTCATAAACATTATCAATCCATAAAAAGAAAGGATATGGTCAAGAAATTATCTCAACTACTTGTATAGCTCTATATCTTCCTTTCATGCTGTTATAATATTCACTAATAAGGATGGTTGAAAATTCATTGGAGAAATATAGTATTTCCCTAATTCAATTAATATTTCCATATCTGTATTTTTCAAATTAAAAATATTATGTTTTTGTGATCCTCATCAAGGTTAATCTTGCATGATCCCTTTGACTCAATATATCGACCACCATATTTTCATTATCATTAATGTAATTTATTAATGATTCATCATATTTAATCATCTCTAACCATCATATATAATATAGGCTCAACTATATATATGTGAATATGTACTTTAAACTATTTTTATAGGTTTATATATCACATCATCTTTCATAAAGACAAGGACTCCATTACATTACTAAAACAATTATTTTGACTAACTCCAAATCATAATAATGGTAATTATTTTCAACAATAAATAAATTTACATGAGGTATAAGATATAAAAATTTCATTATTAATCATTAATCATCATATAACATTATTATATGCATCTTTATTGATTAAAAAACATATCCACAATAGGGTTTTTTCAAGAACGGTTGAGCTAAATAAAATTCTATTCTGTTTCATGTAATTTTATTAACAATAATCTATCCAAATGAACACGTATCTCTTTCTATTTAACATGGTGAGTGGATTAAATAATCATGATAAATTCTCCCCCAAAATTCTATAGTATCTAGAAAAACATTGAAAATAATGGATCTCAATCAATATGGTTCATCAAGGACATTGTTAAAAAACATTAATCATTGATGGGTCCACCAATATAAACTCTCTTAATATGATATTCCCTCAAAAGTGAACCCTTTTGTATAAAAAATAAAAAGTGTTAATTTTTTCTTACAAATTATACTTCCTTAGGTTCTTTAGTAAAATTATAAAGTGATCTTCAATATCTCCATTACTCTTTGAATAGTTCAAAATATTTTCTATATATACTACAAAAACTAATCAAGTTAACCACTAAAGCATATATTTGTTTAATCCATGAAGATAGATTATAAATTAATAAGACACAATGGAATCAATTTATATTCATAGTTACCATATATTTTATGAAATTTTTTATCAGTTATATACTCCTTCTTGACCCACAATTGATGGAATCTAAAATAAAAATCAATGATGACAAAAATTTGACCTACATCCCATTTTTTGAAAAAAAATCATTATGGGATAGAGGATACAAGTTCTTTATTGAGATCACATTAATTTCCCAATAATCTTGGTAGAGTCGAATTGACCCACCTTTATTCTTTTAAAAAATAATAGGTTTCACAACTAGAATTTTATTTATTTTGGATGGTCTATTTGTGAATGGTTCCCAACACAAATAGCATATTTCTCATCTTAAAAAAACTATTTTTTACGATAGTCCATCATAGAAAAGTTATTTTTATAATAGGTATATTCTCTACGACATCAAATTATTTGTGGTTATATATAAATGTTCTTTTCCAATAGGATTTTATACACATCAAAAATAATTTTTATGAAAAAAATTATCAATTTAAAAATTAAAAATTTAAAAAAATTAAATAAACAAAATATATAAAATAGTATACATCTAAATTAATAACAATATTATAGATAATATGTTCATTCAAAGATCATAAAACTAAATGTTTTGAAAAAAGTAATCATCAAATGTGAATGGGGTGGACAATTAGAGGTGGGTGGAGGGAACTCCATCCATATAACCTGTTTCAGTTATCAAATTTTCTCCACCATGTGCTCATTCTTCTTCTCCTTCCATCGATGATACTCCTCCCACTATTGTCAATGTTTTCGAAGAAGATATTCTTTCTCCCTATGTCTAGTATCTATAAACTTATTCAAAGCATGTAGCATGTCTTCATACTTTAAATAAAATGTTTATTACATTCCAAGAGATCCCATAAATATGGATGACGATCATGAAATAATACCAAAATAACTGCCTAGATTCAAACTAGAACTAATACCGATATCTCAACCTTTCTCAAAAGCATACTAAATGAGCTACATCCATGATATGTTATCAAATTCGGATGCACTGGTGTCCTAAACCTTAGCCTTGACTAAACACTTATCTTTTGTGTGATACTTTTTGACTTATAATAAGAAATTAAAATGTTATTTGAAATAAGAATAGTTGAGATATTAGTTTTATGTTTTTTTAAAACTCAAATAACATTTTACTGATCGTAATCTGATATTTTTGACCACTAGTAATCACCCCAGTGATATAATTATTTTAAATCCTCTAATTAAAATCTCAATACATAATATAAGGATTCAAAAATTCCTATTTTAATTTAAATAAAACTTTTACATTTAATATTATAAAAATTATAAATTAAAAGTACATACCATGTGTTTTCAATGATTTTTAAATATACATCTAACATTTATATGCATGACTACCTACCTCCCTCTATTATACTAAACTAATGATGGTCTCCCTAAAAACTATCTCAAATATAGTATGAGAAAAACCCATACAAAAAATGTGAGGAGATTTAAAAGGGTTGATGATTGCAGCCAGATAGTTAAAAAACATGACTCTAGATTTATTAACATTTCACTTCCATAGATTGTGAAAAAACTAAATACAACATTCACACGTACATTCCTCCCATACAACCCAGATATAATCCATCATACTTTATTTTATGAGATACCAAAATACCAAAAAATACAAATAATATGAATCCATTAATTAAATAAATTTTATAATATACAATATTTATTTACATAACATCCAATGATCAAAGATGTGGTTCTAATCATCAATGATGAAGTGATCCCACGTTACACAAGCTCCAGAAAAATAATTTTGTAGAATATCCTTCGCCTATACAATAATAAAATTTGAAAACTAGGGAAAACATAAAAAATAATCATAAAAAATAGTTCATAAAAAATTAATGATAATTAATGATAATCACAAATAATAAATAAAATATACAACTGAACATACCTCTACATGCATGTATCAAAGTCAAGTTGTAGGCATTTCTCAATAATGGGGTCATGAATCATCAATATCGCAAGACTGTGACCCCTTTGATTTGGTGATAAACTATCATAAACTTGAGGGTGAAATAATGAAGTATAATGCTTATTAGTATGATGTATATCCTTCTTCAGGCTATAGAATATCTCATCTAAATCTCCATTATCCATCTAAAACATAAAATAGTTTTATTATCAATTTTTTTAACATAAGTAATATGTATATATATATATTAATTATGACTATAAGAAGCCTATAATTGTGTCATTATTAATTTTATTCTCATATATATATATAAAAGTGTTAATAACTTCATATTCATCATTATTGTCATTAATCTCTGTTGGATCATTCACTTCATCATCTATTGTTCTTTCAAATTCATCGATAATAACATCAACATAATCATCACCATCGACCTATAACTAGGGGTTTCATCATAGATATTCAGGTCTCTTTATGGAATATATGTATTTGGATCTTTCTATTGAAAAAAATACAATTTTGTGCACTTCCGAAGAACCACATTCACTTTGAGTAAACTAATTTTCATGAGATTCCATTTTTATAATAATCCAACAATCTGTAAACTCTCTCGAATAAACAAAATAAAAGGAATAATAAATTTTATGTGATCAATGATATAATATAATTGGATTACTTAGTAAAATAATCCTTTTATATTTAATATCAATGATTCCATGGCGTAGATGAATCGAAAACCCTCAATCAGTATTAAACCTATAACATTTAAAAATTGTTCCATAATTATATCCCATGTTAAATGGTTCAATTATTTCACCCATAATGTCGTAATAGTCATATTAAAAATATCTAAGAGTACAACCTCTAAAGAAAATAAAATTTTTCAATTTTTGGACTCAGTATATATATGTGTTCAAAATTGAGGACCATTCAACTTATATACATTATAATATTTAACCATTTTTATGGTGGGATACTCAGTACACACAAACGAATGTCAATCTTATTAGCATGTTGTGATACCAGAAAAATTATTAAAAATTATAAATATAAAAAATTAAAAAATGATTTTATATGTCAAACCATAAAAAAAATTTTAACAGTATTTTAAACAGATTGGAAAAATAGTGGTGGATACATTATTCAAGTGAATCTACTATAATTGTTTGAAACATTTTCTTGATATGATCAACATATAATCTTTAGATAAAATAATTTAAATTTCATTTTATAAAAAATATAAATAAAAAGTGATAGTAGAACTCACTATACAAATCATTTCATTACTTCACAGTTAATAAGAACATATGTATGGTCATAATAATGTTAAATATTTGAAATTTGTCTTTCATGGACAACACCAATGCTATTTTCAGGATAATTAAAACTAATAATTTAATATTCGTTACATCATATTCATTCCCATATTTATATAACATTCAGTTATATTTTAATGAATATTCAGGTTGGAAATAATAAGATCAGAAATAAGAAATTATTTCTTGAAATTACACTTCTGTAATTGACCCTTCAACTGATTAATTCTAAACTATATTTTTCTTCAATTTCTCTATGAATCTCATGTATGAGTATATACCTTAAAACTTTATCATCCCCCTAATTTTTTATATGAAAAATGTAATACCAAATGATCAATTTAATAAGATAAAGTTGGTGGAAATTGTTTTTGGGTTTATATAAAATTAAAACATCATTTTCATGTACTATAGTAAGTGCATCATAGTTTTTTGACACTGTGAAAATTTAATAAAAAATAAATGAAATTTATTTTATAGAATCCTAAAATTAATAATTCAAAAACCTATAAATCCAATCAGTATATGTATTTCAATTATAACATGACAATCATTTATTTTTAATTTGGTAATATCACTATTTCCAGCATATAAAGAAAAATTGGGACATAATCATTTGGAAGCCTTAAATCCACAATCCAGTAAAAACATAATAATTATTTCTCTTTGAAAACTGTATAAGACAACTGTTATATGTCATTTTGGAAAAACTCAAGTTCTGATCAACATTAAATATGGAAAAGATCTAATATTTCCTTCAAATTATCTTTGGTCTAACTAGGTGTGTCCATAACTGTGTAAGATATATTACCAAATTTTTTCTTCTCTATATTCCTAATATCTTACATGTGATAGACCAACAAATCTGACCAATATGGAAGATCCCAAAAAATAATCTATTTTTTCAAATTATGATCTTTCAAAAATCCATTTTTTACTATAGGATGTCCAAATGTAATGGTAGGTAGTGAAGATAAAATAGATACTAAATAAATTATTTAGATCATTTTTTGATTTTTATCTCTTTCTATTATACCCATTTTAAAATTCTTTTCCCTTCTTTCAGAAAAGATAATTGATAGGAATAAATCTATGTTGGAATTATTAAAAAAATATGGTTTTCTTCTATTGATGATCATAAATTCTTTACTGTCCCTGATAAAATATAGACATGATTTTGGACAATGTGTTATTCAGGAAGATAACATTCCATAAGATTGGAAATCAGTAATATTCCACATTAATGCAGTTTTAATTGGAAAATTTTTATTTCAAAAAAACTTCATATGTATTGACATATTTAATTAGTAATAAATTTGACTCATCAATCAATGTATTCAAATAAACATTAATATTCAATTTTGGTGGTCAATTAATTAATAATTTATTTAATATAGATGGCTCATTCACCAATATCCAAGTAGGTATGTTGTGAGAAGATATAATGATGGGATAATGTGAATATTGACAATTGTGAGAACAAAATGGAATAAAACCAATAGTGGAAATTATCAATCATACGTTATGGGATTCTAAATAAAATGATGGATGTACCTAGTGAAAATATTTATATATCCAACCATAACATGGATGAATTTTGCTTTTAAATATTTAAATATTTCATTTGTTCTTAGAAATTAATGATTCTCTATTTTGATACATAGATAACAATCACATTTTGGGTCTAATTTGGAAATACCTCATTTGTATAATAGAAAACATTATAGACTGACTTTGTTGAGCCTCTTTGTAACTCAGTTTTCAACATGTATGAAAACTAGCTAATGACTTATCTCAATATAATACAAGATTCTTTCATTTGAACATGAATTAATCATCTGATAATAATGAACCAAAATATGAACTAGCTTATTTCAATCATATAAATTTTTATAAACTGGATTTTCTTAGGGAAATAGTTATTTAAAGAAAGAGAATTTCTGATCAAAAAAATTATCTGAAATTAAATTATCTTATTTAAAAGCCATAAACATTTTAACCACATAAAATTTTCTTATCCTGTAATCAGGATGTAAGGCATCCTTGGTAGACTTAAATAACCCATAAAATCAATATTTATTTCACTCAGAAGTTAAATCAATATCATTTTGATTTTTTTATTCAATAAATAAACGAGGTACATCTTATAAAAAACTATAATACTATAATGGATCTAAATGAAAATTATAAATATCTTATCTATAAATGAATTAAATATGTTTATACTAAAAACCATTATCATTCTAAAAAAATAAAATGAAATAGTTGAACCCCAACATTTTAAAATGATTCACATCTTTTTAAAATCACATTTCATTCATTTAGAATTAATTTCCCCTTCTGAAAAAATTTCATATTTTAATGTTATAATTGATAAAAAAATATTCCACACCATTAATATATACAAGAATTATACAAGAAATATGTGGTTTCCTTTTATGATTTATCCAATAAAATATCATGTAATAAAGGCTATTTTCACATAAATATTATATATTTTTATAAATAAATAAAAAATAAAAACACTACTTATGATTAATCCAATATAAATAATAGATTATTAGAAAACAAAAAATTGAAAAAAATTGAAAAATTACTTTTAAATATTATCAATTTTTTAATTAAAACTGTTTTTTCTAATTACCAATTTTTTCACAAATTAGGGCTAATTATAATTAAAGGGAATAGATATCCATCCAAAGGGAATGAGGTAAGTAGGGAGTAGAGGGGATGAGGATGATGATAGAGTGGAATAATTATAATTCCCCTGAGTTCAGACTGTTTAGAGGACATACATTCTTGGGTACACTCACATGTTTAAAAATGACTACAACTGCTCCAAATAGTGAGAAAGTAGGGGAACTAGAATTATTTCACTCAATAATCATTATCTTCCCCTCCACACTATTCTTATCTTAAGGTAATCAGGGACTGGAGGGGACAAGGGAAATAATAAATAGAAATAATTTTTGTTCCTCTTAGTTTATAATGATTCGGGGGAACTTTATGGATAAACACGTATGTGATGGTAGAAAATGTAAGTGTAAGAGATAAAAAAGACACTCTTAGTAGACTATTTATATTTTTCGATTAAATCAATCAATATGAGAAAATCTTTTTTTTATCATTAATAATGAATTTATATTACTAATTACCCCTAATTTTGATTAATTATTTATGACTATTTAAAAATTCTTCTCATTGCATATTTTTTATTAATTAAAAATATTTATTAATAATTGACATTAAATATTTATAATTATCATTAATTTTTACAAATTATGGAATAATATAGCTAATTTTTACTAATTACCCCTAATTTGAGTTATTCTTTACTAATTACTGATAATTATACCTATGGTTTAGAAATTTCTGCAAATTATTTTTAATTACCAATCATTTTCAATATTTATCACTATTTTCCACTAATTAATTCAAAATATAGAAAATATTTACTAATGACAACTAATTAGAACTAATATTTACTAATTAACACTAATTACCACTATTATTTACTAATGAAAACTAATGAATTAAAATTATTAATAATTATAACTAATTTCAACTAATTTTTACTGGTTCGAGTTAGTTTTACTAATTACATCTAATACTTGTTAATTTTATCTAATTACCTCCAATTGATTCCAATTTATACTAATTACAACTAATAATTTTTAATTAGTGATACTTTTAATTAATTACTGCTAATTTTTACTCATTACCGCTAACTGCCTCTAAATTTTACTAATTTCTGCTCATTTTAACTAAATGTGGCTTTTTTTTGAATTACCACAATTTAATGTAAATTTTTACTAGTTATCACTAAATATCACTAATTTTTACTAATTACCACATTTTTTCTAATTACTTTTACTTACTGCTTATTTTTACTAAATACACCTAATTATCAAAAAAAATTACTAATTATAGCTAATTTTTACTAATTATTTCTAATTTTAAATAATTCCCAAAAGAATTTACTAATTATTTATAATTTCACCTATTTTTTTAAATTTTTCAAATTAACTTTAGTGAAAAATATAATTATAACTAATTTTTACTCATTAACAAAAAAATATTAATTACTGCTATTTTTTAAGAAATACCAATTTTTTTTTCTAATTATTAACAATTATTACAATTTATTGCTAACTTCCTCTTATTTTCCATAATTATCTCTAATTATTATTAATTACCACTAATTTTAACTAATTACAATAATTATTTATTTATTACCACTAATTACAGCTAATTATTACAAATTATTTTTATATTATTAATATTTATCAATAATTACTAAATTCTAAAGTTAATTCCAACTAATTACAAATTATAATTAATTATTACTAATTAATTTATATTATTATTAATTAATCCTAACATCTATTTTCTATTACTAAGATATTTTTATTGTTATTAATTATTTTTCTCTTATAATAAATTACTACTAATTATAAGTAGTTTCTGCTAATTGTAAATAAATAAATATAATTATTTATAATTAAAAAACATTATCGTTAATTAAGAAAATTCCTGATTATTAATAATACTACATTCTAAATTAAAACTAAATAAATAAATTATTAATTAAAAAATATAAAAAACATCAAAATTGATTCTTTTCATAAATAAAATATTCATGTGTGTCTAGAAATATTACTTACGATGAAAATTTAAAAAAATTAAATGAAGTGGTAAAATAGTTTAAATGAGTGAAAAAATAGGGAAATGAGAGGATAATAGAGTAGATATGGTGAATAAAATCAATTGGGGGCATATATATTTGTGTGTGTGTGTTAGATTAGTAGTGAAGTGTTTTTTTGTGAAGGGAATCTCGTCTCACATAGTTTTATTTGTGAAAAAAAAACCATCGCAATTATTACCCTACTAAAATAATGTGGCGATATAAAATCTATTTCTGATGGAAACCATAGTAAACAATATTTTTCTGATATATTATTTGAGATGGGTTGTATATTCTCTTCACAAATAATCACTCTATCGAATAGTATTTTTGATGGGAAATCGATTCCAATCACAAATTAATGTTTCCAACACATTCAAAGCATAATTTCAAAAATAATTTATGAAATTATGGGTTTTTCATCATAAACAATAGTAAAAATATAGTTATATGCATCATGAATTGCATACCATCTCAAATATTCCTTACTAAAGGACTATTTTTTATGGGGATCTAGTCCATCACAAATAACCTATTGTTATTAATTGTTCTTATCATAGTGTGAAACCTAAGGTGACACCCATGGATGAATGAGTACCTTTTAAATATTCTCATTGAGTTTCTTCTTTATTTTCTATAACTTAATTGGGGACATTCTATATGAGGTCTTTAAAATGGATGTGTCACTCTGTATGAGTTCTACTAAGAACTAGACTTCCCATTTCTGTCAAAGAATGTAAAAATCTTCTACAAAGACATGAACAAACTCATGGACAATAGAAATATCTTCGATGTTGAGTTTCATCCCAAACATCAAAGATAAACACCCCATTTTAATAGGAATGAAGACCTATACAGTGGATGTAATCTCTTTTAGAAGATCATATTTATTATCGCACTAATAGATGATCATAGGATAGTTTGTATTAACAAATGTGACTTCCCTCCATCTATAATTAATGTGGAATTTATGTTGAGAAATACATCCCATATATAATATAACATCAAATTTAACTAGAGGGGGAATATATATATTTATATATTTGTAAGATACACATTCCCATAAAAATCAATCAAGGATGATCTGTACACCTGAGATGCGATCATCATATCATTAAGGGTTTTTAATCCTAATTCAAAATAAAATCATTTGGGTGTTATTTTAATTTCACAATAAAATTTATCTGGTATAAAATTGTTGTTAGATATAGAATGAAATATGAAATTCGTAGTTCTATAGTGGATGGTAAGTGTACCATTTGTAATTCCATAACCCGAGATATACAAATGAGTTCCCTGAGCTGGTCAACCACATGGTGTCAAAAACACCTCCTCATATTATATTTTCTTACAACAAGTAGTGAGGGTCCGAGGTGGTACAATGGGGATACTATAAACTCATAATAAAATTATCACAATGGTTAAAAAAGGATAAATAAAGGGAGAATAATATAACCAATAACAAAAAATTAAATCATATAGATAAGATAATCACAAACTATCTATCAAAGGAATATCCAGTACCATGAACAATATGATGTGATATCATGCCTCTAAACAAAAAAAAAGGAATATGAATATATTTTAGTAGGAACACATTCATTTAGGTATATAAAAATTACCAAAAACACAAAAATATTATCTCTAGATAGTATGAGGAACCACTACTCAACCCTCTTTTCCCTTCTCCCATACTATAATCAATCAATAACTAGAAACTGGATTCTTTCCCATATTCCTACCAGAATCTATATAATCTTCCAGGGAGCCATCAATAGCCTGGATAGGGCATTAGTAAGACTTATTATGTGACTTTATATGGTGTCTATAACAAATCTAGTCTATGAATATGAACTATGACCGTGTAAAGAAATAAAAGGTATGATATAAAATGAATAACAGGTATTATAGATGGGTATAAGTATATATCATTTATAACATTCTATCGGTAAGAAGTATCTGGATTAGCTTGCACCACATGTGAATATAGTATAAGACCTACATGGGCTAGGTCCCAAGTTAATAATCCAGGGGACCTATATCCATATATTGAAATGCACATAGGAGTTGCATGTTCCATAACTTGATCTTCCCTTATGGGGAATACTATAATAATCTTATCTAGGGACGCATGTTTCAAACCTTGATACCTTGAATGGTGACATACCGAGATGTAGAAGGTTTCATACCATTACTACTGTCATTGTTATACAATAAATAAATTAGTTCCCTATGGTAAATAATTTACATCCATACCATTAGTCAATACGTGCCATACCATTACTCAATAGGGGATATATATTTAATATATTTTGTTCCATACCATTAATCCATAGGATTCATAACTTTATAGAATATGTGACAAACCTTACTTCTGTATTTATACAACCATTTAGTAACATTTAATTGCATTTAATAACAAATTAAAAGATTAATGACCCACTCCCACTATTTATTTTAATATAAAAGAGATCCAACTACAAGGATGGTGAGAAAGCACACCTAACAGGGTGGTTCATCATAAGTAATATATAATAACACACCTCATGGGGGCTCGGGTGGAGGTTCTCAATCATCATCCATAATGTTGTTCTACAAGGGAGACCTAAAATATGTGTAATAATTAATTTAAATCATATCATTTAATTTAGATGAAAAAACGGAAAATTCCATCATGCAGAAATATAGGGTTAGAAAAATGACCATCAAAACATGTGGAAAAAGGAATATACCACAATCCTTATGAATGTGGTAGATTTATCATCTAGTATAGACCCTTTTCATGGTCTAGATCACAAGGAAACATAATAACAGAAAAATTTCCTAAAAATTGGGTGTATAATCTCACAAATTACAGTTTCATTGATAGAAAGACAAATTATGAAAAGGTACTACATAGTGGATCACTTACCAAGAGTAATCCAATGAGATGACCATATCTAAATTCTAATGTCGAACAATATAATTATCAACAAACCTAGTTGGCAAGCAAAGAGAATATTTAACAAGAGAAAAATGAGCCTCATGACCATGGGTATTAAGAAATTAACAAGTGAATTTAATATATAATCCAATAATGGAAAAAATTTATTTTAACCCAAATTATAGGGGTCACACATTTTGGCCAAATGATTTTCCAATCCATGAACCAAATGTGTGACATGCACTATCTGTGGAGGAAACTCTCATGGATCATACGCACAATTTGAGAAAACGTGTGAAAATTGTGATATATGGATTTGTTAATAACTGCAGTTGTTTTTAATTTTCATGCATCCTGGGACTTATGGTTAAGGAAAACTATGTGACTTGATTTATCTCATTGAAATAACTCATACTATTAGTAGAAACCATGAATACAGGGATCAATGGTCTCTAATAACGGTGAACCACCTTAATTTCATCCAATGGTCATGGTTCTGGGCTCTGAACAAGCCCAAGAAACCAACTTTTCATCCCTATAATTACGAGGTATTCATATTTGGTTAAAATTAAGTAATTAAACATAATATTACAAGATTTTTTCCTCATAGAAAAACTAGGTCCTTACATTTTTTCCGCAATTAAAGGAACTCATTCTTAAGTATCCCTTTTGTGGTTTCTAAGATGATGTCTAAGAATGACTTTCGTCATTTGGAAATTACATCAGCCTCCTGATCCATGGTCTCATTCTATACAGAGTCATTCATCCATAGAACCTTCCCTAGAGAGACTAAGCTACCTCAAAGATCCTTAGTGATCTATTCTATGATACAGATATGATGCTCACCAAAGGATTCATTAACCTCTATCACTATTGAATTATGCTGGAAGATGTGAAATGGGTCTAAAAATATTAAAGGATCTATGAATCATGGAAGATGAAGTTCATATCCTGATAACTATTTGGTAATAGAAACTGATGGGCTAATGGTCTGATGCTCTCCAAAACCTCAAAAGGACCAACAATCCGAGGTGAAATCTTCCCTTGCATTCTAAACTATCCATGCCCCATTAAATTGGATACATTGAAGAATACCCCATCCTTGACCTCAATCTCCAGATGTTTTTGATGAAAATTGGAATAATATTTTTACATATACTGGGCTCTAGACATACTATTTTGAATCAGATAAACCTACTATGAAGGTTTGTGAATGAGATGAGGCACAAGTTAAGCTGCATCCCTTGACACTAGAGAGCACATAAACAATTAGGACATCCTTTGACATAATTCCTCATAGTGTTAAATTGGAATAATCCTATGCATTCTGTTGTTATAATAAAATGAAATGAGTGATATGTTTTCCTCCCATGAACCTCAAAAATCATGGAAAATTTCTTGAATTGTGTCTTCTAAAACTTGTATTGTCAATTCGGACTGCCTATATGTCTTTGGAAGGCATGTTGTGCTTAGAGGCACCTATATACCCAACAAACTCTGCAATCCTCTCCATAATAAAGATTTAAAATTAGAATCCATTTCTGATACAAAATCATGTAGAACAATAAGATGTCAAAAAATCTTCTAGACACAGATCCAACAAATATCATCTTTTGATATTGCCTCTTTGATATATAAAAAGTGATAAACATTGGTGGGACTTTCAATGATGACACATACTTTATCATTTTTTCATGGGGACCATGTTAATTCAGTCAAAGAGTCCATGGTAAGATTATCCCTTTTCCACTCTAAAATTTCCAATTGATGTAGGATCCTTTGTAGTCCCTTTTGTGCTACCTTCACCTTCTAATAAGTGGAACACCGAGTATCAAAACTAGTAATCTCACTTTTCATCCCTGACCACCAATATTATTGATTTAGATAATGATACCAATTAGTAAGACTGGGATATTCTATCTAATAATAGCATTATACTCTCACATGAATTACTTCTAGATGTATGTATGAATTCACACTCCTCCATAGATACTCAATATCTCATCATCATCAATGATCCATCCTGGAAGTGGTTACTCTTCAAAAACACTCTCCCTTAGGAATAAACCTTCACGACTTAATTTCATTCTCATCATTACTCTCTATATGAGTGAAGAGGTCAGTATTAAATATAAAATATTTGGATATCAATGATGATCATGTAAATTTAAATGAATTTATCAGAACAAATCCATGAGTTTCCAATTTATACAGCCTCCTCCACTGCCTGTTTTAGGACCATCTAGTTCAATGTATTTGAAACGTCATTATCCTTTCTAGGTGTATAATAATGGCCAAATTAGAAGGTCTATATGTACTAAACCCACCTTCTTTGTTTTAGATTCATGTAATATTGTGGGAAAATTACTTGAGGCTCTTGTGATGCTGAAATATCATTAAATTCTCTCCAAGATAATAACACCTCCAACAATACAAGACGTGAACCACTACTAAGATCTCAAGGTCATGCATTGGATTATTATTCTCATGATGCCTCAATTGGTGAGACTCATACTCAATGACCAGATTATCTTGAATTGTAACTGCTCCTAGCCTAATACCGGATGCATCACTATAATCAATATAACATTTTACCAACTCTATTTGAATTAACACATGTTCTGAATTCAGTCTCCATTTCAACACCTCAAAAGGTTGTCTCTTAGGATTCTAGATATAAATATGTGACTCTCATCATAGTCAAACTTGTAACATGTTTTGATAGGAATTATAAGTCATGAATAATGTGTTTGTGATTTTTGGATATCCCAAGGAAGCTATGTATGTCAAAAACCATCATGGGATGCTCCTAGGTGACCAACACTATCGACTTATCAGGGTAAACTGATAATCCATCCTATGAGATTGTGTAACCTAAGAAGTCGTAATTATTGATCGAAAAGTGGAATTTATTGAGCATAAAATACAATTAGTTCTCTCTAAATGTATTTATAATGATCTCAAGATGTTTGAAATGGTCATGTTGAGTAAGATAATATTCCAATATTTCATCTGAAAATACTAACAAAAATGAATCCAGATATGGTTGAAAACATGATTCATCTGTTTCATGAAAACTATTGGTGCATTAATTTGATCGAGAAATATAACAAGATACTCATAAAGACTATACATTCTATGAAACTTCATACGAGGTCTGTTCGAGGGTCTCAATCATACCAAATGGCACCATATCCTTAAATCAATCATGTAGAAAACCCAATATCCTCAAATATGATCAAATTGGGTGTCTATATAAGGAAAATGATATTGTTTATTTACAGTAAGATGATCCAACATCCAGTAATCTGCAATAATACTATGGTTTTTGTATTACTTCATTGATAATAACACCAATGGATCCTAGGGATAAGTAATATGATATATAAATACATTTTCTTTCAAATCCATTAGCAACCTCTTGGGCTCTTGAAACTCAATAGTAGAAATTCAATAAAGATGAATGAATATTAGTGTAGCTCCTAGAACAATATCAATTCAAAAGTATATCAGAGACTATTTTATTCCTTGCAAGACTTTGGAATATTTCTATATATATTTTAAGTGATAGGAATGGATACAGCATGCGATTCTTTGGTGTAGTGTGCCTGAAATAAATTTTATAAAATTTAGTAAGTATGTTTTAAACTTTTTGTGTGAAGGATGTGAGATATTTCTCAAATGGTTTATTGGATCAGAAATCTAAGTTCATGGTTGAGTCCATAGTTTAGTATTTACCCTAGGTGGGATATATCTTTTGTAAGCATAGATTGTCTATAGAAAATGTTATTGGGGATGTAATCATAAATAAATTTATTAAATAAATTTATTTTATCATGGATGTTAATTATAATAACTTCTGAATGGGGAATCAGATTGGAAATCTTAGAATACCTTTGAGTTTATAAAGTTATTTTTTACCTCAGCACGACATAAAGTGAGAGGGTGTGAGATGTTCGGATCCTGAGACCAGTGGAAGTCATAGTTAAGTGGATAACCTTAAAAAAATTGCATGTTATAAATACTTCGTTATGTATTCTTGCTTAGGATTGGGCCCTAACCCTCCCACAATTGATGAACTCCCTTCTTATCCTCCCATTGGTGAATCCTCGATGAAGCCTTATTGAATAACAACAGATTCGTGTTTAGCGCATTGTCAATGATGAATGGATAGAATTGAGTTAGGATTTTGTTTAGTTTGAATTCTTCATCCCCATCTTCAAATTTTTTTAATCATAAATTTTTGCCTATTGTCAATTGATTCATTCTTGAATGTCTATGTCGATATCCATACTAACAAGAACATTGATATAGACTATGATACCATTTTCTCCTCCAATTTTATCTGTTCATCACGTTTTCTTCATTATTTACTTTTTGGCATGTCGAAATGACAGTACCACTTCACATGGGTTGTGGATATGTATATATTGGGTAACAAGGGATAAAAATATGGGATCATCTTTTTTTTTTTCAAGTTGAATCGGTGGTTTAACAGAGAGCGGAAGGTAGATCCAGGCCATGCGGGTCAACCAGGATATGATTCGATGGCGGGCGGTCCATGGTATCTTGACTATATGGTACGATCAGTTTACAATGGCATGAGAAGGTGGTGCGAGCAGACCACAGTGGGGCAAGCAGGCGGTGCCGACAACCCATTGCAATGGGATCAGTTACTGCAAGAGGGTCCAGTGAGATAGCCAGTGTATCCGAGGCGTACAAGGAAATGGTAGCCATTAAAAGGCTAGAGAATAGTGAGACGGTGTCCATGGTGGTGCCACGTGAAATGTTGGGGGGTGGAATGTTTTCTAAAAATTAATGAAAATAATAATATTATTAATAAATTTAATAATAATATTTTTAAAATGGTTAATCTATGGTAAATTTACCATGCGGCGTCTGATTGATGCACTAACAGTGGTCACATGACCAAATATTTAGGGAATACTTTTTAAGACCAATGTTGTGTACCTTTCTCCTACCCCGGGATCGATTCTATAAAATTCCATAAAATAATAATAATATTATTATTTCTGAAATGATGATTTGAAAGCAACTCTTAAATGGAGAATCTAATTGATGTGACATCTGCGGTAGCGCGGCTGAATTTTTGAGATGGCCATTTTGAGACCAATATTGAATGCCTTTTTCAGGATTGCAGAATGGGTCTATGAAACATCCAAATAATAATAATCTATTATTATTATTATTGCTTTAACATTCCATAATCCATGCATGTGACATCCAATCGATGTGTCGTTAGCAGCATTATGATCCTAACATGGAGGAAGATGTTTCAAGACTAATTTAGGTATTTATATCGATATTGTGTTGTTAGACCCATGAATCCTGGTTTGGGTGTGTTGCGGTGAAAGTGAATTTTTTTAAGGGGTGTCCATTTTGGAAAAATTAATAGTCAATGCCATGAATTTTTCTACAATAATTGAAATTATGTGATCCACGTGTTTTATTTCAAGATGGAGGCATGGGACCTATGAAGTACCATTTTTGTACGATGCTGATAGATAAATTTTATTCACCGGGTGTCCGATTCGAGTGAATGAATAGTCGATATTCTGTTCTTTTCTAAAAGGATCTCAATGGTGTGATCATTTTGGTTATATAGGGCAGTTTGTCGAGGCATACCGGTAAATGAACGTTTTATCCTTCTAGATAGTGATGAGCGTTGTGCACTTATCACATTTTTTCCTGATGTTCCATGTACTCTGGGAGTATACTCGCATGCCTAGGGATACTGGTGTATAGTTTAGTACCTAAGTACGACTCGGTACACTACTACGTGATGAGCCAGGGTCACATGTCGTGTGAACCGCATACACACCGTGTACCTATTTATGAATCTTACCTCTCACATCTCCTTCTTCTAGACTTGGATTTTTGGCCCGCGAGTAGCATATCCTGAGTTTTTTTCTACGTGGAACATTATAGTTCCCTCCATTGTGGATTTCGAGAATTAAAGTGGGATGTTCCTGGAATGATGTATATTCAGGACATGCCTAACTGCAACTATGATCAAGTGTGTTTATTAGAGATTTTCATGCTTACCCTCAATCTATCAGGGATGGTGTGTAGTTCCTCAGTTCCTTTTAAAAGTTCCATTCATTAGGGACATCCATTATAGTTCTTCGATTCCTTTTAATTGGAATGTCCATTTAGGGTAGGGTGTGGTTCCTCGATGTCCTAGAGTGGATTCCCCCTGACGCACTAGGGAATGGGTCCTCTACGACAACCATCATAGTGGAATATCCCTGATGCACTAGGGTGTAGTTCATCTGCACCTACTTTCTGGGTAGTACCCTCCAATGTATTACCCTTCACCAGGGTTGGGTAGTGGGTACTAGTTGACTCCCTAATGTTGATCGCCTGGACGTACTATGGCACAGATCCCTGATGACTATAGTGGAATCCCCCTAACACACTAGGGTGCGGGTCCTCTACGGCTACTACTAGAGTGGAATCCCCCTGATGTACTGGGGAACATGTCCTCTACTTTGAGTTTTCACCATCCAACAATCCATATCAATGGAGAGATTTAGTGTGATGTACATTTGGACTCATGAGAAAGAGGGACTATTTACCCACTGATATTCGTCCTTATGGTGAGACATAAAAACATTTGGGTAACTTAGTTCCACCCAAAGTGGATAGTATCAAGGTGTGGTGATTAATCCCTGTTGACTTGTGTGTTTAGGGTGGATGTGTGGGATGTTGGGCATCATTGAAAGATACTTTAGGAATAGTTGGAATCTCTTTACTTAGGATGAGATGTTAGATGGAGATCTTCTTACTCTCATTGGGGTTTTGTTAACTAAGTGTATATATATATATATATATATATATCTTATTTCAGTACCCACTATATAAGTTTTGGTTACTCTCCTTTTGGGAGAGGCGAAGATACGTGGGGTATGCCACATTCGTTCTATGTCTAGATTATCATGGTTGGATGAGTCTACTGTCCTACTATAGGTAGAAAACACCCGATTAGAATTTCATCTTATCACTATTTTTATCTCCTTGTGTTTGGATGAGTTTACATCACTCTCTTGTTAGGTTGAGTTGTACTCTTTCTTTGTTTCTTGTTATATCTATTTCTTTCCTCTTCAATTGTATCAATTAATACTCCCCCATCACCTTTTCAGGGAATCCTACTAAGTATTTTTAGACTCAAACCTTTAAGGGGTTTTCCTATACATGTCATGCCTTATGTAGATGGAAAATCGGTTGATCATGACTTCATAAGATATTAGGGATACAAGTGGTTGGACCGCATACAATATTCATAGATTAGGATAAAGACGTGGGGCTATTTCATATGTTTTACTTTTTAGTTACTACCTAGTTGTGGAACGTTTCTGGTTGGGAATTTATTTTCCCCCTTTTCTATTTAGTTTACACTACCGTGCTTGGTTTGTTAATATTTCGATGCATGTTTGTGGATTTTTATAGTAGTGCATTATATTATCTTCATTTTCCTATGTACAATTTCATTGACTTGGTTTTTGGCATGTGTATAGGTACATAAGAAATGGACTCCCCATGTTTTTATTTCCTTTATCACTTGTCTCCACAACCTAGCCTATGGAGGCAAGTTTGTGGCAGTTGTGGATCAAGCCCTAGCATGGGTCCGATAGTGAAACATATGTATCAGAGGTGGTTCGGACCATGGGTAATTGTTCGGACATTTCCCTAAAAAGGTCTTGGTTGGGTTTTGGTAAATAGTTTCAATGTGTCTAGATTGCAGCTCTCAGGCCAAGGAGTATAGTGATAGTATGGTGGCTGGCGTATACATTCACCAGGACGCGTACTACATGCTTGTTAACTCGAAAACAAGAGATATTTGTTGTAGATATCAATGGTATATGAATCATATAGTATGGAGTATTTTATTTTACTTCATGAGTTAGATTTAAATATATATATATATATACTCTCATTTGACTACAGTACACCTTGAAAAGTTTCAAGATTCCACCATGATGATAGCCAGCTAGAATACTAGATCTAGTTCATTATGATGATTCTGTGAGAGATGAGACCTCAGTTCAGGGTCCATCATATGATCCCCCTTCCTTTGAGTGGGTAGGTAGCATCACCTTCACCTATTCAGAAATAGTTAGTCCTAATAGGGAAGGTAAGGGATGTGCAAAGGATGAGCGCACTCCACATGTTCCAGCACTATAGACCACTGGGGATTGGGGGTGAGACATATCCTCAGGTAGTATAGTATTGGAGAGATTTGGTGTTTCGTTTCTTCAGTCTTTTTCGGACCCCAAAAACTTCGATGGTGGCTTTGACTGCCATACTCTTCCTTGGAGCACCTGCGTGTTTGTCGTGTGTGGTTACTCAGAAGCACGAGGAGACATCCCTGTCATTGGATAGCTTCCAACAACTATTCTATGAGGAGTGTTACCCCCCATTTTTACGATCCATCTGGATTCAGAGAGATTCTAGATCTTCGGAAGGTTGGGGCAATGGTGGTCGAATACGTGATATTGTTTTCATACCTTACTCGGTACCCTCTAGACATGATCCATGATGGATTCTTCTGAGCCTGAAAGTTTGAGAAGGGACATCATAAATAGATTTATGCTAGAGTAACACACTTGGGTGTCCCCACCTATTTCAGGGTGTTGGAGTTGGCACTGGTGACAGAGAGAGTTCTGTCAGTCGAATTCTTGTTAGATGGAATCGGTAGTGGGTGCAGAGAGTGGATACGTCTTCCGATACTTAAAAACATCATATGGAATGACCTCAACATTGGAAGCCTCCCCATGATCAGACTTAGACACATGGTCTAGGATATCACAGAGCACTGGGAAAACTTGGGGACGGTAAGTGCTATGCTTGGAATGGTTGAGGTCACATGGCATGAGACTACCCGACCAGACGTGTGGAGAATCTAAGATAGACAGTAGATGGACCCCCACAGTAGAGACCACATCATGATCAGGGATCCCCCATGCTGGGATAGGCTGGTCCATGTGGAGGCGGTTCTAGAAGTGGATGGGGAGGTGATGTAGGTGGTAGATTAAACTATGATATCCATCCACCATCACCACTAGGCGGCCCACATCAGTCTTATAGATCTAGTGTCTGAGGCCGAGAGAAGATGTATGATATGTATTTTTATGATCATGCAGTGCATGAGATGATAAGAGGTACACCAATTGTCTATTCTACTTCTTAATGTAGTAATTTATAGTCATAGTGTGAGGTAATCCTTTATCCCTTCTTCATTCTTGAGGTTTTCCCAGAGTAACATTGGGCATTGGTATGACTCAATGTTTTTGTTGTTCAACGTAAGGTTGAATGAACGAGGAAGATGATTCCTTCCCCTAGACAAATTTTTCGATGCATGAATAACTGTGAGAGTGAATGTGTACCACCCAAGGTGAATAGTATCAAGGTGTTATGGGTGAGTCCATATGATGTGTGTGTTCATGGAAGGGGTTGTGAAGTGGAGTTTTGGTGTAGGTCATGGCATTTCCAGTTGAATTTTTCTTCTTAACCTCTTATTTACAGGGATTCCACTAGTGGGTGTGGAAGAGTCTCTGGTTTGGGGTTACTCTACATAAAAGATTCATGAAGACACACTAGGTATGCCACATGCTTTCCATGCTTATTTTCTTCTGGTCAGATGAGTTTACTCACCTTCCTTGTTTGATGGTACCATTTCATTCTCAACAACAACCTTGATATAGAAGTTATCAAGTACAGTCCATGGTGATGGAGACCCCATGAATAGAACTACATGAATCACTACCTGCTGCCAAAAATAGTAGTCTTCACACTAAGGATGTGGAGACACTACCTTCTGGGGGAGGACTTTGTGGTTTTCATAGAACACCAGAGTTTCAGGCATGTCTTCACTAAGAGAGACCTGAATCTGAGGAAGGAATGATTATTGGATCATGTATAGGACTATGAAATTGAGATAGTCTATATTCTAGGGAAGGAAAACGTTGTATCAAATTTCCTTAGTAGAAAATCCCAGGCTCACCTAGTGTGGGAATCATTAGAGCAGTTATCTTCTCTACAACTAAAACTGGTGGAGAAGGAGGTTATAAGTTTTCAACAGTTGATGATGCTGACTCCATATCTTCTTGAGTGTGTGAAAGAGTCCTTTCTAGGATACATCATATGAAATTTTCTTCATGATCAGATATCCATAAGAGATACATCAGATGAATATTATACAAGATGGAATAACAATATCTTATTTCAGGGCCAAAAGGGTCTTCCTATTGTGACATGAGAGGTGGTGGTGCGAGAGTTCCAAACTTCTCCCTTAGATGTATATATCAGTGCGGTGAAGTTTTATCGGGATCATTAGTGGAATTTTTGGTTTTCCATGAATGATATAATGGGTAATTGATTTTATCTCTTGATGCATCACCTATCAACTTGTGGATGTTGAGAAGCATGTTATGGCATGTTATTTAAGCTTTTATAAACCCTAGAGTATAAATAAGAGAACATATCTAAGGACTTCATCATAGGGATTCCACGCACATCGAAGGTTCATGAAGACATATGGATGATTGTATACCGACTCATAGATTCAGCAGACTTCCTTTCTATTAGGTAGAAGAGTTTAGTGGATTTATTGGGCAGTTGTACGTGCAAGAGATCATCTACCTTCATGGGGAACCCTGAAATATTTTCATCGATCCTAATGTGTGGTTTACTTCATTATTGTGGAGAGTCCTGCATGATGCAATTAGTACCCAACTATGGTGGAGTACATCCTACCCCCCCCCCCCAGGGTAGACCGAGAATATTATCCAAGTGCAGGAGGACATACTATGGGATTGCATGTTGGTTTTCAGTCAGGAAGGTAAGCTATCCCTAAGGTTCTTCGATCCATTCAAGATCATTCAGAGGGTTGGAAAGTTTTCTTACCACCTTTCCCTACCCCAACAACTTGATCAAGTGCACGATGTTTTACACATATTGTAGATGGGGAGATACATTCATGATCCTACGCATTTCATCTATAGGAGCAGACCATATGTGGAAAGATCATTCTTTTGGTTCGCGTGTTTTGGCAGCACAGAAATGTGCATGAGATTCCTTGGGAGTAGGAGAGCCAGTTGTGGGCATAATATCCCGAGTTTTATCACTATATTTATTTTGGGGGATGAAAATGTAGAAGGTTGTAATGATGCAGAGACATTTTTCCCTTTTAATACATTGGAATAATTCTATATATATTTCATGATATATTTGCTGAGACAGAATGCAATTGTGAGGCCCAGTGTTCCTGGAATTAATTTTATAAAAAAATTATGTATATTTTATACTACGCACGTGAAGTAATAATGATATCTATAAAATGGTTGATCAGATTTGAAATTTGATTCCATTATTAAATCCAAATGTGGAATTTACCCTAGGTGAGATATAACTTCTCTTGGTGCAGGTCATCTATAGAAAAGGTTATCAAAGACGTTATCAGAAATACAAAAATTAAATAAAATTATTTTATCTTGGATGTTAATTAAAATAACTTATTAACATGGAATTTTATTAGTTATATGATATAACTGTATAGATTTTAATGTAGTGTTTTAACAAAGAGAGACATAAATTGAGAGGGAACAGGATGTTCGGATCCCACGACTATTGGGTAAAATGGTTAAGAGAATACCCATAACCTAATTGCAAGTTATAAATATGCAGTTTTTGGATTCTTGGTTATGGTTGGTCCCTAACCCTCTCATCATTGACAAACTCTCATCATCTCCTCCCTTTGGAAAATCCTCGACGATTATTTGGTGGATCGCAGTAGAAGCGTGATGAGTGTGTTGTCCATGAATAATGGATTGAATCATCGTATGATTTCATTTCTATTGAATTTTGCAACACCATATTAAAATTCATGAATCATAATTTTTTGTTTTTGTCAATTTCTTCATTCATGAACATCTGCATCGATTTACAAACTAACACTGACATTGATCTATACTATGATACCATTTGTTTCTCTCATTTTTCCATTATTCAGGAGTTCTTCATAATTTAAATTTTAATACATAAAAACGACAATGAATATTTTATCAGGGCGTGGATCTGTGTAGATCATGGACCAAGGGTTAAAAATACGCGATTGCCTCTTTTCTTGGAGTGGAATCGATGGTGTAATAGTGAGTGGAAGGCAGAGACAGTTCATTTGGGTCAACCGGGACGGGATCCAGTGGTGGGTCGTCCAAGATGACATGAGCATACTATAAGGGTGGTCTTTGGTGGCACGAATTGTCGGTGCAGATAGACCACAAAAGTGCGAGAAAGTGGTGCAGGTGGTCTGCGGCAGTGCCAGCAGGCAATGCAAGGGGGTCTAGTGCGATGGTTGGTTGATTCGGGCATGCGAGGTATTGGCAGCTGGCATGAGGCTAGAGCACGACAGGATGGATACCAAGGTGGTGCCACATGAACTGTTGGGGGTGGAGAAATTTTTATTAAAAACTAATTAAAATAATTATATTATTAATAAAATTAATAATATTATAATTATAATGGTTAATCATCATTAACTCCCCCGTGCGATGTCCAATTGACACGCCGACAGTGGTGACGTGACCCAATCTTCAGGGAAGCCTTTTTAAGACCAATACTGCGTACCTTTCTCCTCCCCAAATATCAGTTCTATAAATCACCTTAAAATAGTAATAATATTATTTATTTCTAAAATTTATATTCAAATGCAACTCCTATATAGAGCATCCAGTTGACATGTCATCTATGACAATGTGACCCAATTTTAAGATGACCATTCTGAGACCGATATTGGTTGTCCTCTTAAGGTTTTTGGATCGGGTCCATGAAACTTCCAAATAATGATAATATATTATTATTATTAAATATTTGACCCTCCATAATTCTCACATGCGACGTCTAATCAATGTGCCATCAGTGGAGTTGTGATCCTGACTTTTAGGAAGACATTTCAAGGATAATTTTAGATATTTAAATAGATATTGAGGTTTGGGCCTCAGGAAGCCCAGTTCTATCATGTTGTTGTGAAATGTCTCTTTTTCACTAGGTGTCCTTTTTGGACAAATGAATAGTATATCTTGTGTGATACATCGTGAGGATTACAATGGTGTGATCCATATGATTTATTTCAGGATCGAGGTGAGGGACACAAGAAGAATAATTCATTTGACATGATAAGATATGAAACTTTTTCACTAGGTGTATGATTCAGGTGAATTTTTTTTGATCATGTGTGATTTTATAAAAGGATCATAATGGTGTGATCAGTGTGGTTATCTAGGGCCTTTTGAGGATGCATTCCAATAAAAGTACATTTTTTCCCTTCAGACTAGCGATGAGGGTCATGCACTTTTCCTCCTTTTTTCCAGATGTGTCACGTACTCTGGGAGTACACTGGCACACCTAGGCGTAATGGTTTAATGTTTGGCACCCATGTTTGTCTAGGTACATAGCTAGGTGATGAGGCAGGGTCAGAAGTCATGTGGGTCCCATACGCACCGATAAACTCTTTATGAATATTCTTTCTCCTATATCCATCTTATGGACATGGATTTTGACCCATGATTAGCCTATAAAAACTGTTATTCTGCATGGAACATGATAGGGCCCGATGTTAGGAATTTTGAGATATGATGTTATATGTTCTGAGGATGATGCTTATTTAGGCGTTGTTCGATAGTGGTTGTGATCAGAAAGCATTATCAGTGATTTCTCGAATACCCTCTATACAAGAGGGATGGGGTGTAGTTCCTCAATTCATTCAAAGAGGTATAATCTATCAAGGATGGCCAGTGTAGTTCCTTTATGCCTTCTGAGTGGAATCCCCCTACCTGGTTAGGTATGTGTCCTCAATGATCTAGAGTGTAATCCCCCAAACACACAAGTGTGTGGGTCCTCTATGATGACTATCAGAGTGGAATCCATCTTAAACACTAGGATGTGGGTCTTATGAGGCTACTTTTCAATCAGTACCCTCCAGCATATTACACTTTAGCGGGGCTTGGATTTGGGTATGCATCCACTCTCAGGAGTTGACCCCCCCGACCCACTAAGACGTGAATCACCAACAACTTGAGTGGAACCCCGTGATGCAATAGGGAATGGCTTCTCTACAGACACTATTATAGTGGAATCCCCCCTAATGTACAAGGGTGTATTTCATCTACTTATAGCTTGAAACACCTGACAATGAAAATCAGCGGAGAGACATGGTTTGATGTACCTTTAGACTAATGAGAAATAGGGACTCTTTATCCACCTATATGCATCCATGTGATGTGGCCTAAAACTGTGAGGATGATTCAGTGCTTCCCAAATTGGATAGTTTCAAGATTTGGTGATTGATCCCCTGTGACTTTCATTTTCATAGAGGACATGTGGGATGTTGGGCATCATTGGTGGATACTTATGGAACTTTTGTCGACTCTTTTCCTGGGATATGCTATGAGATGGATATCCCCTCACTCTCATTGGTGTTTCCTTGACTGAGTATATATATATATATATATATATATCCTATTTTAGTACCCAATAATTGGGGTTTGGTTACTGTCCATTCGAGAGAGGTGAAGACATGTGGGGTATGACATGTGATTTTCTTTTTTATCTTCTCGTGGATGGACGAGTCTACACTCCTACAATAGGTAGTGAAAATTAGAAGATAATTTCATCTTATCACTATTTTTAGATCCCTGTTTTTGGATGAGTTTACTTCACTCACATATTAGATTGATCTATACTCTTTCTCTATACCTAGTTCTATCTACTGATTTCCTATTAATTTGTATCTCTTACTACTCCCCCTTTTCCTTTCCGTGGTGTCTTACTATGTATTTTTATACTCACCCCTGCTTGGCCTTTTCCCACACGTGTCGTGCCTTATAAAGACAACGAACATATTGATCATGACTTCAGAGGAGCATAGAGATATGAGTTATTAGACCATTTATGGTAGTGGTAATTTTGGATACAGGATCGATGATCTCTCATATGTTTTACTTTTCATTTACTTCTTTTTTGTGGAACATTTCGGGTTAGGCATGTATTTTTTCCTTTCCCCCTTCAATTTACATTATTGATCTTGTACTTTTTAGTGGTTAATGAATGTTTGTGGTTTATTTATAGTAGTTTTGTATATTTTTCCTTTTCCTCTTTACTTTTTTATTTATTTGTTTCTGTTCTTGTGTATATGTACTTTGGTAAATGCCTCACCAATTTTTTTGTTCCTTCGATGCTTATCGCCACCCCATGGAAAATGGAGGTGAGCTTGGGGTAGTTACGGCTCGATCCCCATCAAGGGTCAGGTCATGACAACTCAACCTATATTTTAGAAAGGTATTAATAAAATTTAAAACTAGGAAAACATATCAGAAACAATTTACTAAAGTATGGAAATCAGACTATTGTATTACCTAATCTTCCACTTAAAGGATGGCCATGTGGGATATCACTCAACCTAGCCCTAGATGCTCTATGGTTTCTCTACTGAACATGGAATATCATTAACCATTACGATGATAATTATTACCTAAGAATTATATAAATGATACCCTTCGATGATATCATTACACATAGGCATGGTAGGGAACCAACCAGTCCTTCCAAATAATGGCATCAATTCCTTAAATCTTAAGGATGAAGAGGTCCCATAATAATTTATAACTATCTACCTCAAGAGGGAATTCCATACAATGGTTCACACCCTCTCATTGAAATCCTGATAAAGTAATAAGTGCCATCATACCTCAGAAGTACTGAATATCTAACATAAGTCTCTTCATAGTAATTTCCAAGTTGCAACAATTTGAATCCTCTTTATAAAAAATATAAGATACTAAAGGAGGAAATACTAAGATCATACCTCTATCGGTATATTTTATGGACCCATGGTCCATATGTATTGGATTCACTTAATAAATCTGGCTTGATCAATGACCATGTACTACAACTTGACTACCTTTAGTGGCTCCTCTCTATGAACACGAGATATCCTTAGTCATCACTACTCAACCCCATCGACCAACTTATACTAAATAAATTGTGGTAGTATAGATTCCATACTAGAATGGATACATAGATCATGTGTTGGAATAAAAATATGGTGCATATCCTCTCCCATTATGTCCTAATAGGAAGGTCTAACAGAATCTCAGAATATTTTCTATCATGCCACATTTTTTGAAATGAACCAGGTCTCAATCATACTGAGGTTTTAAATGTCCCATGTTCTATAAATAATGACATACTAAAAAACATCTAGTAAATGCAATATAACTGGTACTTCTCTCAAAAGAGGTATTTCAGAAATGCTTTATTCCACCAGATACAACCCTACTAGGTTACGATGTGTATCCAATTTGATATGCTCCTCTAACTTCCCATATGTTTTTTGGAAATATGTGTCAAACTCATTATTTGTAACATGATTTTGAACTAAAAGACATTAACTTGATATTGATTAGGATTATTGACCTCATCCTCATAACTTCCCACTTATTCTAACTCATCAATGGTATAAATTGGTTCAAGTAGTTGATGCTCTTTAAAATGGGTGGAGTAGTAAATAGAAAACACAAAAACCTAATAGAGGTTCATGAACACCCACAAATGGTCAGCCCTCAGGGTCTTAGGGGAAGAGTATTCATAGAATCTAGATTTTAAATCTATCCAAATCACATAATGGTACTAACCATATTGGCTCACAAAATCCCACCCTTATTTGGTCGATCGTGAAGCCATATACATAACAAGATTTAACTTCCTATAAAATTTATTATTAAGGTGATCAAAGAGATATGATAAATTATTAAGACAAAACTATATATCCTAGTGTATATATTACCTTGAAAAAGATGGTGGATGATTCTTTTAAAACTCCCGCATCAACTCTTGCAATGAAATGTTTTGTCACAGGGCTCATTGTATAGTCCTAATAAGAAATATTATTTCCACTTTATACTATGCATCACTTCCCACATTGATAACAACTCGTGGTGCCTCAAGTAGAAATAATGGAAGCAACACTGGGGGATCAGCAACCACCACCTCCAGAGAATGGTCATCAACACCCTTTTTGTGCATGACATGAAGTCATCATGGTTGGGTATCTCAACAAATTCCATGAACACACATTAGATAAGAGTTGATAAAATAAATATTATAGATAAAATAATATTAAAATAACATAGAATTTTAAAAAAATTACACAACCCTCTACTTGATTTAAGAGCTAGGTCTGGGAGATAAAGAAGATCATCAAGAACACAAAAGATGCCACCCACTAACAACTACTAATGTTATGTCTTGGTCAAGATCTTTTTTTCACTACAAGGATCATAATATACTGAATTTAAATTTAATATTATAAGGGAAGGAGACCTTTAATTCTTAATTCACATACCCATTTAAGAGAAAACATATATTAAAATAAATATTATTAATTCATGAATTTACATAATATTATCATTGTCTGATGTACTATTCTCTAATTATTCAAATATAAGCTTTATAAATTGAAATTGGTAGTTCATTTTACCACATTCAGACCTACACATTTCATTAGAAATTATAACAGTTAATATGAGAATATTTTACTATATAAACCATCATTCCAAATCTGTAGTGGTACATTCACTCTTTATATTATAAATTGCATTCATTTATTCAAAATCAACTATCATTCTAGTCCTGTAACCTGACTTCAAATTAACAATTTTAATATAGGAAACACATTTTTGGAATAATGAGATCCATGGAAGTAAAAACTACAAATAATCAAAGACCATAAGAGATAGATAAACCATTGAAAGCTAATTTAATCCAATTATATATGTTCTTACTATGTAATTTCTAATTCAGTATATTTTCCTCCATAGTTGGATCATCATTGATAATTTCATCAAACCAATAATCCATTTTTTCCAATGATTGAATGTACCCCTCCATTTTTACCAAGTTTTTCTTGAGTCCTCTTAACAAAATATAACCTTTCCTTTTCACCCACTCTATTTTCTCATATTATATTCCACTAGTAACAGTCTCCTATATATATTATCAATATCCTCATGTGAGGAATTAATTGAATGAAACTCCTCTAAAGTTTTATAGCCATATTTAATGATAATTTCTCATTATTCCCCATTATCTTCCACCTCATCCCAATCAGTGATGACCATAATAGAACATATGATATCCACCATCGAGCCTTCCTATTTTTTTATTTAAATACTCCATCATACCTCCTTCCATATATGGATGCTTATAATCACTACAAATTATCAAATTTTCTCTATTAATGTTGGAATCACATCCCATAACCATGGCCTTAAACTTTTTTTTCATATCTTATCTCTATTGGTTTGTGTTATTATGAATAGTACTTTTATCATTTTATTTGTGTATTTTAATTAGGATCCAGCTCCCTGAATCATGATTTCCTCTTAGACCCTTTCTCCTATATGGACTGTCAAGCCCTCTACCTTGAATTTATGCTTCAATGTCCCCAAAAAATTGATAAGAATTATCATATATATACTCTTACCCAAGAAAACCATACACTTTATTGAAGTTATCTACACGATTTGATTCAAGATTCTGATCCATCCCTTCATTCTCTAACCATTCAATGCAATTTACATGCATAATAAAAGAAAATACCTTTGATGTCTTGACATGATCTACACCCCACCCCAATTACCTAAAACTCCTGAACCATGCAGCATGTTGTACCTCCTTATCATTCCACATGAGACACCACTTCATGACCATTTTGAATAGCCTCTCTCTCCGCTGACCCCTATCAACTAAAGATTCAGTTTTCCTGAATGCACTGCCTCCATGTTGGATGCGTACTTTGGAGCATTTTTTATTTAATAAATCATTCTTATTGTACATAACCCTTCAATTTCTCCTCACAAAGATGAGGCCTCCACCTATAAATTACACTCCACTAGATCATAGCACATTATGCCATAGACATCAATGAATTTTAGATCATGGTACAAAGGAAATACCTTTTTAGGGTGATATAAAATTTTGATGATCCCTTAGAACCCAACTGGTTAGATATCTCCAAACCCACTAAATTTAGTCTCAAAACATAAAAAATAATCCTATTCCTTTGGTCCATAATACATGGGCTCATAAATACCAAACTCTAAAACCGTTTCCCTATTCTATTGACTGGCCCTTATCACTCATCAAAACACTAGAAGATGACGAACCAATATCTTCTATAAGGATAATAAAACTACCCATGATTCAAAAAAAACTGGTTTTTATTCCAAAAGTCTTCTCCAACAACAATACAAATGAAATCAATTGAAATGCATGAAACATTGAAATCAATTCACATACGATGGTGTAAAGGGTGAGAAACAACACTATTTATTCTATCATAACAAAGAAATCATCCAATAATGTTCCCTGTAATTTGAATTACCAAAAAACTCTTAAAATAAAGGGGGTGTTCTGGAAAAAAACCCAAATCATTCTTTATGGTGATTCATGCTTTATGAGGAAATCATAAGACTGTCAGAAAAGAATGAATTGAAATATTTTTCAGTCTCAACGGAATTTCAGTCATGTAATCCAACAATTCCTCATATAGGGAATGGAATAATGCATGAAATATTAATCCTATAAGGTCCCCCATATTATGATTGAAAAATGATTCCTTGAAATACTCCTTTAAGGGAAAACATTAATACAACTATATAATAAAAAACATAAAATATCATCTATACCACCTAATGGTGGAACCAAATTAAAAGTTATATGATGAATACATAACCATAATTTCCCATTCCTAGTAAATATGGTGTTTATACCAAATGTGCGTCATCTACTCCCAATAATGGATTAAAACCAAGTTCCAACTTATTACTATCATTCTATCTAAGTTTCCCAAAAAATAATAAAACATAAAATATAATGTTAAAATACCAATTTTTAATGTCTCGAACCTAGAGCTACAAAATGGTTCCCTGATCTAGTTGGTCACATGGCCTGAAGCATTCCACCCCCTATACAAGAGGCTGATGAATAATAGTGAGGGTTAAAGTTGGTACAATTTAGAGACTGTACCATTATTCTTTGGGTGACAGAATGGGGAAATAAAATATAAGTATAGGAAGAATAATATCAACCAATAGAATACTGTGAATAATTCATATAAGATAATCATTAACAATTCATTAATGGAATATCCAGTACCATGTTCAATATAATGTAATTTCATGTCTCTATACAGAAAAGGAACATGATAACATGGAATCTTGAATACATGAATACAGGTATATAAAACTAACAAAAAAGACAAAAGGACTATCACCCCAACGAATCATGACCCATAGATTGGTCTTATACTCCCCTAATCCCATTATATAAGGAATCATGAATTATAAAATGGGTGATTTCCCATGTACCTACCTATATCCATATAATCTACTTGGGTGCTATCGGTAAACCAGATAGTGTGTGAGATAAACTCAGTAGGCCACCTCCAGCATCATCAATAAAAAAATAAGTCTATGTATCTGGACTATAACTGTGTGTAGACATAATAGGTATCATATTAAATGAATAAAAGATATTATAGATGAGCATTAATATATAACATTTTCAAGGATCAAACAATAAGTATAAACTGGCTCGATAAACACTACATGTGAATAAAGTGTTAGAACAACAATGGAAATGCCCCATTGTATTAATCTAGGTGGCCTCTTTTCAGAGATGTAAACATACAAGGGACTCGAAGGTGACATAACTTGATCCTCCTATATGGTTTCATTCCATAATTATCATAATTTTGGATACATATTCCACACCTCATTACACTGAATGGTTTCATACCATGATGTAATATGTTTTATACCATCCCTATATCCAGTGTCATAACTTCATTCAATAGTTGGTATATCATTAATAAATAGGTTACATAAATTTTTTCAATAAGTGTTGTACCTTAAGAAAATAGGTTCCATAAATTTTATATATTCAGTTCCATACCATTAATCCATGTGTTCCATATCTTAATTTAATAGGTGTCATACTATTGGTCATTTTTTAGACAATCATTTAATAAATTTTAATAGAATTTATTAACATAAAAATGGAGGCATAACACCATAAGACTATATATTTTAATATAAAAGGTCTCCCACTATGTGGATAGAGAGATCAGGCACCCAAATGGGTGGTTCAACATTGAGAAGACATAAGAACATGCCTGATGGGTGGATCGGGTTGTAGTTGTCAACCTACAACTATAATTATCGCCATAAGGGTTCCCTATAATATGTGTAATGATTAATTAAATGCATATCATATAATTTATAACAAAAACATGATGGTTGATCATGAAGCTGAATGGTGATAAAAAAATTTAAATCAATAAATTATGGAAAATCTGTAGACCACCATCCTTATGCATGTGGTAGATGCATTGTCCAGTATTGGCCCTTAGCTTGGCTTGGATAAGAAGAAAAAAGAATAAAAATAGAATTTTATAAAAATAGGGAATATAATATAAACACAAGATAAAGAAATTTATATAAATAATAATGAAGAAATAATATTATGTTGTAGATCAGGTTCCTATAGTCGAGATCAGATTGAAAAATTTTCATTGAACCTATGAGGAAGGGGAGGAGGAGCTTTAAAGAGAGAAAAATGAGCCTCTTAACTATTGGAAATTAAAAATAAATAAGGGGTTGAAAAATATAACAACTTAAGGGAAAGTTGGCATGTTTCCCAACATATAGCGGTCTCATGGTTTTACCACATAGTTTTCCAAACCATGCCCCACACATTTTCCATGGAGGGAACTCACACGGTTCATGCTCATGGTTTGGGAAACCATACATAAAACCTACTCTATGGATCTATTAAAAAAATTATCTTTTTTCATGGTCATGGATACTAGGTTTCATGGTTAGGGTAAACCATGTATCCCCCTTATTATCATTTAAACACCCCTCATGGTTTGTAGAAATTCTGCTGACTAGGTAGCATAGTTTCTAAAAACCATGCGGCCAACAAATTTCTTCCATACATTGGGGTTTTAGACTCTGAAAAAGCATTAGACACCCTCATTTTCTCCATTGGATGACTAGGAATTCATTTTTGGGAAAAACCTAGGAATAAAACTTAAAATAAAATGATTAATACCTCATGAAAAAACTTTGTTCTTATACCATTTACCATAACATTATTGTACCCATCATAAAAAATAGGGACAAAAAACAATTTCCATTTTTCTATTGGATTAATATTTTACTAATGTTGATAATCATCATTAAAATTCATATTAGATAAATGGTTTTCATATTTCCCAAATTAATTAAACATAAAACACATGATTGTGGGTGGTGCATATTTTGGATATTTCTCTCTATTCGAATCATTACCTTAATTATTCTAGTCACATCAGCATTAATTTTCCTTATGACCTACATCTTCAAACATAAAACATATACTGATCTCCTAAATAAAACTTCCCCCATTTATCCTTCCACAAATTAATCACAATGTAAATTTCATTCTATTTTCTCGATCATTTTTTAGATTCCCATGAATTACATCTTTCTTCTCTTAACAAAACCATGATATTGAAGGGTTACTATAATCTTAATTTTAGTCGTGATAATAAAAAAATGATTTATTCATGTCTATTAATTTCTCATATGGATATCAGCATTCATAGAACACTTAATAATTGATAATCCTTGATTTATTTTTTTGATAATAATACCATAAGAATACCACACAAGTCTTGTAAAATTTTCCTCATCGATACGAAATGATTTATTATCTTTATATTTTATCTCAATGAATTACATGTCTATTTTCATATAAAAAATATAAAAGAACAAAATTTTGAAAACAAATATCCTTCACTAATCCCACTCAATGGATTCAATTTCTTAATACTAACACATATTCTTAGTAAGATTCCACTATCGATATACTTCACTATCTAAGTGGATGTTATCCAAAATGACACTTTCATGTTTCAAACATTAGAGAGTGGAAAAAAATTAAATGTTAGTGATCCATTTATTGTATTGATTTGGGTTAGAGGAACCTCTAAATAATGGTGGACTTATCCTCAAGGTGGAATCAACATAACATTATTCCCCTCATTTCTTATTCTGATGATTAGCATGATATATAGATTAAGAATTTTTTTGAGAATATAAATGATATTCTTCATTAAAAATTCCACATTGTATGGTCTCTCTAGTTAAAAATAATTTAATTTCCAATTGAACTCAACATTAACCTTATTCCTTTGAGTTCTATCCATGAACTAAAACCAAAAAAAAATTATGAGAAACAATCATCGTAATGGGAAATAATATAACCATGAAATATTATTTATATAAATTACAAATCATGAAACCTTTCATTTAGTATATGACACATTTGGTATAAAATAGGTCATTCATGTTCAACATTTATTGAAATATTTAATTATGTATTATACTGAGATTGTGAATTTCGAAAAAAATATCCCTCAGGAGTGTCAAACTAGGAATGCCATAAGGGATTTTTTCGAGAACAATGTGATGATACTGTCAAAACCCAATGCATAATTTTTTGAGTTATTTACCCCAGGAACAACTATATCAGAGTAAAATCCCTTTTTATTTTTTAAACTGTGATGTAATTTATTATAAACAACTCATATTATCCTTATCCAATATTTTAAGACATTTTCTTAATGTTTGACTCATCTATAAACTTATCCTTAGGATTCTCACTAATTTTTTCTCATCCTAGATTAAAAATGATAAGAAAACCTAGCTTTGATACCAATTATTACATCCCATAATTATCAAAAATATACTGCACATATTTGAAGTTAAATATTCATTAGAAAACATAATGATCCATGCCAAAAAACATTTAGGTATATTGCCTTCATAAACATGGCCACATGGAATATTGGTTCTTAAGTAAACTAAATCAGCTACCAATATTTATCCATATCCATCGCCCTTTATAGTTATATCATACTTAATGCCTTAATTAATAACCTAGGGATAGAAGACATATGATTGGGTTATCTAAAATACTCAGTTAATGTAAAAAGGGAGATATCAATTATCACAAAACCATACAATAAGAATATGGTTATTTGAACATGAGATTATAATTTGAAAACCATAAACTACATATCAAAGATAAGAATCTTGATTCATGGAATAAATTTTTTCATCTCATAGTTCATGAATCATAATGGAATCATATATCATGATCCTTGAAAGAATAACATTGGAATACGACTTAGATTTATTGAATATAAATAAGCATAGAAAATAATTTTCTATGTCGTAAAGGATTATTTCAACGTCTATGATAGTGGTATGGGTTCCCTCCCAAAATCCATTGTATTAGTTAAGGTAAACAACCAAGACTATCATAGTGGATAGTGTCCCTTAATGAACTTAATTCACTCTATATTGTAGACCTATATTTCTCAGGAGATATTCATTTTCACCAGATGCATTTGAGGGATATATTATTATGGTAGAAAAAATAACATAAATAAAATCCTTAAAATTTATATCATAATATCATAAATAATTCTTCATTTTAACCCAAAGAAATATAATGGGTTTCCTAAACCTTTTACAATAGCATAACCCAAATATGATAATAATATTCTATAAACATAACTAATTAAAAATAAACAAGTTACATAAACATCCTTTAATCATAATTAAAAACATTCTAGAGATTGAATTATGGTGGTATAATTGGGATATATCACAATTATAGCACATTTATAATCAAGGTTTGGTGTCATTGATGAATAGAAATACCATTGAAAGATCATTAAATACATTAAAAAGGAAAGTAGCCTTCTCACTTGGAAAATCAATTTTCAATGTCATTAAAGATCACAAATATTAATTAAAATCTCTTATTTGAAAATAAGAATGTAAGAATATAACATTTCTTCAATTTATTTAGTTATCATGAGTTTAGTAAATCCGTTTCTTTCAGTACACATTAAAACAAATATTCCTTTCATATTTTCATTAAAAGGTAAATAGTACATTTTTTAGAAAAAGAATAGAAGATTCCTTTAAAACAAAATTAAAATTTTAATTAGGAGTAAAAATGCATTGTAAAATGAAAATATATATTTATTAAAAACATTCATGAAATCATTTTCATAACACAATGATGTGGAATAAAAATCATTTTCAACTGAAGAGTAAAATAATGTTGGTTTTCCTTGATATTTTATTTTGGTATATTCAACATAGATGACGAGGAATCTAAAATTAAAACAGGTAATTTTAAAAAAGTAAATATATGGAATAAAATTAATGAGTTTTTTTATAGATATATAATAATATTTATTCACTATAAAAATAATCACAAACAACCTCGGCAAATAATAAAATTATAGCATAAAAACCTTACCACTTTGGTAGCATTTTAATAGTAATCCTCATGATTAAAAGTAACTTATATGGTTATTTTAATACCATAATTGTTATGATAATAATTTTAAAATATATTCTTATGTATTATATAAACAATAAAAAATAAACAAGTGGTAAAATTAACTTCAGTCCCATGAAAATAAAAGGGATTTAAAAATCCATTACCTCAAGCTTCTGAATTATTAATAAAAATTGAAAATTAATTTATAATAAATATTGGTTTATTAAAAAATATTCTTGGAACATACTCATATATATCATACCATATATATTCATTAATTAATTACCCATTTTTTAAAAATTCATTATCTAAATATTTGTTATGGGTGACAACTCCTATGATTTTCATATATGGTTTGGTTCTATAGTTTTTTTAATTCTTATTTTATTTTAGGTCCATAATATCAAAAAAATTAATCATTATAAAAATATTATATATATTCATTATTTAAATTTTATATTCATCTTTAAAATTTAGTGATCATAAAATGGGTTAAAATGTTCGTGTAGAGGGTAGGTCATACCTATACATGAACCATGTTTCCATATTCTCAATGGATGGAACTAATTAAAGGTGAAAATTAATTTATCTTTCCATAATAATATTAATACTATATATATCATATATATTAATTAATTATACCCTAATTACCATACATGATAAATTAAATTAAAGAATGTGTCACAACGCTTTGTAGAGTTGGGAGTCCACATGTATCCACAAGAAATGTTCTTGTTTTTAACATTATAGGAATGTTTAACGGTAGCTGTATTATTATACCTAAATAAACATATTTATTCCACAATTATATAAAGGAAAAATTAAATACATCATTATATCCACCTGTGAGAGGCAGTGTCGGAAAATGAATTACATTGGTCCATGAGGCGGTAATATGTCTTACAAATAATCATTGGTTTCATTTCCCATTTGATGGAAGAAGAGATAGGTATAGGTTATGTCATTAACATAATATTATAAAAATATACCTTATATTTTTAGGTTATTATAAAATTAAATTTTAAAATTATTTCAAGTAGGTGGAAGAAAAAATAAAACAAAAATGCCCGAGTATGAACAATACCTCTTCTTCAGAAAAGATCTTCTAGTTTCCACCAAATACCTTTTGAGGAGGCTTCTATAATAAAAATAAGTATACTAGAACATGGGTAGGGAAGTAAGGAAGGTTTTCTTGAATGCATTTGTTTTTCCAAATTTCTATATAACTATTAAGACGAGAGGATAGGGTTCCCCTTTTATAAGTGGGGGAGAGGACACACTTGAAATATTGTAAATGAAAACATTATAGCCATTAATTTTAAATACCAAATTGTTAAAAATTTACAATTAATGAAACAAAAATAAATTAATGATAAAATTTGTACATCCAATAAAAATTTGACACATTTTAAAGTTATTTTAACCACCATCATTTTCATTTAACCTCTAGTATGCTCAATTTAACCTTATTTGTGATAATTAATTTTTAGTTATTTTTCTTTTTATTATGAGAAAACATAAGTTGAACTTAGGATATTATATTATTATTATTATTTAGAATATGTTATAAATTTTTTCAAACTAATTTAATAGATTTGGTTGGATTTAATTTAATATTAAACACAAATATGGTATGAAAAATTTAATTTCCAAATAAATTTTTTCATAAGGATAAAAAAATTATATATTAATTGAACATAAAAATTAATAAAATGAAATAAATTTAATTTTTAACCACATAATTGTTCTAATTTAACATTTAAAACAATTTTAAAACATAATTAAACATTAAAAATTCATTTAAAAATTTAAAATAAAAAACATTCATTTAACTATTAAATTAGAAATTAATATTTTCAGAAATTTATCAAAATTTACATTGATGATAATCTTGATAGGTTAATTTCAAATAATATGTGGATTTATTCAAATATATATTTACAAATTTTAGAAAATAAACTTAATTATTCCTTCAAAAAAGAAATTTGAAAAACATGTTTTGATAAAAATGTATTTTTGAAATATATAAATATATCAATGTTAATTAATTACTTTTATCAATATGAGTTTTTATATAAAAAAAGTTATACTAAATTTTGAAAATGTGGTAATTCTCATTAAAAACACCATTTTTAATTGTCTCGGTTATAATGGTCGTAATTAAACAATAATAATAACAATAATATATAGTTGTCTGTTAAAACATGTTGTTCAGTGTAACAAAAAAAATTCTTTTTTGAAAAATATCATGAAATATTGTGTTGTTACAAGCCTTGTATGGAATTATCCTTTTACATTATTCAAAAAATTCTATCTTTCTAACTTAATTTCATAATATTACAAATTTTATTTTTTCCCAGCATATCAATAACTATATTAATATTACAAAATCTCATGATTTTTTTAATTGAGTATTGTATATTATATTTACTGACCATGTAAATAAAAATTTATTAAATATATATATATATATATTCTTTAATACTTCTCCCAAATCATTCATATTATTCCTTGATTTTTATTTTCAATATATTTATCATATTTCCAATGTTTTTAATTGATTATATTGTTATCATCAATGGTATAATATAAAATAAAGGTAGTGATGATCAAAATTTTAATCTTGTATTATTTTTTACATGTAGTTGTAGTCAATTTTTAATTTTTAAATTTATGTTTAAATTTTAACATTTTAAATATATAATTATTTATTTCATTGTAATTATCTAGCTTAATAGAATATGAATCTTTTATGTACCTATATGATCCAATATCTCCACTGGTTGTTCCCCATACTAGAGATAATTTTCTAGTTTTAAAACAATTAAGATTAGTACTTGTGATGTATTTAAAATCTACTTCCTCAAAATAAATATGTGTAATTCATATTTCACATGTATAAGGTCTTAATGTTGTGTTAGGTTATAATCTATGATCGCCACATTTTTAAGAACAACTAAGGGGAAAATATATATTTGGAATAACATTCCTTTCATACTGAATTGCATAACCCTCTTTTATTTTAATATTCATACAATATTTTATCACCCACATAAAAATATTTATATAAACAATGATTATATTCATATCTAATATATATAATTATTACTATATAAATATGACATTGAATAATTTCAAAAAAAAAATTGTTTCCTAATAAATATCCAATCCCGACAAAATTATATCTCCAACATCATCCCAACACCTCATAGTTTTCCATATCATTACATATATAAATTCATATGGATCCCTTATAATGATTTAATGGAAACAGGTAATATATGATATGTAATATACATGAATATATTGACCCACAATGGCATTTAAATTCCTTAAGAAATATATAATTATATATTCAAATGTATTAATTATACTTTTAGTTTTAGTATTGGTTTGAGGATGATATGCAATGCTAAAGTGTACCTCCATAACTAATTGTTATTAAAGACTTATCTAATAATTAAATATTAATCTAAGATTATAATTAGATATAATTAAAAGTGGTTATTCATGAAACCATTCAACTTCATTTATGTATATCTTATTTGATCAATGAAGCAATAAATCATCTTGAAATTTTTTTATGTATTCTAACACTATTAATATGTAATCCACAAACCATATTGAATTATTATAATTTGACTTTTGAAAACCAATAATAAAATACATGGTGATGTTATATAAATTCCATATTGTTATGAGTATTAGTTCATCATCTCTTTATATTTGTGATGTACATCCTTAACTTACTAGAATACCAAGAATCAAAACATAAACCTCACAAGAAAACTGAATTCATATTATCCCTTTAGAAGATCTCCCCAAGATCTATATACTTCATTATGCTACATGTGTGAATAGTTAGTGGTAATCTATGTTCATCATAATATAACTATTTTTATACTGAAAAATATGGATCATATATATAGGTTTTAAATCTTATAAATTTATTTCATTTAAGGTTATCCTTCAGAGTATCTCACTCCGTCTATAGCTCTATGTCATCTTTATTTGACTCCCTGATCTTCATATATATTAGTGGTTAAGAATTCATTTGATATTCATATAATTTAATCCCATACCTTTGATTTTTATGTAAATACTTTATATATTCATGATTATTGGGTCTCTTTCAATCCACACAATTGTTAAAGTAGATTGATCATTACGATCAAGAGGATCATTCACCTAGTTTTCTATTCAAGGATGGTAATATATTGGGAAATTGGAATCCTGGATCAACTCTAACTCTATTTTCTGGGGAATAATAAACTCTTTATATGTTAATATCTTTTTTAAGATCTTATGATTAGTATATCGAATACACATCTCTCAATAGACACAATGAATGAAAATATTTAATTTATATATTAACACATAAAACGCTAGATCTTTAAATGTTAAATTATTTATAATGCACCGAAAGCAGTTGCCCAGAACCAGTGAATTATTTATAACAATGGAATAATTACCAGAAATTAATATCCCAAAGGAATGAATTAGTTTAGTAGTGTTTTAAAACCAGATACAAACATAAGTATAACATTACAACTTGAAATGAAATACAATAAGGAATTTCCATTGAAAACTTCCATAACTCCTAGGTCACCCTTAGAGGTCATTCAAAATTAACTTCTTCACATCTAGTGAAAATTAGACTTAAGAAAGGGTTCAGATCATATTTCTAGTATGGTTAATAATTATATAAAAATTTATCATAAACATAATCTTTATACCTGGGGAATAACTAAAAACGCATGCCTTTAAAAATTTACTTGAAATTATTATTGCAGGAATAAGGGATGAATAAATAATCCCATAATAAAGCATAATCATGGGTATTATACTATTCAAAGAACATCATGGACTATCAATTACTTGTTTCACAATGAGGTAAATTGTCAATTAATAACATTATCAAATATACCGTCAATACATCATCTAAGACATCAAAAAATTATTAAGGCCTCAGTCAAAACCATATCTGAAAATGGGGAAGGCCTCGACTAAGTCCATATCTATTTTGTATCATGATACCTACCAATGCATCGAGGGGATATATATGGAACAACCAATCACATAACAAGTCTAGTGAATTCCTCATTTGAATGGGGACAAACATAAACAATATATGCATTCATATTGATATTAACATATGAAATGAATATAACTTTCCCAATGTATAAACACTAATCATCCGGGGTAATATGGTGAATAGTTTCAAACTAACACATCCATACTCAAACTAATAATAAAACATTCAATAAAATATGGTAGAATATATAATTAAAAATTTGTCCCATTTATACATAATATTCAACAAGAGTGTTGATATATATAAAATTACTCATATAAAATCCGCGAGTAACTCTTGTGGTAAATACTCTTTTATTTTGAAAAGAAGAGTTGTATTTGAAAAATATTTATATAAAATGAAATGTAAAAAATTTATAGTTTTATCATAATAAAATTAGTTATTTTAGAAAAATAATGGTGGATAAATATATACTAAACAGTGTACATGAACATTGATAAGAATTTGGGAAGTTCCCTTGAAATGGACTTGTATTTCAGGAAGAAATTTTGAAAGATCCTTTTTAAGTATGTAAATATACATAAAAATGAAATATTATGGTTGGTACACATATATAGAACATTAAAACATATTTTTTGATGATTACATAAGTATAAATAATAATTCCATTGAGGTAATTATAGGATAAGAATAACCCGAATGAATATAGAGGTTTGGGTAGAAAATCATTTCCTTATGTCTAAATGTATTTTTCAATTCACCTTAATGTCATGGATAATAACATTATATCAATTAATTAACTAATTAATAACATTATATATATGTATTTGATTCATTAAAATTTTATTATGTTCATTTATGCATTTATTTATAAGTTATAAGATTGATTCCTATTGTTCCAGAGTGTTCATTTCCTTGATTTCTTGATTGGTTCTCTAGATTATAAGAGAATGGATGTTCATGTAAAATGGTAATTGAAGTCCATAATTTAAGTTATATGTTATTAATGATAATTCATAATGTTAAATGATCATATAAGTAATTTTTTATATTTTTTGGAGTATGAATCGTTAAATAAAACTTTTATGATAATCGATAAGATTATTTTGAGTTATTTCGCTCACAACGATCATGTTTTGATCGATTATTTGACATCATGTGTGTATGATGATTCCAGAAAAATAAATAAGATAAAATTAGTATATTATGATCTACATAAACCATAAAAATGGTTTCATGACTAGCCATAAATACGGTAACAGAAATTGAAATCTCACCATCCTTGAATGCGATAAATTAACACATCTCGGACGGTGATTTCATTTTTTGTATAAAAGAATCGGAAATGATAGATTATGATGAATTATTCCATTAGAATAAATACATTCGAGTATATTTATGGTGCTGTAGTTATCATAACTTTTTATTTGAGGAGTTTTGGACAGAAAAAAAATAAAGCAACTTGAAAGAGAAAGGGACGTTGAGAAATCCCTAAAAAAAATTTGCCAGCATAACGGTGTCAATTAAAAATTCTAAAACATTTTGATGAGAGAAAAGGGGTATCTCTGGTTTTTTACACAATATGGATAGTAAGGGGGTGTGTAATGACATATCCCAACATATTACAGTGGATATTAAAAATGAATAACATAACATGAGTGCTTGAAAAAGGGAAAGGTGGTAGATTCCCATACCTTGTAGAGTAAGTCCAAATACATGAAGGTTGGCACGTTGAGCAATATAGTAAACCTTGGGAGGACTCCTAGGGAGGTAAAACTTCCAGATCATCTAGGAAGATAACTTTTTTTGGAAGGAATGGAAGAAATTGGTGGGTATTTATAAGTTAAGTGAGGGGATTATTTATTAATTTCCAAGGACACCTCAGGAGTGGTATATGAAAAACCATGGGCATTACCGTGGTATTTTCCCATAAAATTGACCACATGGGACACCTTATATCATATATTATTTTACATATGTTGAGATATATTTTATATTAATTATTTCATCATAAATAGTTCATTAAATATAATGAAAACTCATAACTCTATTTTTACTATTCATGAAAAAATAGTAATTTATAAAATTCTCATAAATTCAGGATAACCTATTATCGATGTTCTGAATTATAAAATAACATTTATTTTATCATAATAATTAACTAAATATGAAAATTCCCACTTTTATCTATGAAAATAATTATTTATTAAAAATAACAGTGGACATAAAATGTATAGAAAAATATTCAACACTTAAAAAAATTAAAATTATAATATCATTTGAAATTAAAGAAGAGATTTATGATAATACAATTTCATTATAATAAAAAATTAATATAACCATAATTTTATATAATAATTTAAATCTCTCTATGATTTAATTTTTTTACCTGAAAAATAAATTTATCAAATTTGTCATATTTTTATGAAAAAAAAACTCAAAATAGAAATGATGGAACATCAATTTTATTTATACATTCTTATGTGAGGTTAATATTAAAATATTCATATTACTATTCATAAGGGAAAGAATACTATTCCAATGGTTAAAGTTACTATTCACTGAAAAAAAATTAATTTGATGCAATCAGACCCCAAATATCTTACTAATTGCAACTGTGTATGTCTGTTTTTTGAAATTGAAAACACGAAAGCAGAAAAATTATATTTAATGACTTGGTGATAACTATCTCCTATAAATAACAAAGTGTTTGTTTCATAGAGACAGAATGCTTCATGGATCATATATTAAATTTATTTTTAACCCCATGGGTTGTTACATTATTCTCATGAACATATAATTGATGTGAGGCAATTATATCACCTTTTTAGTCTAATAATGAACTACACTCAATAAATTCACTGAAGCATCAATATATTTCACAAATGATTCTTTATTTTAGGTTACTATGATTTTTGTTGAATCATGAATCCTCTACTTAATCTTCTTAAAACTTCCTTCACATTATTTTATCTAGATAAATTAAATCACATTTCTTTTAGTTCAAATATAGCATTTTATAATTTTAAAAATTTTATCCCAAATCACCAACTATATCTCACCAATCTTGAAAAACTTTGTATCACTATTAAACATTCTCTTCTAAAAAATTATTCAATCACTAGTTATTTTATGCATATCCAAATATTTACATTCACATGTCATTAAATGACCAAGGAATGATATTTTTTCAGCCAAGAGTAAAAAAATTATTTGGAATATATTTTCTCTTTTATTAATGTCTTCACCAAAATATTGAAATTATATTTTTATTAAAAAATAAATTTTATATATTTGTAATTTCATCTATAAATATAACTATTAATTTATCATGTTCATATTTAAGGACTCCTTTTATCTTATCTATTAATATAGTAGTGGAGTTTGTTAGTCTGAAAGGAATCACCCTATATTTATCATGTCTATATATTTTATGAATGGTTGTCTTGGGTGTATTCTCCCCATCCACCCTTAGTTAATGATACCTAGAACAATGTTCCACCTTTTTAAATTTTTTCCTTCAATATAAATTTATAAAAATCATCATTAATATAGGGTAGAGTGTGATTATTCTTGATCACGATCATGTTATTCCCATGAAAATCAATGAAAAAATTAATTATCCAAACCATCAATTTGAAATATAGGACTAGATCATTCTATTGAGAATATTTTGGGTGTATAAAAAACTTATCTAAATTAACATTAAGTTTCATTTTAAATTAAACCAATTAAATAGGTATTATTTTATAAGGACTCTTCGATAAAGGAATAGATTTTAGTATGAGTTAAATTTAACATTTAGTCCCATGATCTATTGGAAGAGTAAAAATTTTATTGGAAAAATCATCAATATATAAATTAAAAAAATTGGTAATTAATTTCTATTTTTTCTCTAACCATTTTATTATGGACACTTCATTATTAATTTGGAGGCCCATATTATGGAATTAGTTTCCAGAATAATCATAATTGTTTCTTGGATCTATATATGATCGTGGGATGATTTGGTATATCAAATGTGATTTCCTTATCTCAATAATTGATCTAATATCTATTCAAGGAGATCCAACCTATGAGAAATATCATTTTAAATTAAACCATAGCAAAAATAACTGTATTTGGATTGACTATTATCCTACAGAACACAGTCGAAGAATTGTTAAATACATGGTAAATAGTCACCAATCTACTCATTGATTTCACTAATAAAAAAATATCCAATATTTGATGTAATGAATAAATAATCATAGAAAACATTCATGATATAATATAATGATATGTACCATAATCACATATGGTATTCTCAATTATTGAATGGATAATACACCTTAGTTTCATCGCATCATTTTCCGGATTAACTTTGGATATATTTATTTATTAAGATCATAATTTCTATTGGATTTGGTTCCCCAGAAAAAACTCTTGGGTACATTATGATAGCCTATATTCATATTTTTGGATATTAATAAACTTATTATCACATCATCATATTTTCTTAATTATGACAAACTATGTTATAATTTTTTAACAGTATGTGTCAGACTAAAAGGTCCTAGTTATTTCCTACTATGATGAGAGCCCATATGTTCAATGAAAATAATGTAAAATATATATTTTATAACTTCATGATACAATTTGAGAGACATAATTGATATTTTCTATATGGAGTGTATAATCATAAGATGGTGAGTAACCTTATCATGGTGTAGGCCCTTCATAATATCCTATGTTGGATATTATTAGAAAAAGACCCACCAGTAGGAAATCCACATTTATAAATTTTATCATACATTCTGATATATATATTCCTATATTGAGAATTAGTCATTAAGAATAGTATAAATGATTATTATAAATCATGTACTTTGATGTATTAATGAAAACTATGATGATAGATATTCATGGAAAGGTAGGATATGTTGACTGCATCATAAATAATATTTCATTAACAAATTATGTGAGAAGGGATATGTCCCTTCTATTCATTTATGGAATTTGATTTATCAAGGCCTCTGATGGAAATGATATAACCTAAATAAATCTATGTCCATGGTGTTTTATGATTCAGTTTTATTTCTTAAAATTTGAAGAAAGAAACATCGATTATGTTACAAAGTGATCATCCATATGATATACTATATTGATGTGTCATTAACTTCTTTCTTTATTAGTGAATTGGCATGTTTCTAGACGCTAACATTGGACTTTAGGTTTCATCACCTTATGGCACTAAGAAAGAGGCCTAGAGGGTCACACACTAAGTGTATCTAGATTCTTATGTTAAAAACATATTATTAATTATTATATAACAAGTTGAATTAATATTATTACTAAACATAGTTTAATAATAAATCATGTTTTCTTGATCTGATATATTCTATAAGCATTTATTAAATAAAATGTAATGTTAGTAGAATAGTTGATAATTATTTATTTTCTATTTACTGAATATTATTATTATATATTTATTGGAGAATACTGATGTTATATATAGTTATTAAATGAATTATCATCATTGAAGTCTTGATAAATACTGTGGAGTAATGGAGAAAATTTTAACACCCCAACCCCAGTTACCCAGAGTCGGTGCATTATTTTATTACATTGGAATGATTACAATGAATCTAGTCCCGAAGGACTGATTGGTTTAGCATTCTAGGAAAATAGATTACATACATGAACGTTACATTACACTTTATAACATACAAAAGAACAGAAATAGTCCTTTATGAATTCCAATATTCCCCTGGCTTAACCCTTCATATCAATCACAATACACTTTTTGGAATCCTGGGAAAATACAAAACATAGAAAGGGTTGAGCTCAAATGCTCAGTAAGGGTAAGCAATACAGCGAAAACTTTCATAAATAAGCATAAACATTTAAGGAAATGTATAACTAAAACAAAAGACTTTTAAACATTAACTTTATCATAATATGGTAGAAATAAAATGAAATAATTCCATTTAGTTATTCACAAGGATATTATACTAGTATAATAATCACATGCCAAATCAATAACCACTTTTATAATGATGGAATGCATAATGACATACTATTCTGACCACATAGTAAAGGCCTTGTGCCAAGATTACAAATAATATTTTGTCAAGTCCTTCTTCCAAGACCCTAGTTTTTCTCATGATACCTACCGATGCATCGAGGAGCTATAGCGGGCTCTACCCGTCACTTACTAAGTCCAATGCATTCCTCATATGAAAAGTTTTAAACAAAACATCCACATTCGTATTAAAACATGAATACCAAATGTCAATACATTACCCATAACCCATGAATGGAATAAAAATAACACATCCATAGTAAAACATATCACAAAACCTTCAATACAATATGTAAGATTTGTATCATAATAAATCTACTTCAAACAACTTTAAAATCCATTAATGGATTTTGACATAGATGAGAATGATTTGTAAAAATCTTTGAGAGAAATATCCCTTTTTCATGAAAACATTTAAAATTCACAAAATTTAGAAAGGAATAAATTTAAATACATTTTTGAATAAAATTTTCACATACCACTTTACAAATTTTAAAAGGAATTATCATTTTAAAAACATTCATGTCCATATAAATAAATCCTTAAAAACCACTTTGAAGACATGGACATTAATGAGAAAGATTTAAAAGAATAAATATTTAAACCATTTGAAATAATGTTTTAGTAAAAAGGTCCCTTAAATAATCCATTTTAAAACTCTTTCATGAAACATGAACATGGATAATAAATATGTCCTAATAGATACTTACGTAAAAACAACCTCGAATAATAAAAAGATTGTAAAATTAACCATTAATAATTTGGTAACTTATGAAACATACACCCCATGAAAGATGAATCATAAAATGAATATGTAAATACACATAAATTAAATTTTATTACACAAAGAATATAATTATGGGTAGTACATACACCACATAATAGGTAATAGAGGCAATATGGCATGAATCTCACGGGAATAAGGAGTGAGATGAAAACCCCTTACCTTGCACTTTCCTTTAGTCAAGGGTAAATTTAACCTCGTTTATAAAGATCATAGTATGTTATTAAAGTATAATAGATCCATATTAATATTTATTATATCATACATGATTCATTTATTACTTTATACTACCAATTTAATAATAATTTTCATGTAAAATTTATATTTCGGGTAATAATCACTTTCTTTATCATACTTGTATTAACTTGTTACTCTTGATTGTATCACTTAGATCAATATTTAAGTACTTCAAGAATATAAAACATCATTTTTATATCATATATTTTTAGATTATAAATATTTATAATAGACATATATATGAAATGAAAAACACCATTTATGGAGATGATAGTCTGTACGTACGCATAAACGCTGTTTCTATTTTCATCTCGTATTGAATGAAACTAAGTGAATAAGATATATGTATGTACACACACACACACATATATATATATATATAGTATCATTATTATGTCATATATTATATACTTATTATTAATATATATATTTATAATCGTCGATGAATGGTGAATGTGGAAATGAATTCCATTGCTTCGTGGAGACGGTAACTCATACATACGCACGAGCGACAATATAATTTCATTAAAGTTGTGGAATTGGATGGTATATTAATTTTACAGTGACATTAGAATATTATTTTTATTATTTATATACATATTACTCATCATTATATCCATCCAAATAACATAGTGTTGAATAACAAATTAAACTACAACGTGGAGACGGTAAGTCGTACCTACGCACGAATGGTGACATTATCATTCATAATATGGATAGGATAATTAATAATGTTGTACCATATTTATAATAACATCACAGTTTATATAATATATTGGCGCTATTATTTTATAATTTAAACAACAAAGAAAGAGTATGTAGAAGAATAAGAGAACTTGAAAGAGGGTGTTGAAATCATTACCTCTTCATCGGGATCTTCATTTTGATTTGATCAAAAGGGATAATTAAGTTGGATTTTTGACCATAGGAGTTCCTCTAGGATAAATTTAGGGAAGTTTAGGGGATATTTGGGCAGGTTTTGGCTGAGCCAAATGGCTTAGAAGGTGTGTAATAGAGTGAAGGGGGGGTGCCCTTTTATAAGAGGGGTGAGGGGAACCTTATGAAAAGCGTAAAATATTATTTTATAATAATTTCATTTTCGGATTATAATGGTTCCAAAATGAATTATTTAATGGATAAGGGGTGGGGGGGGGGGGGGATGGGTCTAAAACCTCTCAACCAATAGGTTTTAGACTGGTTTAGGTCACCATATTAACCTTAACTTTTTGATTTAACTCTTAGATAAATAGTTTAACTTTTATCATATCTTCTTGTATTCTTACTCTATATGGTTAATAAACTTACTCTAAACATCCAAGAGAACCTAAAGAGGCTCATTAATGACATATATAATATTATTTAATCCTTTTGGCCGAACCTTACATTTTTATGAATATTATGTCAACCAATAATTTAGTATTTGTTTTAAATATTAATTTTTTTCAATTTTGACACTATTTAATATTTTGTTTTTGTGGAAGTCATCACAACTTTATTACATCTAACAAGATACATTGAATCATCCCTATCATGTCATATGCACCTAAAAATTTCTTGGATGTCATAAAAACTTTGAAATTATATTTATTTTAATATTTATAATACCGTTCATTTGATTCTTTCATGAATAAGGTAATTACTGTATCATAATTTTGCCATAAATAAATTTATTTATATAATATATAAAAATTATAATTAAAATACCATGATGTAGAAAATATTTTTATCTTTCTAATGAATTTTTATAATTTAATATATCTTATGTATAACCCTATATTAAAAATTTATTCGTTATTAAACATTGATTTTAACTCTTTTAACTCTTCTTTGAATTAAATAATAATTAATATCCTAATCTAATACAAGTGAACCTAAATGGAAATATTTTATTCCTAAGGTTGTTTTTGGACGAGATACACTTGTCCAATAGAATTAGGACATGTGTTAGGGTAATATTTATAAGGCCCCGGACATAAACCATACTTAATATTGAATTAAATGAATAATTCACATTGAGGATCTTTTCAGGATTAGAGTTTTAGAGAATTAGGACATAGCTATTACATCTTAAAAGATTACAAAATAGTCACTTCTACTAAATTTCCATAAAATAAAAAACTCTTAAAAAGAAACATGTCTAGCTCCATCTTTTAGGTAGCATGACATTCCCTTGATCCCATCCTTGACCCTATTCCACGTTAAGTCCTGTGAAAAACATTTCAAAAACTTGGGATGAGCATAAAAAGCTCAGTAAGGGATACACAAAGAATGAAAACTGTTAGTTTTTCAAAACAACAAGTAAACCATGTATACTTTATCAAAGTAATACTTTTCACCTTTTCTAAGTAGAAAAAAATCTTCACTGAATAAAAGTACATTACTTACCCTTATGTAACCAAAATATTACCATAAACCCCATATAAAGATCACATAACATATAAATGTAACTTGGGATATAAACATACTTAATTGGAATAACCATAAGTTTGACTTCCACACATATCACTTAATGGAATAGCCATTCGGCCAACTTCCATACATACTTAATGAAATAGCGATATGGCCGACTTCCATACCCAATGCATTTGAGGTTATAAAATAACCACTCGTCTTGGTATTCATGGCACCACCCGTCATATGGTTTATCACGTAACCACCCGTAATATGTCCAAGTACCATTATAAAATTATAACACATAAAACCAATATAAAAGAATGATAACATTTCCACATTTCAATCACGATATATCATTTAAGTATATTGACATAATAGAATAATTTATCAAAACCATTTTCAATACCAAAATATATAAAAGAGTATATGGTATTTATTTTATTTTAAAAACATTACGGCTTCTTGAGGAAGCCAAAGATCAAATAATACTCGCGGCGGCAGAAAAGGTCATTGTCACCGCGTACGTTAAAAGAAACATTCCTTTTTGTCGTTTTGTAAAACGCTTCGTAGAAAAATATTCCTTTTGTATAAAAGTAAAAGTCAAGGGGGTTTATACACCGTATAAAAGAAAGTTGTGTATAAAACGAAATATGCCTCAATGAAAGGAGATTGAGACGAAGTCCCTTACAAAGATGGTATCCTTGGATTAAGGATAAATCAATTACATAATTATGTGTGACAAACGAATACACCAAATATAAGTGGATAGTAAGTGTAAAAAAATCAGAGGTTATTAACACATATTCATAGAATGACATATTCAAGGAGTATAAGTTTATCCCAAAGAATCAAGTTTGGGTTAAAGAAGTTCCCTTGCAAAAATTTGACAGCCTAATGGCATCACTACAAAATTCAGAAAATGAGTTGATGAGAGATAAAAAGGGTATCTCATCAAATGGAAATAAAATTTAAATCACTAAGGATACAGAATAACATATCCCAACATAATAGTATGTGAGTTAAAATACATAACAAAAGAAGTCTTTTAAAAATAGGAGGGTGAAAGGTTCCCTTACCGACATAGGTATCTTTCGAAACATACACCCCGTGAAAGAAGGACAATACAACATTGATGTAAATAATCATAAATAAAAGTATATTAAACAATGAGTAAAATAATGGGAAATACATACACCAATCAAAGGAAATTGTGGAAAATGTAGCATAAATCTCATGGGAATAAAAGTGAGATGAAAAATCCCTTATGAAAACTTGGCAGCCTAACGGCGCCACATAAAACTTACAAAAATGGATTGATGAGATCAAATAGGGTATCTCATAATATTAAAATAAAGTTTATATAAAGATGAATATAAAATAAAATCCCCCAACATAAAAAATAGGAGCTTAAAATATGTGACATAAAGGAGAGTACTTAAAAAGAAAGAGAGAGGTTAGATCTCTTACGAAAATTCGGCAGCCTAACAGCGCCACTCAAAACATCCAAAATGGATTGATGAGAGAGAATATGGTATCTCATCATATTAAAATAATAATTATAGTAAGAGTAATATAAAATGACATCCCAATAACAAGAAATATTATCTTTAAAAGGAATGACATAAAAGAGCGTACTTAAAAAGAATGAGAGGAGTAGGATCCCTTACCTCAGGTCCGACTTGACTCGATCGTTCTTTAACTTCTTGAATAATAAAATTGAGTTAATTTCTACTTTATTAAAAAACATTTTCAAGTTATTTATTCCTTTTCTATATCAATTATTTACATTTTATAAACATTATGTAATCATTTAAGTTAATAATGTTTGTTTTGTCGATATTTGGTTCTTATGTCAAAAGTGGACTTCTTACAATTACATGTTGTTCGTGTGGTCAAATGTTCCTTATATCTAGAATGAAATTCATGATTTGGATATCATATATATCATATATATCTATCATATACATGTATTTATAATATTACAAAATCATTTAGAGGTAAGAAATGAAATGCACCGTTCGTGGAGACGGTAAGCCGTACGTACGCATGAACGCTACTTTCATTTCTATGTCATATTAATGGAATTAAAACTAAAAGAGAGATGTGTATATTTTTAATTCCAGAATTATATTCATCCTTTATATGTATCATAAATCATATATATCCATTATATGTACTTATAATAGTACATTACATTTGAGGATATGAAATGAAATGCACCGTTCATGGAGACGGTAAGCCGTACGTACGCATGAATGCTACTTTCATTTCTATATCATACTTTAAGGGAAATAAAACAATTATGATATAATTTTATATTATAATTCCAGTATAAAATCATATATAATAACTTTAAATCCATCCTTTATACATCCCACATATGGCATTAACGAATCAAATCAATTTGAGGGGGCGGTAGTCCGCACTTCCTAAAATGAAGATATCACGTATACCCATAATGGAAGCCATAAAGGTATGCCAAAAATGAAAAATAAAGAAGCTTAAGTAAAACATAAACATATTATATATCATATATAAACATTTTTACATCTTAATGGCCACATTTGAAGGTGTTATATGACTATTGAACAATCATCGTTTCGTGAGGCAGAAATTCGCCATCCACAGAAACAGTATGTTAATTAACCATTAGATGAAGGTGTGTGTAAGTTTAGATCTAATAATTATTATAAAAAACATCCTAGTATATTGAAGATACTGGAGTTGTTTCAAAAGAAATGAATAAAAAGAGTTCAGGGGGTTGGAGAAGCAAAATAAAACAAAAGAGCACAAGTGAAGACGTTACCTTAAAATCGGGTAACTCCCTTTGGTTTGATCCAAAAGGGTTTCTTGAAGAGCTTACTGCCTAAGTTGTGTCTTCTAGGATGAGGAGAGGGATGTGGAGAGACAAAATGATCAGAGCTTGGCCGAACAAAAGGCTTGAGAGGTGTGGGTAAGGTGGTAGAGGTGGGGGCCTTTTATAAGAGGAGAGGAGGGGCACTCTTTGTAAAGTATAAAATGTTACTTTATTTTCAAATGGTTTTCGGATTTTAATGGTCCCAAATTGATTTTTTTTCAAGGATAAGGTGATAATGGTTCGAAATCAACCCATCTAATAGATTTTTGACATTTTTAGGTCCTACATTTTGCATTATCATTCCATTTTATTTAAATCGTTAAATAATGAGGTCATTGCTGCATCATCATGATGTCATATAGAATTTAATTTATTTAAGGTCTAAAAATTATAAAAAAATAATATGATGTAGGAAATTATTTTATCTTTCTAATTAGTATTTATAGTCAAAATTAGGACTTGTATAACAACATGTAAAAATTGTTTTAGTAAAAAATCATGTTTGTGACATTTTTATTTTAACTTTAAATAAAAGGCATAAATGTCATTATCAAACCCAAGTGGCTCCATGGGATACCAAAAATCGACCCATGGGTTGTATTGGTCGGCCATAAATCAACCAATAGGGTTAGGACAAGTTTCAAGACATTTTCATTTTATTATAATATCATTTTTACCTTAAATTACACTAATTACCTTTAATCGCGATTAATAAAACTTAAAAGTTACTTTTCATCAAAAATTATTTTCATCCCATTGAACCACATTTTACTTAAAAATTAAATTCATTTAAATTGGAATTTTCAAATTCAAATCACAGAAGTGGTAAAGTCCCATTTAAACGAAAAATCAAATTTTGTAACCACCACTTTGTGGTTTCACTATTCATCAAAAATTGATGTTTTTCAGAAAAATTCCAAATTTTCACCATAAGCTATATTTGATATTCCAAAATCAAAAATGATATCTATTTTACCAGATTCATAACATAGAAGTTGCATTAATTAATTTTATAAATAAATCCCGTTGTTAAAACAAATAGCGTGTTTTTATGAAACAATATCTTTCAAAAGATTGACACTCGTTTATGTACAATATTAAATTGATATTAATTAAAATGACCACCATTGGATTAAATGGTAAAAATATATTCTATTTAAACTTTAAAACCAATTAAAAAGATAATCTAATCATATAAATAAATTGGATTAAAAAGAGGTTTGGAATTAAAATACAACATTTTCCACTATTCATTAAAAATTGAACTTTTTCGGAAAAATACCTAAAATTTACACAAAGTAAATTTTGATGTCCCGATTATAAAAAAGAATTTTATTTTGTCAAATATAACACATAAAATTTTCAAAAAGTGGATTTAAAAGAGGTTCTCCATCAAAAGGCGGTTAATCGACCTTTTATAGAATATTAGACTGTCTACACTTAAAATTGGATTCATTCGCATTTTTAATCCTCTATCATTAATTGTAAAGAGTAAAAATATCTGACAAACATATATAATCATTTTGTAGGTAGTTCTGTTCATTCCTGCCATTACAACGTCTAGGCGTTAACTATTATTTAAAATAATATTATTTTATTATTAGAGTGCAACGTAAGATTCCCAAGAAACTCATTGTTGCGTGTTGGGTACGCCAACGAGCATAGAGCCTCGTTTAAAGTTATATTAATATTTTATTCACAAATATGGATAAATGTGAAAATGTCATACTCTTTATTTACCTGGGGTGTTACATCCTTCCCCCCTTTTGGTAATTGCGTCCTCGCAATTTTAAAATTGTTCTTGGATACTACATTGAAAGTCCCACATCGGAACAAGAGTCGGTAAAACAATCACTTTAAAATAAAGAAAGATAAGTACAGAGGTCACCCGAGTTAACCCATACTAGGATTCCATGTAGGAAAACATGGACATGGAGGAGAAAACATAGGGTCATGTTCTGAGGGAGAGTGATAGAAAACATGTTTATGAGAAAGTCAACCACAAGAAAATCTCAAACCTATGATGGGTTAAAAGGTATTCGATTCCCCAGTAGGAAAAGTTAACAGACAACATTTTTGTTTTAAGTTACTCTTCATTGAGGAATTTATTTTTGAACCTAACTAAATCATAATGAAACATACTTACTTTTCATGTAGACTTCCAACTTTTACTAGATTCTTTATTCAAACTCACATTTTCTCCAAAAGACGAGTATTTAGGAAGACTTGTTTTCATTAAGAGTACTATAATCAATTTCTAGAGAATCAGCTAATCCACAAAAGAGAACTATATACTTCCCATGTCTTTAGACTCTAACCAAAACCAAAACCAAAAAGGTTAGTACAAGATCAGATAATCCGGAAAAGGATAACCCTTTATAAAAAGAAAAACTATTCTTAATCTCCAAAATTTGCCCAACAAAACCCAAAGTTCAACGAGGACCATTTGATAAACAATTTGTCCATAAAATTCATCAAAGTAAACCAAACTAAGATTTAATCCCAAATATTTGAAGGATTTAGTCACATAGTCTTCCAAGTTATGTCGTACCATTTATCTCCAAAAAAACATCAGTTGCTCCTAAAGTCTCACATTGAAAAGTAATTAACCTAATCACATATCCTCCATGATAAGTTAATCATTTTCATAAAAACACAAAATCAACTTACTATTAATTCATAAAGTCACCTAACTAAAAAGAATAAGACATACTAACTAGGTACTTCACGTATTCCAGTGGTAGGTGATAAATACCCATTGCACTTTTGTTGTGGGTTCGATTACCGTAGCTTTTTCTGACGCGACGGGTTGTCACATGGTCTGCGTGTTGTCCTTTTTATAAAACTCCAAAAATAACCCTAACATGTTTTAACCTTAATAGTTTCCTTATACCTCTCATTTTCATCCAAATTCATTACGGTCTCAACATCTTAATTATTGAAGTCTTATTTCACCACCATAAGATAAAATAAAACAATTCCCAAAAAGAATAACATCATACTTTGATCATGGCGTCCACTCGGTTTCATTGTCATCTTGATCACGTAGGTTGAAGTCCCATGCATTACAACAATGATTTAGATATCCTTAAAATTCACTTGCTTCCTCCATCCAAATACACCTTGTTCAACATGGGTCATATGGGTGTTCACAGAAAAATAGTTTTGGAAAATAATCATGTATGACATATAATTCCAAAACATCTAATAAAACACGATTTCTATAAAATAGTCGGACAAGAATTTGAGTTGAAAAATTCTATTATTGGTCCTTTTAAAATACCATAAGTATGTGCTGAGAGACTATATTTTAAAATCAAATATATATAGGTTGCGCAAGGGTCTCCTTCCTCAGCACCATCTTTAAAATTATAATATGATTCAAATTCTTGTGATAAGGTAAAATATTTGAAAATACCCTGATAATATTTACCTTTCTTGAAAATATGAGAATATTGTGAAAATAGTATTTGTCTAAAAACAACCCATGACCCGTGATGATAACGAGGTATAGTGGAGGTGTTTGATATCTCAAACAACTACATGCAAGTGGGTTGTATGCTAGGAAAAAGTTTCACAATCATCCGAACATTACTTTGAAATAATTATTTCAAGCATGTCATCAGGAAGAGATAGAAATGTTGTTTGAGAACCATCTGCTTCCATTTGTAACCGACTTTACTTTTCCTGAAAAAAGTTATAAAACAATGATTTTACTGAAATAATAGATATAGGGACTAATCATGTGTCTAAAAAAACTCCTAATCCCTAAAGTTGTCTAAACCGACCTCTGATACCAACTATAAGGCCCCAGCCTTAAACCTTACTTAATATTGAATTAAATGAATAATTCACATTGGGATCTTTTCAAGTTTAGAGTTTTAGAGAATTAGGACATAACTATTACATCTCAAAATATTACAAAGTAGTCACTTCTACTAAATTTCCATAAAATAAAAAACTCTTAAAAAGAAACATGTCTAGTTCCATGTTTTAGGTAGCATGACTTTCACTTGATCCCATACTTGACCCTATTCCACGTTAAGTCCTGTGAAAGACATTTCAAAAACATGGGATGAGCATAAAAATCTCAGTAAGGGATATAAAAATAATGAAAACTGTTAGTTTTTCAAAACAACAAGTAAACCATGTATACTTGATCAAAGTAATACTTTTCACATTTTCGAAGTAGTAAAAACTCTTCACTGAATAAAAGTTCATTACATACCCTTCTGTAACCAAAATATTACCATAAAACCCATATAAAGATCACATAACATATAAAGGTAACTTGGGACATAAACATACTTAGGTGGAATAACCATACGGTCGACTTCCACACATATCACTTGATGGAATTGCCATTCGGCCAACTTCCATACATACTTAATGGAATATCCATATGGCCGACTTCCATACCCAATGCATTGGAGGTTATAACATAACCACCCATCCTGGAATTCACAGCACCACCCGTCATATGGTTTATCACGTAACCACCCGTAATATGTCCAAGTACCATTATAAAATTATAACACATAAAACCAATATAAAGGAATGATAACATTTCCACATTTCAATCACAATATATCATTTAAATAAATTGAAATAATATAATTCTTTATCAAAACCATTTTTAATACCAAAATCCATAAAATAGTATATGGTATTTATTTTATTTTAAAAACATTACGGCTTGTTCAGGAACCCAAAGATCAAATAATACTCGCGGCGGCGGAAAAGGTCATTGTCACCGCGTACGTTAAAAGAAACATTACTTTTTGTCGTTTAGTAGAATGATTCGTAGAAAAATATTCCTTTTGTATAAAAGTAAAAGTCAAAGGGGTTTATACACCGTATAAAAAAAAGTTGTGTATAAAATGAAATATGCCTCAATGAAAGGAGATTGAGACGAAGTCCCTTATAAAGATAGTATCCTTGATTTAAGTATAAATCAATTACATAATTATGTGTGACAAACGAATGCACCAAATATAAGTGGATATAAAGTGTAAAACAATCAGAGGTAATTAAAACATATTCATAGAATGACATATTCAAGTAGTATAAGTTTATCCCAAAGAATAAAATTTGGGTTAAGAAGTTCCCTTGCAAAAATTTGACAGCCTAATGGCATCACTACAAAATTCAGAAAATGAGTTGATGAGAGATAAAAAGGGTATATCATCACATGGAAATAAAATTTAAATCAATAAGGATATAGAATAACATATCCCAACATAATAGTATGTGAATTAAAAGACATAACAAAAGAAGTCTTTTAAAACGAGGAGGGTGAAAGGTTCCCTTACCGACATGGGTATCTTTCGAAACATACTTCCCGTGAAAGAAGGACAATACAAAATTGATGTAAATACTCATAAATGAAATTATATTAAACAAGGTGTAAAATAATGGGAAGTATATACACCACTCAATGGAAATTGTGGCAAATGTAGCATAAATCTCACGGGAATAAAAGTGAGATGAAAAATCCCTTACGAAAACTCTGAAGCCTAACAGCGCGACATAAAACTTACAAAAATGGATTGATGAGATAAAATAGGGTATCTCATCATATTAACATAAAGTTTATAGAAAGAGGAATATAAAAGAACATCCCCCAACATAACAAATAGGAGCATAAAAGAAGTGACATAAAGGAGAGTACTTAAAAATAAAGAGAGAGGTTAGATCTCTTACGAAAATTCGGCAGCCTAACAGCGTCACTCAAAACTTCCAAAATGGATTGATGAGATAGAATAGGGTCTCTCCTCATATGAAAATAAAAAATACAGTAAGATTAATATAAAATAACATCCCAATAACATGAAAGATGATCTTTAAAAGGAATGACATAAAAGATCGTACTTAAAAAGAAAGAGAGGAGTAGGATCCTTTACCTCATGTCCAACTTGACTCGATCGTTCATTAACGTCCTGAATAATAAACATGGGTTAATTTATACATTATTAAGAAAATTTTTCAAGTTCATTATTCCTTTTTTATATCAATTATTGACATGTTATAAACATTATGTAATCATTTAAGTTAATAATGTTTGTTTTGTCGATATTTGGTTCTTAAGTCAAAAGTGGACTTCTTTCAATTACATGTTGTTCGTGTGGTCAGAGGTTCATTATATCCAGAATGAAATTCCTGATTTGGATATCATATATATCATATATATCCAGAATATACATGTATTTATAATATTACATATTCATTTAGAGGTAAGAAATGAAATGCATCGTTCATGGAGACGGTAAGCCGTACGTACGCATGAACGCTCCTTTCATTTCTATGTCATATTAATGGAATTAAAACTAAATTAGAGATGTGTATATTTTTAATTCCAGATTTATATTCATCCATTAGATGTATCATAAATCATATATATCCATTATATGTACTTATAATAGTACATTACATTTGAGGATAAGAAATGAAATGCACCGTTCATGGAGACGGTAAGCCGTACGTACACATGAACGCTACATTCATTTATATCTCATACTTTAATGGAAAGAAGACAATAATGATATAAAGGTATATTATAATTCCAGTATAACATCATAGATAATAACTTTAAATCCATCCTTTATACGTCCCACATATGGAATTAACGAATCAAATCACTTTGAGGGGGCGGTAGTCCGCACTTCCTAAAATGAAGATATCACGTATACCCATAATGGAATCCATAAAAGTATGCCACAAATGAAAAATACAGAAGCTTAAGTAAAACATAAAAATATTATATATCATATATAAACATAGTGGCATCTTAATGGCCACCTTTGAAGGTGTTATATGAGTGTTGAACAATCATCGTTTCGTGAGACAGAAATTTGCCATCCACAGAAACAGAATGTTCTTTAACCATTAGATGAAGGTGTGTGCAAGTGTAGCTTGAATACATATTATAACAACATTCTAGTATATTGATGATACTGTAGTAGTTACAAAAGAAATTAATAAAAAGAGTTTAGGGGGTTGGAGAAGCAAAATAAAACAAAAGAGCACAAGTGAAGACGTTACCTTAAAATTGGGAAACTCCCTTTGGTTTGAACCAAAAGGGTTTCTTGAAGAGCATCCTGCCTAAGTTAAGGCTTCTAGGATGAGTAGAGGGATGTGTAGAGACAAAATTATCAGAGATTGGCCGAACTAAAGGCTTGAGAGGTGTGGGTAAGGTGGTAGAGGTGGGGGCCTTTTATAAGAGGAGAGGAGGGACACTCTTGGTAAAGTATAAAATGTTACTTTATTTTCAAATGGTTTTCGGATTTTAATGGTCCCAAATTGATGTGTTTCGAGGATAAGGTGATAAGGGTTCGAAATACACCCTTCCAATAGGTTTTTTACATGTTTAGGTCCCATATTTTTCATTATCTTTCCATTTTATTTAAATCGTTAAATAATGAGGTCATCGCTGCATCATTATGATGTCATAAATAATTTAATTTATTTAATGTCTAAAAATTATAAAAAAATTACTATTATTTTGGAAATATTTTTAGATTTCCAATGACTATTTATTGTCAAAATTCGGAGTTGTATAACCACATGTAAAAATTGTTTTAGTAAAACAAATCATGTTTGTGACATTTTTATTTTAACTTTAAATAAAAGGCATAAATGTCATTATCAAACCCAAGTGGCTCCATGACGTACCGAAAATCGACCCATGGTTTTTATTGGTCGGCCATAACTCAACCAATAGGGTTAGGACAAGTGTCAAGATATTTTCATTTTATTATAATATCATTTTTACCTTAAATTACACTAATTATCTTTAATCGCGATTAATAAAACGTAAAAGTTACTTTTCATCAAAAATTATTTTCATCCAATTGAACCACATTTTACTTAAAAATTAAAATCATTTAAATTTTATTTTTGAAATTAAAATCACAGAAGTGGTAAAGTCCCATTTAAACGAAAAATCAAATTTTCTAACCACCACTTTGTGGTTTCACTATTCATCAAAATTGAAGTTTTTCAGAAAAATACCAAAAATTCACCCTAAGCTATATTTGATATTCCAAATTCAAAAATGATGTCAATTTTACCAAATTCATAACATATAAGTTGCATTAATTAATTTTTTAATTAAATCCTGCTGTTAAAACAAATAGCGTGTTTTTATGAAACAACATCTTTCAAAAGATTGACACTCGTTTATGTCCAATCGTAAAGTGATATTAATTAAAATGGCCACCATTGGATTAAATGGAAAAAAATATTCTATTTACACTTTAAAACCAATTAAAAATATAATCTAATCTTATAAATAAATTGTATTAAAAAGAGGTTTTGAATTAAAATACAACATTTTTCACTATTCAATAAAAATTGAACTTTTTCGGAAAAATACCAAAAATTTACACAAAGTAAATTTTGATGTCCAAATTATAAAGAAGAATTTTATTTTGTCAAATATAACACATAAAATTGTCATAAAGTGGATTTAAAAGAGGTTCTCCATCAAAAGGCAGTTAATCGACCTTTTAAAGAATATTATACTATTTACGCTTAAAATTGGATTCATTCGCATTTTTAATCCTCTATCATTAATTATAAAGAGTAAAAATATTTTAAAAACATATATAATCATTTTTTAGGTTGTTCTGTTCATTCCCGCCTTTACAACAGCTAGTCGTTAACTATTACTTAAAATAATATTATTTTATTATTAGAGTGCAACGTAAGATTCCCAAGAAACTCGTTGTTTGGTGTCGGGTACGCCATCGAGCATAGAGTCCCATTTAAAGTTATATTAATATTTTATTCACAAGTATGGATAAATGTGAAAATGTCATACTATTTATTTACCTGGGGTGTTACAATATTAATATCATTTTTACCCTCAATTACCCTATTTACTTTTAACCGTGGTAAATAAGAATAAAAAGATATTATTCACCAAAAATTATTTTCATCTCATTGAACCACATTTTACTTACTAATATCAACCGTGTCTCTCATATTTTTGAAATTCCACTCTCATAAGCGGTAAAATTAGGTTTTATGAAAATTTGAAAAAGCTCCTAGGAGGTGGGTAAAAGACGGTAAAAAGATCAATAAAATTTTGTATATCTAAAGTTAATATAAAATGAATCCAATGAATTACATTAAACTTATATAGGTATTATGTATCTATTTTGACCTAAAATAAATTTATATAAAATAAATAATTATTTAAATAAAAAGTCAGTTTTAACCAATAACTCAGTGTTTTTCACTATTCATTAAAATTGAAAGTTTTCATAAAAATACCAAAAAATCATCCTAAGATAAATTTTGATATTGAAAATCCAAAAATGATATCTATTTTACCAAATTAAAAAAATAGAAGATTCATTAATTAATTTAAAATGAATTCTCATTGTAAAAACCAAAAATCAATTTTTCTAAGAAATAATAACTAGCAAAAGATTGACACCTGTTTATGTGCAATTTCAAAGTGAAATTACTCCCAATGAAAAATATTTAATTAAATGGTAAAAATATAGTCTAATTTTACTTTAAAACCACTGAAATATATAATTTAACACTATAAATTATTTTGATTAAAAAAATTGTTTTTAGTTAAAATTTTGTATTTTTCACTATTCACCCAAATATGAAAGTTATCAGAAAAACATCAAAAATTTATCGAAACTAAATTTTTATGTCTTCATTGTAAATACAAAGTTTATTTTGTCAAAATGAATATATAAAAGTTTCAACTATTTTATTTTAAAAAGGATCGCCATTAAATGGCGGTAAAATTGCATTTTTAAAAAAATACATCTTTTATCTGAAAAATTAATTTGTTCTTATATTATGTCTAAGAAACTCATAATATGGATTATAAAATTATAAGGATTATATAAATTTCAAAATTTCGTTAATACTATTCATAACCACTTTTGAACGGCTAGTTTTGTAAGTCGTGATGCGCTTCAACTCGTTGTTGCATGTAGTGGAAGTTATTGAATTACCTTGAAGAAATAACATACTATAAAATCTTGGGCTGTTAAATTCTCCCTCCTTCAATAAATTTAATCCTCGCAATTTGAAATTTTTCTTCGAAAATAAAAGGTTGAAAATAGAAAATACCATTTTGGGAAAACCCACATTAGAAATTGGGTTAATAAAATTTAGTCTTAATAAGAGGAAAAGGGGAATGAAAAATTCACCACCAAATTAGTGATTCAGATAGGAGAACATTGGTGGAAATTATAGACACATAATTTGAGGAAAAACATAAATATTTATAGGGACTGATTGAGGTCATCAATCACAAACAAGGGTAAAATTAAGGGCCTCAAAGCCATGAATATATGATGACTTAAAATATCATCGGTTCAATAGAACATAAGTTATTATGATAACACATTTTTGGTTTCAAGATCCCTTCCCTAAAGTGTAAGGATTAATTCCTTCATACGATGAAAAAAACCATACATGGCAAGTAGAGTTACATCCTTTAACTAATTTATATCACAAACTCATATTTCACTCTAAAAGAAAATAGAACTTAAAAATATTCTATTTATCCTAATCATATAGGGTTCCAAAAATAATGAATTTATAATTCACATATCAGACCCTTGAAAACAAACTACATTATTCAATCCAAGACATCACGTGGGTCATTGATAGGTGATACAACCTTGCCTCCCTTCGGTTGTGGGTTCAAGTCTCGCGGCCTTGTCGGACGTGACGGGTTGCTGCCTGACCGTCGAGTTGTCCTTTTTATGGAAATCCAAAAATAACCATAATAATAGTATCCAATTTCAAACTTAATCCATTCCAACCATTAGAATTTTCCAAAATACTTATATCCAAACTCTCAGTCCAAAGTTTATAAGGGAGTTAAACATAATGAGGATAGATTTTGCGAAGTAATGACATGTGAACGCCTTCATCGTGTATTCTTTTACAAACCGCAACATCCTGAATTACCAACATCAGCTATCTCTTATTCCAAAATCACTACCTCGTTATCAGGACCATATTAAGGACTACCTTTCATTCAACCATTTATTTTCCAAAAAGTGTAACTTACTATTAAGTCACTTTTCATAGAACCATATAATCTCAAATCCTCAATAAAATAGTACTGCAGTACAATCCTTATTTATCTCCATATTTCATGTAACCAGTAGACTATTGATACAACACTCAAATAGAATAATTCTATAATAACAACATAAGAACACTACTCATTATTTTTCATCTGAGGTAGTGTCATAACTTGATTATTATCTAATAACATCATTTGTGGTATACTCTTATGAATGGGACATTGATTCGCGTAGTGTCTCAATTCCTTGCAGATGAAGAATTTTATATCGGAAAATTTTTTCTTACCCTTGGTGTCCTTTTTCACAACCCTTGTAAAAAACTCTCATTCCCTTCAATCATTTACCAAGGTGATTCATTCCACATTTATCGCATATTGGAAAATCCTTCTTTCCCTTATTCCCATTATCCTTCTTTCTTTCTACCAACCTTTTCTTCTCCGGCTTCCCTTCAATGCCATAGGATTCAAATAATTCTTTAATGGTCTTATTAACACATGATACTATTTATTCATATGATGATAATACATAGGAGACGATTTAATTTCTAAATGATGGCTTAATACCATGAATTATATGACCCTTTTTGTGCTTTGGATCATACATATTGCTGGAGTTCTCATTCCTTCTACTGAGCGCCATTTATAAATAATGGAATACACTATGTCCGTTTAGGAATTGAAATTCCTAATTCCAAACAAGTAAAATACCTAACGTAAATTGAATAGTTTATGGATATAATCCATAATCACAAAAATGTTTTCTTTTAGGAGGTATGTACGCATAAACCCTTCCTAGTGGTTTATAAACAAAAAGAGAATTATCATAAGAATATCCCCCGGCAGTGTCGTAACCAAGAGTGTATCAAGGCATGTTGTCGTGCACTAGTTCATGATCGAGTCTAGCTCAAAGTAGTGTTTTGGGGTTTTACCCCTAGGTACATCTGTGCCAGAGCCGTCTCTACCTACTCGTATCCATACCGCGATGTATTTTCTTGGAAAACTCTCATAATCTCTACATTACCAAAATTATAGGAAGTTATTCTATACTAAACCTCAAAGTCTATCTTAGGTCTATGTGCTCTAATCAGAGTTTATCTAAATCTAGTTTCCAAGGTTATCGCTAACCCCCCCCCCCCTCTGATACCAACTGTAACTCCCTGGACCCACCTTCCAAGAGTTAGTACATTATTTTAATACATTGGCATGATTTCAAGAAATCGAGTCCCGAAGGACCGATTGGTTTAGCAGTCCTGGAAAATAGATTACATACATGAATGTTACATTACACATTATAACAAATAAAACATCATAAATAGTCTTTTATGAACGGCATTATTCCCTTGGCATAGACCTACATACCAATCAGAATACACTTCTAGGAATCCTGGGAATAAAATAAAACATACAAAGGGGTGAGCTCAAATGCTCAGTAAGGGTTAGCAATACAGTGAAAACTTTCATAAATAAGAATAAAAATTTAAAGAAATGTATAACTAAAACAAAACCTTTTTAGACATTAACTTTAGCATATTATGGTAGAAATAAGATGAAATAATTCCATTTACTTATTCACATGTATATTCTACTAGTCGAATAATCACATGCAATATTAACAACCACTTTCATAATGATGGAATGCATAATGCCAGACTATCACAACCACATAGTCAAGGCCTTGTACCAAGACTACAAATAAGATTTTTTCAAGGCCTTTTTCCAAGACACTAGTTTGTCTCATGAGACCCACTGGTTCCTTGAGGAGATATAGTGGGCTCCACTCGTCACTTACTAAGTCCAATGCATTCCTTATATGAAAAAGTTTAAACATAACACACACATTCGTATTAAAACTGGCATACGAAATGTCAATATATTATCCATAAACCATGAATGGTATAAAAATAACACATCCATAGTCAAACATATCACAAAACCTTCAATACAATACAGAAGATTTGTATCATAATAAATCAACTTCAAACAAGTTTAAAATCCATTAAAATATTTTGACATAGATGAAAATGATTGAAAAATTCTTTGAGAAAAATATCCATTTTCATGAAAACATTTAAAACTCACAAAATTTAGAAAGTAAGTCATTTAAATACATTTTTAAATCAAAGTTTCCCATACCACTTTTAAAATTTTAAAAGGAATTATCATTTTAAAAACATTCAAGTCTATATAAAAAAACCTTAAACCCATTTTGAAGACATGGAAATTAATGAGAAATATTTAAAAGAATAAATATATAATTTTTTTGAAATAATGTTTTAGTAAAAAGGTCCCTTAATACAATATATTTTAAAACACTTTCATGAAACATGGACACGGATAACAAATATGTCCCAGTAGATACTTACGTAAAAAAACAACCTCGGATAATAAAGATATTGTGAAATTAACCCTTACCAATTTGGTAACATAAAAAACATACACCCCATTAAAGAGGTATCATACAATGAATATGTAAATACACCTAAATTAATGTGTATTACACAAATAATACAATTATGGGTAGTACATAAACTACAAAAAAGGTAATAGTGGCAATATGGCATGAATCTCATGGGAATAAGGAATGAGATGAAAACCCCTTACCTTGCACTTTCCTTTAGTCGAGGGTACGTTTAACATCCGGTATGAAGATCATATTATGTTATTAAAGTACACCAGAACCATATTAATATTTATGATTTCATATGTTATTCATTTATTACATTATACTACCCATTTAATAATAATTTCCATGTTAAATTAACATTTCGGGTAATAATCGCTTTCTTTGTCGTACTTGTTTTAACTTGTTACTCTTGATTGTATCACTTAGATCGAGGTTTAAGTACTTTCAGAATATAAAACATGATTTATATATCATATATATTTAGAATATAAATATTTATAATTGACATATATATGAAATGAAAAACACGGTTTATGGAGACAGTAGTCCGTACGTACGCATAAACGTTGTATCTATTTTCGTCTCGTATTGAACGGAACTAAGTGAATAAGATATAAGTAAGTAAATATATATATATATATATATATATATCTCCACTAGAATTATTATTCCATATATTATATACTTATTATTAATATATATATTTTTATAATCGTCGATGAATGGTGAACGTGGAAATGAATTCCATCGCGTCGTAGAGACGGTAATCTGTACGTACGCACGAGAGACAATATCATTTCATCAAAGTTGTGGAATTGGTTGGTATATTAATTTTAAAGATACAATAGCAAGTTATTTTCATTATTTATATACATATTACTCATAATTATATCCATCCAAATAACAGAATGTTGAATAACAAATTACACCACCGCGTGGAGACGGTAAGCCGTACGTACGCACGCATGGTGACATTATCATTCATAAGATGGATAGGATAATGAATATAGTTGTGCAATATTTATAATAGCTTCAATGTATATAGAATATTTTAGAAATATTATTTTATAATTTAAACAAAAAAGAAAGAGTAAGTGGAAGAATAAGAGAACTTGAAAGAGGGTGGTGAAATCATTACCTCTTCTTCGGGTTATTTCTTTTGATTTGATCAAAAGGGATCCTTAAGTTGGATTTTGGACCACAAGAGGGCCTATAGGATTAATTTTGGGAAGTGGAGAGGAAATTTGGGCTAGTTTTGAATGAGCCCAATGGCTTATAAGGTGTGAAATAAAGTGAAGGGGGGGTGCACTTTTATAAGAGGGGTGAGGTGCACCATAGGAAAAAACTAAAAATATTGTTTTATAATAAATTAATTTTCTGTTTTTAATGGCTCTAAAATGAATTATTTAAAGTATACGGTGGGTATGGGTCGAAAAACTCTCTAACAATAGGTTTTAGACTGGTTAAGTCACCATATTAACCTTGACTTTTAGATTTAACTCTAAGTTAAATAGTTTAACTTCTACTGTGTCTTCTTGTATTCTTACTCTATATGGTTAATAAAATTACTCTAAACATACAAGAGAACCTCAAGTGACTCATTAATTACATTTATAATATTATTTAAGCCCTTTTTCTGAACATTAAATTTTTAAGAATATTATATCAAACAATAATATAGTATTTGTTTTAAATATTAATTTATGCCAATTTTGACACTATTTGGTATTTTGTTTTCTTGAAAGACATCACAACTTGATTACTTCAAAAAAAGATACATTGAATCAGCCCTATCATGTAATATTCACCTATAAAATTAGTGTATGTCATAAAAACATTGAAATTATATTTATTTTAATATTTATAATACCATTTATTTGATTATTTCATGAATAAGGTAATTACCACTTAATCATTATGTCATAAATAATTTTATTTATTTAATGTCCAAAAATTATAAATAAAATACCATGATTTAGGAAATCGTTTTATATTTCTAATGAATATTTATAATATAATTTATCTTATGTATAACCTTATATTAAAAATGTTTTTGTTATTAAACATTGATTTTAACGCTTTTAACTCTTCTTTGAATTAGATAATAATAAATCTCCTAATCTAATACATGTGGACCTAAATGATAATATTTTATTACTAAAGTTTTTTTTGGTGGAGATAAACTTGTCCAGTAGAATTATGACATGCATCAGGGTAACATTAATATCATTTTACCCTTATTTACCTTATATACTTCTAACCGTGGTAAATAAAAGTAAAAAGTTACTATTCACCAAAAATTATTTTTATTTCATTGAACCACATTTTACATATTGATATCAACCGTGTGTATCGGATTTTTGAAATTCCACTGACAGAAGCGGTAAATTTAAGTTTTATGAAAATTTGCAAAGACTCCTTGGACGTGGGTAAAATACAATAAAAAGTTCAATAAAATATTGTATATCTAAAATTAATATAAAATGACTCCAATTAATTACATTTAACTTATATAGGTATTATGTATCTATTTTTACCTATAATTAATTTAAATAAAATAAATAATTATTTAAATTAAATGTCGGTTTTAACCAATAACTTAGTGCTTTTAACTATTCATTAAAAATTGAATGTTTTCAAAAAAATACCAAAAATTCACCCTAAGATAATTTTGATATTCCGAATCCAAAAATGATTTCTATATTACCAATTTAAAAACATTTAAGTTTCATTATTTAATTTAAAATTAATTCTCGTTGTTAAAACCAGAAAGCGGGTTTTTAAGAAATAATAACTACTAAAAGATTGACACATTCTTATGTGTAATTTCAAAGTGAAATTACTCCCAATGAACAACATTTAATTAAATTTTAAAAACATAATATAATTATACTTTAATACAACTAAAATTTATAAATTAACACTAATTTATTTTGATTAAAAAAGAATTTTAGTTAAAATTTAGTACTTCTCACTATTCACCCAAATATGGAAGTTATCAGAAAAAACATCAAAAATTCATCGAAACTAAATTTTTATGTCCTGATTCTAAATAAGAAGTTTATTTTGTCAAAATTAATATATAAAAGTGTCAACTGTTTTATTTTAAAAATGTTCTCCATTAAAAGGCGGTAAAATTGCATTTTTTTAATACTTCTTTTATCTGAAAAAATGAATTGGTTCTTATATTATGTCTAATAAACGCGTAATATGGATTCTAAAATTATAAGGATTATATAAAATTCAAAATTTAGTTAATACTATTCATAACCACTTTTGAATGGCTAGTTTGGAAACTCATGATGCGCTTGAACTCGGTGTTGCGTGAAGTGGAAGTTATTGAATTTCTTTGAAGAAATAACGTAATATGAAATCTTGGGGTGTTACAAAAATAATTTTAGGTCTGGTGAAAACTAATATATACTAATTATTATTTGATAAAATTTAATTTAATTCATTTCCTACGTTAATCACATAATTAGGAAATAATAGTATTATTATTATTTTCGTCATGGGGTTTTTGATGGTAATAATTAAATATCAATGTCAATTAGAGAAAATATTTATTTCTAATGCCCAACGGTATATTAAAAAAGTTATATTAATTTTCTAAAGAGATCCAATTCATTTTTATTGTGCACAATGACTACCTGAGAGAATCCTCTCAAGACCTAGAGAGAAACCTCTTCAAGAATGAACCCATGAACGGAGAGCTATTTGTGTCCACCTCCAACTCTCAAGTCTATATAGATTAAATATAATGATTTGGAATTGAATCATTTGGTGATAAAAAAGGGAATTGACCAAGTGTCAGGATCTACAACACCATCACATGAAGATTTCTTTGGTGATGGAGGAAGATCTATAGAACACATGTGGATCAGTGATAGAGGAAATCTACTCTTGATTCATAAAATTAAATGATTTTACAACAAAGACCTTTTGTCATGTCCATCAACGAAGGAACAATTCACACAAAGAAATTATTTAATTGAATCAATAAATTATATATAATAAGTGATGGTCATTATATTGGCTCTACAATTATATCCCATGTATATTTTCATTAATTTAATTCCATTGAATATAATTTTCATCATTGTGTAAATCTAGGATTGATCGTAAATCATGACATAAATAAAAGTTGGGAAAGACCCATCGCACGATTTTGTTGTTCCCAGAATAATCAAGTGGCATCAGAATGGTCACTAAAATATATTTTTTTATTTAAAGATGTTTTATTGATTTATGAATTTCTTATTTTGTTTTCCATTCATGTTTAATCATTCATTAATCAAAAATTATTGATCTTCTTCTTCATCATTCATTTCATATAGATCTAAAAAATAGATAAATTTTAATAATGAAATAAAATCGAAGAACACATCTGGAGGTGTTGAGGATTATATATGGATAACATAGGAATAAAAACTATGTAATAGTAGTTACATTCCATGAAACCAGAGTTACAAATTGTGTAATAGTGTTCCATTCACCAAGAATTAATTTAGAATTATTTCAAATAGCATGCATTGAATACATGCTTTGAATTTAATTTTGTACACTATATGTTTACTGGGTCATCCTGGCACTCAGTCAGTCAGAGTATATACCATGTATATCATGTACAAAGTGTGTAGTCTATTAAGTCAAATATGATATGTGTATTTTCATAGATGGCTTACATGATTGGTGACCATTTAACTCTGAGACCACATATCATGTACCCCAATTTTTCTGTGACATAATTTACCAATCAATTACCTAAATGTGTTCCTCAGATAGATGGTGAGAGATGTATACACCACTTATATCACTTTTAAAATCCATTTACATATACAAAATTTAAAAAAAATTAAATGCAATTAATTATACTCCTTAAACTTTATCGATATGTGTTTTGTGTGGTAATTTAGTTGATAGGACACACCATGTGATATTATTTAATATATATTTATATATAATAATTTTTGGCATAATTTTTATATATTCATATCATGTATGAGTCATATTACAGTTATTACAATATAGGCATCGAAATATAACATGTGACTTAAAAATCATGTAATTCATGAAATCATGAATTTGATAATACATGTCATGGAATTACGTGATATTTCATGTATTACATGTGTCACAAGACTAATCATTATATGAGTATAATACATTTTGGGTTGATTTGGATCAGTTTTCACAATTTTGGATCCATCGTACTTTTATGTACAAAAAATTAAAAAAAATTATTTATTTTGTTTTAAATTTTGATAAATTATAATCTCAAGGAAATTTGGGTGAGAATTAAGATAAAATAATTGATTAATTAAATAAGATCATTAAATGATTCAAGCTCATGTTATCTTAAATAAGAATGATTAATAATTTATTACTAGTCATATTAAATTAATAATTATTCGGAGGCATGTGGATGATCATGAGTTAGACCATACCATTGCATGTGATTGGTTTCATTTAATTTATTATGAAAATAAAATTTTCTCATGTGTTCCTTCTCTCATATAATAATATAATGTTCTTCATTCCCAGGGGTTTTTTATATAAACCCCTTTTCCCTCACCTATGTTCGAGTAAAAGCATGTGTAATGGATGGATATCCTATTCTAGTGGATTTGGATCATTTTTTGAGATGAGGTGAAACCATTCTAAGAGAGATACAGAGGTGGATAGGTGGAGACCTGTTACATGAACATTAATTGGATAAAGTTTTTTCCATTAATTCAAGGGTAAATGTATCAACCGCTATAAAAAGACAATCGTCACTAATAGCTCATGGTCATACCATTTTATTATTTTATTTATATTATGTTTCAAGACTACTTCATTATGGATTTATTTTCATTATCATGTGAATTAATGAACTAACAGGCATAAAATAGAGATAAAAAACATATAGTCTTCTATGTATATACTATCTATCACATTGTTAATCACTTATGTAAATCCACTTAATATTAACAATCATTTGATAATAATAGAAATTTAAAGTATGTATATAAAAGAGAAAATCTCTAACTAAGAAATATTGAGTCGTTGTAGCCTTATAATATATCAGTTAAGATCGAACCATAGTTCAAAGTGCATGACCATCCAAATTTGTGTTCATTAAATTGTCCGGGAAATCTAAAATGAAGTTTTGGGTTGAATTAACATATTTCACATCAAGGTTTGACTATCAAAGTATGACTTGGTGTAACTTAGAGGTATTTGTTGAGGAAATCCAATTAAATGATTATAGTATTGGTGAGTCCACTAAATTGATTAGTAACCCTTGTTTCATTTAGATGGAATGTATAATTCCAACCTAAACCCATTAGGGTTTCATGACCAATCAATGATGGGGTAATGAGAAGGGGAATATGGATCCTTTCCACTATAATGTCTGAGAAACAGGATATGCTGGAGCCAATGGTGAGGGATATTGGGTTTTGACATAATAATAGATGATTTCTAAATATAATATTTATTTATTTTCCTGTATTTTATCAGATAAAGTACTAAATATATGCTAATCTTACATCTAGACACAAAAAAAAATTACAAAAAACATATCAATGTGATCCGTACTTTAGAATGATAACCTTATCAGTATCAAAAATTTCAAAGAATGAAAAAGGATTTTATGAGTTAACCTTCTCTATGAAATGAAATTATATATACTGGAAGAACGTATTCTTAACACACCTATAAATTAGTCTAGTGAGGAAGAGTTTTATCTCTATCAAGAATATTTGTATTATGATGCATATGTTCAGTGCTTCATGCTATCATCCCTGACCAATGATATTTCAGTGAAAAATGAGGACTTGGATGCATACATCATGTTGTCTTACATTCTTTATATCTATCAAAAAAGGTTATAAAAGTGATATATTATATATAAAAAACTTATTTTACTATTATTCTTGGAGAGCATGTGCTTTATGGGCCTCACGTAGTCGAGCTTATTAGTTACATTGAACAATTAGAAAACATGGGGATTAAATTACTGTATGAGTTTCATGTAGATCTCATATATTCCTCACTACCTAAGATCTTATCATGTTTTATTGTTAATTAGAATATGATAAATTATGAGAAAAGTCTTTTTAATCTTCTTACATTGAATCTCCATGTGGATAAGGACATAGGGCATGATAAACTCATGTTTCTTATAGTGAATAAGAAAAGGAAGAACATTGAAAGGGTGTCCAAGAATCATAATAAGTATAAATCTTATGAGCTCCATCCTTACAATAATAGGGGTATCCAAATGTAGGGAAAGTAAAAGGAGTAAGTATTTTTTTATGCGGAAGTAAATTCTAATGGAAGAAGAAATGCACCTAGAACAAAGGGGAATCTAATGGTGTCTTCTTTACTAGGTGTAATATTTCAATATATACACATTGGGTATTAGAAAAAATATGTGGTGATCACATATATATCAAAAAATAAGAACCAAGTAGATTTAGAATGATTTCTTGAGGATACATGGATATGTGAGATGTCAATAGTTTCAGGATAGCTACACTAACCATTGGTGACTAACACCTTTCATTACCAACATGAATAATTTTAGATTTAAAGGACCGTTATTATGTATCAACTGTTACCATGAATATACTTATTATATCATTCCATGATAAAGAAGGGTTTATTTTGATTATTTGAAATATATATTTTTTTTCATTTATAAATAGAACATATGTTGTGGTATGGAACATTTAAATAATGGTCTTTATGTATTAAATTATGAAAAATAAGTATTTCAATTTGATAAAAAATCTTTCTAAAATGAATCATATAAAACCCATTTATGGAATCACCATCCGGGTTAGGTAAATGACAATAGTTTTAAAACTCTCATTCAAGATGGTTATTTAGAATCATATTAGCTTAAACTACTTGAAATATGTCATTATAGTTAAAAGGAAAAATAAATGAACCACCGGTCATTGGATAAGGTAAAAGGTACATATAGATTCTAAGATTAGTAGATTCAAAATTTTGTGGATCAATTCCAATAGAAGCTATAGGTGGGTATTATTACATCACAACTTTTACAGATGACTTGAATATATATTATTATGTCTACATGAGGATTTATAAGTCTAAGAACTTTTAGAAAATAAAATAATTCACTAATGAATTATATAATCAACATGGAAATAAGATGAAGAATCTATTATTGGATTAAGGTAGTGAATATCTAAACCAAGGTATTATTTAACTTTTATAAGAGTTTGAAATTCTATCTCAAATCCCTTAACCTTATACACCACATTTTAATGGTTCTAGTTGGAGGAGAACCCTTACCTTGTTTGATATGGTAAGGTCGATGATGATCCATGTAGTTGTTTAATTATCATTTTGGGGATATTCATTAAAAACTATGTCATACCCATTAAATTGAGTACCATGAATAGAATAAAATATAATTCCCTTCAAGTTGTGGAGTGGAAATAAACTATTTTTTCATATACATGTTTATTGGGTTGTGAGGAATTTTTTATGTCCATATCAAGAAATAGACAAGAACCTCAAGAAACAAACTATATATTTATATTGTATGCTAAGGAAAAAATAGATACGTTCTATATATCTCATATAAAAGAATGGTAATGTTCCCATACAAGCCACCTTTCTTAAGAGGGAGAACATACTCATTAGGTATTTTAGGAACAATATTGTCTTTAATGATGGTAAATCTCAAGACACACAAGAGTTGGTATATTAATAGATTCCATAGATCTCCATGTAAGAAGTAGTTTCTGAAACAAAATTACTTGGTATATTCACAAGAGAGATAAGATAACCATAGAGATATGGTTTTCTTATCACCAAATATGATGACTCGTTATTAGTTAAAAATGATGATCTTATCTCCTAAAAAGAGGCAGTATAGATCTAAAAAATTATAATATTGAAATATTACATGAATTATAAAATGTATTCCATGTATCAGAACCAAATTTGGGTTATAGTCGATGCACAATTTGATGTAAACCCCATAGTTTGAAAATGGGTGTCCAAGAGAAAAATAGACATGGAATATAAACTAAATACCATTAAAGAAAGGGTATTGGTTAAATGGTTTAAAATATGTTATATAATTGACTAATATGAATCATTTCCACTTTTAAATATTTAAATCCATCAATAATATACTTGCTATAGCAGCTTTCCATGAATATGAGATTTGAAATATGGATGTCAAAAACTACATTCTATAATGGGAACCTTCTGGAAGATGCCTTTATGACACAAAAAAAAGGGTTGGTTACTCGAATCCATAAAGAAGAATTTTATAGTTACAGATATCCATTTATGGATTGAATAAATAATATAGGTTATGGAATATTTTATTCTACAATGCTATAAAATAATTTTTTTATTAGTAACTATTGTGATCCATTTGTTTACATGTGGATTAGTGGGAATATAGTCGCTATCCTAGTACTTCATGTGGATGACATATTACATATTGGAAACAACATAGTAGTCTTACAGTCTATTAAGGACTAAATAAAAAAAATTTCTCCATGAATTACTTAGGTGAAATATCCTATATTCTAGGGATCAAGATCATTCGTGAAAGATTCAATAGTCTTCATAGACTAGGTAAAAGTAAATACATTGAATAGATACTAAATAGATTTAATATGGAGAAGTACAAGATGTTATTGGTTCAAATGTCTCATGGTTTACATTTTTTTAATAAAATTTGTCCTCAGATACAATTGGAAAAAGAGATAATGAGTAATATCCCACACGCTTCATTGATAGGATCAATAATTTAATCCATTCTATGCACTATAAATTATGTTTCCTTTACCCTAATCATGGTAGGAATATAAAATGTAGATCCCAGAGACCAACAATGGTCTACTGTTAAGGAAATCACCAAGCATTTGAGAAGAACAATGAAATTTTCCCTCATTTATAGTGGAGACAAGGATCTATTCATCATGGGTTACACTGAAGAATGTTTTATAACAAATCATAATTATATGAAGATTCATTTAACATTTTTTTGTCTCAATAGAGGAGTTTTGAGAAGAGTTCAAATTGGATAGTTTTCACAGATTCGACATCAGTGCCATTGTACATAGCATCTTCAGATGCATCAAAAGATGCCATTTGGAATAAAAAAAGGTATAAACTCATTATTTGTTACCTCTAAGATTTAGAACTTATCAAATTATATTGCGATAATTATATAATGGCGGATCTTGAAAAAGATCAAAGGTGACGCCAACTAAAAAATCATATACTATAAAAGTATCACCTCAGGGGGGATTTTAGTTAGAGGGGTGATGTAATAGTTAGAAGAGTAACCATGGTGTAAAACATGGAAGAACCCTTAACTAAAGGCCTATCTCAATATAATCTTGAGAATAATGTGAGTGCTGGAAGACTGATTCTTATTGTTAGATGGATCTAGTTAAAGAGGGAGTATGTTGGAGTTGTTTCCCTAGAACCAAATTCTATGTACTTTATGTCAACCAATATTCTTATTTTTTAACTTCTTATCACATAATGATTATTATTATTCATAATATAGTATGTCATAATGTCCAAAGAGTAGTTGTACCACTAAAAGGTCATTCAAGATCCCTGCTATGATAAGAACCAAGAAGTGAAATGAAACTATTCTTATATATAATTTCTATAGAAACATGATATCATTTACGGGACAAAAATAATGCATGATATAAAGGGTGGACACTCGTAAGACATTGAGACACTTTCTCATTGTGTATGCACTTAGTAAAATCCAATGTGGGATATTATTAGAACAAGACCCGGAAGTAGGAAATCCACATTTATATGTTTCATTGGATCCTCCTATCTATGGAAGTTTGTATTGAACAATAGACTTTAATATTATATTCATGAGTATTATGAGTTCCATACTCTAATGTATTTACTAAAATCATGATGGGATATTATTGTGGTGTGGTTGGATACGTTGGGTGAGTCATGAGTAATATTTCAATAGTGAATAATTTGAGAATGGATTTTTCCCTTATTTTATTTAGTGTATGTTTATATCTCAGGAACTTTTAAGGAAATTATATATCAAAAATAAATCCATGGGGATTTTGTTCTATGAATTTTTTTAATTTATGGTATTTCAAATAAATATCCATTGAGAACATATGTTCATGGTAACAACATACAACCTTCTTAATTAGATATATCATGATAAAAATATTATATTGCGCGGTGAGTGTCTATATGTGGTATTATGTCATGGTGGGATTAACATAATTCTTTAATGATTCCTTTTCATGTTTTTAGACTCTAACCTTGGACTTTAGGCATATTTTCATAATGAAATTGAAAAATATTCCTAGAAATTCACATACTATGTGTATCCAGAATGACAAATTAATAATATTTTATGATTCATAATTTAACAAGTTGAATAAATATTATTCTTTGACATATTTTAATAATTATTCATGTTTTCTTCATCATAAATATTCCTTAACCTGTAATTCGTGAGAATATAATATGATCATAATATTTAGTAAATATTTATTATCTTTTTAGTGAATATAATGTCAAATTATTGACACATGAAGAATAAATTGATATTTATTTACAAAATAAAATGTCATTATTCAAGGCCCGCTAAATATTGTAGAGTAATGGTGGACCATGTATTTATGTCTGGTGAGAAATAATATATATTGAATATTATTTTATTATATAATATTTTATTTAATCTGAATGTTAAGAACATTGAGAATAAATATTAAAATTATTATTATTTTAGACATGGGGCTCCTTAAGGTGTAAATTAAATATTAAAGGGAAATTATGAAAATTGTAATTTTTAATCCATACCTACATCTAATCCCAATAATGTTATTTTTTCAATACAACCATTTCATTATTTTCACTGTGATAGTCGAAGAGAACCCCCTTAGACCCTAGAGATCTCCCTATACAAGAATTATTCCAATAAAAGAGGGAGATATTCCTCCACCTCCCACTATTGAGTCATGAGAGACTATAGAGTATTCAATGAAATCTATTCTCATAGCGATCAAAAGAGAACAACATTAGTGTTAAATTTGTCCCACTAGTTCCTTGAGATTTCAAAGATGACATTTATATAATTGTGGAACACATGTGGAGCCCCACAAGATGTAATATGATAATGACTCCAATAATGAAATGATCATACAATGTATATCTATTTTCATATCCCTAAAAGAAGAAATAATTCACATAATTAAATTCATTAATTGAATAAATTAATTATAAATAATATTTGATTTTCATTTTCTTAGTTATAACCTTCCATACCTTGTCTATTTTATTTGATTCAATTCCATTGATTACAAAATTCATCGTTGTGTAAATTTTAGATGGATCAATGATCATGATAAAAAAGAATGTTGGGAACAACTGATTGCACATTACCATTGTCCCCTAAACCAAATATTTCTTGCACATTTTTGGAGGTTATTTTTTCTGATTGTCAACATTAAACAGTGGATTAGTGAAATTATACGTATGATGCCTAACTTATTTACATGTGATACATTGAATAATTGATGCTTCATTATGTGGAACATTCTTATATTTTTTTTAAGATTCTTTAAACCTCTATGACACTCAAATTATTGATGGGAATCTTTCAATTAATAAAAATTTCCTCATTTTATGGATGAAATTTTAATTGAGTAGACTACACAGAATATAAATTTTTATAGTTGATTATTATTTCATATTTTAAATTTATCATCTGGACCTCCCTCAATATCCATATACCATTTCATATTCCTATATAACCAAAAATAATAAGAGTCTCCAATTTTAATTTCCACCATAACATTAAATCAAATATTTCATATATATCGAAGTAAATTATATATAATAATTCATTAGAACATGTTTATATGAAAAAAAATGAAATCATTGAGTTTTAATTTGATATAATTTATAAAACTATAGACACACCTTATTAGCGTTATAAATTTTAATTCACATAATCCAATAAAGTATACGTCAATTTTATTTTTCATATAGAAAACATACATCATATTGATGAAAAGAGTCTGGGGAAAACATTTATTGAATAAATTTTTCATAAACCAATCCCATTAAATGATGTAAATTTCTTTCTTTTCCCTCATATACTTAATCAATATACAAAATTGGTATGGTTTACATTCTTAATTATAAAATTACAAAACAACCATTTTATACATTAATCAATTAAGGAAAAAAGAATTACTTCTATCATGTTTACAATTAATCGTCAATTAGTAGTTTAAAAGACCAACTAAAGAATAATCGTCATTACCACATTATGGAATTAGTTGATACATCCTAGCCCAGACCATTGGGATTGAATGTTAAAAAATGGTATCCAACGATGCAAATTCACTAAATTATTTCACATATTTTCATAGTTTGGGATAGCTTTGATGGAAGATAAGATGATTGAGACTTGGTTGGGGAATAGTGACATTTCCAGGAAAGAAATGTTCAATGGGCCTCCATGTTTTCATAGAGTGGGGGACATTATGTTTTTATGTTACCATTGTTTAAATTTACCATGGGAGATGGATATGATGTTTATAAGTGATATTTGATATTTTGGGTGAATTTATCAATCATGATTAAGAAATTCTCATCACGTTCAATATATATTATTGTGACAAATTTTATATCTTCTAGTAAATTCCTTTATTTGTGATGTTTTTTTGGATTAGTTCTCATCGTTTGATATATCTATGTTTCTATGCTCTATTCATATATATTTTTTATAATTTATTATTTTAACTAGGAACACTATGGTGTTAGTATATTAATATGATGACAGTGACTAATGTGTAGGGATAGAGACTAGGATTTTTTCTAGGAGATGTATACGTATTGTAGAGGGTATAATTATAGGAGATACCTTATGTGGTCCCATATATTGATTAGGTTTTATCCAAAAAACTATGTTTTACAAAAGGGTTTCATTCATGTTATACAAGATGTCACCTCAACATAGTCTTTTGGGACAATTTTGGATGTGGGTGGAATAACTTCCTCAAGGGTGGATGTTTCTTGTTTACCACTAGACTTTTAAGAGAATACTTTAAAGAAATATCTAATAACTTCCATACAATATAGGATTTAAGTACACATAAACTAGATGTCATTTATTAGTGTATGTCATAGTAATTAGAGTTTAGAACTATGATAAAATATTTCATAACGTCAACTCCATCATTTTTCATAATCTAGAACAACAGAGGCCCCCAAGATGGTAAGGGATGAGCTAAAATCACTTGGGAATCTTGTACTTAGTAGAAAATCTAATGAAACCCCAAATCAAGTTGGGATTGTAAAGACCCATAAATTTCAAAGAAATTTTTTTCTTAATTTTCTTTGTAATTTTACAAGATCGTAGTTTCTGACGGCGCCTGATTCCGAGGCCCGTTGTGTCCGGAATCATTTTCTGAAGTTTGGCTCGAGTACGTTCAGTGAACGAACGAGCAGGAATTTCTATCTTTTGAAACGGTGCTCGGAATCTAATTCCGAGGGCACCGATGGAACCGTAGCGCCGGTAATTGCTTAATAACGCCATTTCCGGAGTTGCATTTACCCGAGAGAAGATGATAAAAATTGTGGATGTTTAATTTATAATTTAACTACAATTTTTATTTTCTTGTTAAGTAGATTAAGTGTTGTGTTACAACACATGACCCTCTCTTAAGTGGTTTTAATCTATATAGGGGAGTTAGGGGTGGGACCCACTTGGAGTTAACCACCCATGGGAGGATTTAAGGTGAGGTGCGGCCCACACGAACCCCACCCCTTCAAATTCCTAACTCCCTCAACTCACCCCCTTTAATGTTGACAACATGGCTTGAATTAATTAAGTGGAATTAATTCAAACTTTTGAATTTCATTTTCTTATCTTGTGTTAATAAAATAAGACTTGGGCGTATTTTATTTTGGGTTAGAGTCTTGTCGCGTTGGGTGGATTTGGGAGGCTTGAAGAACATCTTCTTCAACGACGAAGAATGTGAAGAACGAATCGGTCTCCGACGAAGAACGTTGTCATGTCTTTCATCCGAAGAACATCGATGCGCCATCCCTCGTTCTTCTTCCCACGAAAAAGGAAGGGAGATGCCGTTCCACCTCGGACAATCTCTGTCTTCATCTACGAATCCTCTTCCGTGACACCAACCCGCGACGCGACGTCTTTTTCTCCGCAACGGTAACCTCGTTCAAGCCACGCTCGAGGTAGGGGGTTTAATTTTATTTAATTTTTTTCCGTTCATGATTCTAGTTTGTCATTCTTCGTGGATTAAAACCAATAGTTATCAAATAATGCGAGGGGGCCGGACCGCACAAACACGACCGACCCTCCTTTTTATTTCATGTTTGTTCCTTTGTGGTTTGGTACGGGAAGGTGTGTTGTCGTCGCACCACGCGGAATCATGCGGAAGGAAATGTGTGGTGCCGTCGCGCCGCGCCGTGGAAGGAAGATCGAGGACGCACCGCCATCGCGCCGTGTCGAAGAAAACTGAAGACACCAAGGCCGGAGCGGGGCCGCGGCGGAAAGGCGTGGTGCCGTCGCACCGCGCCGGACCAACCAAGTCGTGGCCGGTTCTAGGACGCGGCGAAGCAGGGTGACCGGTTCTGGGCCGCCGGTGTTGGTGAAGAAGGGGACCGGCCATCGCCGGTCCCGTGGAGGCAGAAACCGGCCGGCCAGGGTGGGCGGGCCGGATAGGTGTGCAGCTGGGGGTTCAAACCCCCGACCGGCTGGCTCAAAACGTCCCCCTTAATTCGGGGGGGGGGGGGGGGGTGGTTACACAAGGGGGGAAGGCGCCCCCCCATTCGGCCAACATCTCGGCCAAAGGCCGAGCTGGCCAGCGCGCTGTACCCATTCTGGGCCTGGCCGGGCCGACCCGGACCCATGGCGGGTCGGTCCGGTTCGGGCCAACCGGGGGGTCTCGGGCCGGGTCGGTCTCGGGCCTGAAACCCCCGTTTTCGGACCATTTTCTGTCTTTTGCCCATAACATGGGCTGCGGTCCTCCGATCGATGCACCGTCAGTTTCGTAGGGATCCTTGGAACACAATGGCCGGATTGGTTCGCACAAGAAGCCAATCGGGCCCCTGGGACGAAAAGGCTAATAAATCACAGACCGGGCGTCCGATTGACGCGCCGTTTGTTGCGTTGAGACCCCTATGACGAGGCGGTCCTTTGAGATACTTCTTTCTGGGACATTGAGATACTTGGAGTATCTACATGTAGCTCGTGGAGCGGACCCTCCCGGAGACGGGCGTGTGGAGTACGGAGACCGTGTAGCCGACTGAGACCTGACCACTTCTTGACCGACTCGATTTGGAGTGAGTCGACTAGCCCAGTGGACAGAGCACTACTTTGTGAGGTGCAGACCCATGGAAGACGGAGCACTACCTGTGTGACAGTGCAGACCCGTGGTATTTGTCCGGAGAGTACCTCAGCAGGCTACTGGGGGGTGTGTACTACTGTGTTTGGGTGACATACCTCGGTGGGAAGCACTATTGTGTCTGGGTGGCTGACCCGCGATACTCGACAGGAGGAGTACCACAGCTGTCTTAGGTTAGTGAGAAGTACTTCGGAGTCGTGACAGGACCACTGTACACTCCAGAGACGGAGCTCTTCAGCAGTTACTGTTTCGATAATGAAAATCCTGGTTTGAGTTGAGAATTTTTGACCTTTGTGTTTACCTCATGATTGAGATGGGTCACTTGATAACTTATGGATATGTATGGGCATATACTTGGGTAGTGGTTATCTGTTGATTTCATGATCTTGGTCTTTTCTTCATGATTGAGATGAGTTACTTGATAACTTAGGTATATGCATGGGAATATACCTATGTAGAGGTTATCTGTTGAGATCTTCTTTGGGGTTATCCATGTTGGTTTTAGTGATACCTTGAGGGTCTCGGGGTCCCTAATGAGTATCGTTATACTCACCCCTGCATGGGCTATGCCCGCACTTCGTTGCGTTGGTTGCCGACGATGGGCAGTTCTGACGGAGGTCGAGTGTTCGAGGGCTGGACGGTACCCGGAGGTGGAATACACGACGAGCCAGTATCCGGAGGTGGATTGCACGGCGAGATGACACTCAGAGGAGGTTTACGGGCGAGAGTGTTGTGGAGGCTATCTGTACCTACCCTTCAGGTAGGATCCGTGGTGGACGATCCAGGAGCTGCACCATCTATACCTACCCTTCAGGTAGGATCTGAGGAGGATGAACCAGGAGCCGCTTCCGTCCCTCCAGCTTTTTCCTTTTTCTGTTGTACATTCTTTTGGGTTTGTATTCTGGCCCATTTACCATTCAACACTTCTCTTTGTACTTAGTGTTTTACTTTCGATTGTACTCTGTAGTGTTTTGTTTACTTTTATAAAGGAAATGACTTCCTAGTTATCGGGATTTACACCTTTGGTGGTAGTCACCAGCCCCTGGCCTATGGATGGCGGGTTTGGGGTAGTCACGGCATGGGCCCCGAGGATGGGTTGTGACAAATTGGTATCAGAGGGAGGTTCAACCGCAGAACTTATAACTCTGATATTTTCTTTCTGTGAAGCAATAGTGTTAAGGGTACTGAGCGTGGTCTTCAGTTCAGGGAGTCCAGTGTTGGTGTAGGCGGCCGACGTATCCATACACCAGGACCCTGACAACTGAATTCCGACTTTTTGCATGAAATAAATAATTACGTGTGTGTTTTCAGATGTTTTCCCTTAAAACATCTCAAACCAGGTTAGCTCACTAGGTATAATCGTTTGACCGTGTTACGTTGTTTCTTTCAGGATTCCTTTTCTCGGACGACCAGCTACAGCCCAGAGGGATGGGCGTACTGACAGCATGCCGAGCGACAAGGCTTCGGTACAGGGCCCTCTTACAGTTGAGGCACCAGCGGAGGCAACATCGGTACTACCATACGTTGGGCCACCGATGCCACCAGCCCCAGCAGTAGGCGATGCATGCCACTTGAGTGCGCTGCACGAGTTCCAGCGCCAGAGGCCACCCAGGTTCTAGGGAGAGACGGACCCGCAGGCGGTTGAGGTTTTTCTAGAGGCTGTGGTGAGAGTCTTAAGGCAAGTGGGAACACCGACAGACTTCACGGTGATCTTTGCTGCCAGCTTTTGAGGTAGCAGCAGGCAGTTGGTGGAGCCACTTGTTTCAGTTTTGCGACAGGATGACCTTCGCATTGGAAGACTTCGGGACCTTCTTCAGGGTGGAGTTTGTGCCAGTAGCTCTGCACCCCGAGCGTGTACATGAACTTCTACCTTTGACGCGTGTTTTTAGATCAGTAGCTGAGTCATCTGTGGGAAGTAGACATATGATGCAGAGGCCCAGGAGGACCAGACCAGCAGTTGGACGATCTCGGGTTTTAGGACCGGTGGTGCGGGGCACCCGGGGTGGGGTCAAAGCCAGGCGTGCCAGAAACAGACAGTGTTACTCATGCGGCGGGAAGGGTCATCTGGCACGTGACTGTCCGACTCCCCGTACAGTTGATCCACATGATTTGGAGGAGCCACCGAGGCAGAAGCAACGACGAGTGCTTGAGAAATAGTCGAGTAGTGGATAAGGCAATAGAGCTCTAGGAGCAGGTGGACATGAGCGGAACTAGTGGATACGTCCCTTATACTTCTAGTTCCATTTTTCTGTTGTATTCGTTTCTTTGTACTATGAGCTGAAATAATAAAAAGGCACTTATCTTTATTTTCTTTCCTGTCCTTTTGTTTGGTTGATACTGAGTGGTCCCGGTTAAAACTATTGACTTGACCCTCACTTTTGAGATTTCTACTGGAGGAGACCCAGTGACCTCACACTGATGCCGACAGTGTGACTCGACCCATGGAGGCGAGAGTGACAGTTTGATCTCTTGATAGTTACGTCGAGGCCTTACGACATCATCCATGGCATGAATGCATAATTCATGTCAAGATTGACTATATTAGGCAATGGGCATGGTTCATCCAAGGGATGAGACCGAGTTTCTCTTTTTGGCAAAGGAGAAATTTAACAGCTCTTTCAAATCGAAGGTATGGAAGGTGCAGATCATCCAGGAGTGGATGAAGACTGCATAGTGCAGTAAAAAACAGGAAACTGGCACCAGTATTTGGAGACTCAGGCATGTTAAAAGTTTCCATAAGAGGAATTTTAAAGGATAGATGGGTCTACGAAGTGGCAGATGTGGAGGCCGAGATAGGATAGCAGCATGAGGTGGTGTACATCTTAACATGCTACAACCACCTGGCTTAGTTATCCCCGCCAGGATCAGGGAGCTGGAGGTCGGAGGAAGAGTGCGGTTGCATGTTGTCAAGGAGTGTGACCCAATGGCTCTTAAAATGATTCAAGGGATAGTCTGTGTCCACTACTAGCTGCTGTAGTAACAGACGTCAATATGAATCATTCCATTCTTTCAAAAATCCTTTTCCAGACCTAGAGATTCCGGTAAGCCGTGGACTTGACCCTCACGTCTGGAGATACCTTGGGTGGAGACTCGATAATCACACTTACGCTGACGGTGTGGTCAGACCCTCGAGGTCAGATTTTCAGTTGGAATCTCTTGGTGGCAGCGTCGAGGCCTTACAACGTTAGTTTATGTATGGAATGGGCAATAACTGTTCATACTCAAATTGACGGTTTTAGGCAAACGTCGGGATGGGTTTTCCTTGGTTGGCAAAAAGGAAACCCCAGGCAGCACATGATAAACTCTTGCACAGGAGTGTGCGACCGATCACTCTTGAGTCGGTCAACCTTACCCTCATGGCAGCAGTCATTTGAGTTCTAGTTCTAATAGGAATTGGAGACCTCTGGAGTTCGAGGATGACGATCACGTCCTTATACAGGTCTCACCTCGACGAGGTTTACGGAGATGTGGCCAAGGCGGCAAGTTAACTCTGAGGTTCAACGGACCTTTCGAGGTCCTCAGCTGGGTAGGTGAGGTGGTTTAACACTTGACCCATCCACCTCAGTTGCACTAGGTGCACGACGACTTCCACATATCCCAACTGAAGAGATACGTGCTCGACCCTTCTCTTATCATCGACCATGAGGAGCAGGACGATGGCGATGGGGTTACTTCCACGGAGGTTCCAGTAGGGATCTAGGATCGACATGAGCGGATCCTAAGAGGACGGTCGATTCCTTAGGTGCACTTTCTTTGGAAGTACGGAACCTACAGGTATGCACATGGGAGCGAAAGGCTCAAGTTCATGCTCAATACCGCTTTTGTGACCCTAGTTTGTGTTGAAGCTTTACGGGGATGTAAAGCCCTAAGGTGGGAGTAATGTAAAGGCTCGGAAATTTCATGGAATATTTTTTCTTAATTTTCATTGGAATTTTACAAGAACGCATTTTCTAACGGCGCCTGATTCCAAGGCCTGGTGTGCCCGGAATCATTTTCCGAAGTTTGGCTTGGGTATGTTCAGTGAACGAACGAGCGAGAATTTCTATCTTTTGAACCGGTGCTCAGAATCGAATTCCAAGGGCACCGATGGAACCGTAGTGCCGGTAATTTCTTACGAACACCATTTCCGGAGTTGCGTTTACCTGAGTGAAGATGATAAAAATTGTGGAAGTTTAATTTATAATTTATCTACAATTTTTATTTTCTTGTTAAGTAGATTAAGTGTTTTGTTAGAACACTTGACCCTCTCTTAAGTGGCTTTAATCTATGTAGGGGAGTTAGGGGTGGGACCCACATGGAGTTAACCACCCATGGGAGGATTTAAAGTGAGGTGGGGCCCAGACGAACCCCACCCCTTCAAATTCCTAACTCCCTCAACTCACCCCCTTTAATGTTGACAAATTGGCTTGAATTAATAAAGTGGAATTAATTCAAACTTTTGAATTTCATTTTCTTATCTTGTGTTAATAAAATAAGACTTGGGCTTATTTTATTTTTGGTTAGAGTCTTGTCGCGTTGGGAGGATTTGGGAGGCTTGAAGAACATCTTCTTCAACGACGAAGAACGTGAAGAAGGAATCAGTCTCTGACAAAGAACGTCGTCACATCTTTCTTCCGAAGAACAACGACGTGCCATCCCTCGTTCTTCATCCCACGACAAAGGAAGGGAGACACCGTTCCACCTCGGACAATATCCATCTTCGTCTATGAATCCTCTTTCGCGACACCGACCCGCGACGCGACGTCTTTTTCTCTACCACGGTAACCTCGTTCAAGCCACGCTCGAGGTAGGGGGTTTAATTTTATTTAATTTTTTATCCGTTCATGATTCTAGTTTTTCGTTCTTCATGGATTAAAACCAATAGTTATCGAATAATGAGAGGGGGTTGGACCACAAAAACACGGACGACCCTCCTCCTTATTTCATGTTGGTTCCTTTGTGGTTTGATATGGGAAGGCGTGGTGCCATCGCACCGCGCGAAATAATGCAGAAGGAAATTCGCGGCGCCGTCGCGCCGCACCGTGGAAAAAAGATCAAGGACACGACGCCGTCGCCCCACGTCGAAGAAAACTGAAGACACCGCGGCCGGAGCGGGGCCGCGGCAGAGCAGGGTGACCGGCGGCCTGTTCCGGGCCGCCGGTGTCGGCGAAGAATGGGACCAGCCATCGCCGGTCCCGTGGAGGCAGGAACCGGCCGGCCAGGGTGGGCCTGACGGACAGGTGTGCAGCCGGGGCTTCAAACCTCCAGTTGCGTAGCGATCCTTGGAACGAAATGGTCATTTCGGTATATCGCACTCAAGGTTTCAGATCACTTTGAGTTCGGTCGGGTTGGTTCGTACACGAAACCAACCTGGCCCTCAGAGAGGAAACACTTATATCTTGAGCTCTGAACGTCCGATTGACGTGCCATCGACTTTGATGGATTCCTCTAAGTGAGAAGGATCTTTTGGCTTACTCTGCTCGAGGTTTGGATGTCGTCGGAGTGCGGTCGGGTTGGTTCGCTCACGAAACCAACTGGGCCCCTGAAACGAAAAAGCCAATAACTCACAGACCGGGAATCCGATTGACGCGCCGTATGTCTTGTTGAATTCCTATTGATGAGACGGAACTTTTGGCATACTTCTCCTGAGTTTTGGTTTCTGTTGGATAGTGGCTGGGTTGGATTGTACCCGAAATCCAACCGGGCCCTTGGAACAGAAAAGCTGTTATCTTTCAGACCAGACGTCCGTTTGACGAACCGTCAGCGGCTATGGTGATCACGTTGAGAAACGGTCCCTATGAGTATACCCTGTGAGAGTTCAGGATATAGTTGAGATACGACCGGATTGGTTTGCACACGAAACCAACCGGGCCCCTGGGAAGAAAATGCTAATAACTCACAGACCGGGCGTCCGATTAACGCGCCGTCTGTTGCGTTGAGACCCCTATGACGAGGCGTTCCTTTGAGATACTTCTTCGTGGGACTTTGAGATACTTGGAGTATCGACCTGTACCTCGTGGAGAGGACCCTCCCGGAGACGAGTGTGCAGAGTACGGAGACCGTGTAGCCGACTAAGACCTGACGACTTCTTGACCGACTCGACTTGGAGTGAGTCGACTAGCCCAGTGGATGGAGCACTACTTTGTGAGGTGCATACCCATGGCGGATGGAGAACTACCTGTGTGACAGTGTAGACCCGCGGTACTCGTCCGGAGAGTACTTAGCAGGCTACTAGGGGGTGTGCACTACTATGTTTGGGTGACATACCTCGGTGGGAATCACTACTGTGTCTGGGTGGCTGACCCGCGGTACTCGACAGGAGGAGTACCTCAGTAGTCTTAGGTTAGTGAGTAGTACCTCGGAGTCGTGACAGGACCACTATACACTCTAGAAACAACGCTCTTCAGCAGTTACGGTTTCGATAATGAAAATCCTAGTTTGAGTTGAGTCTTTTGACCTTTGTGTTTACCTCATGATTGAGATGGGTCACTTGATAACATAGGTATATGTATGGGCATATACCTGGGTAGTGGTTATCCGTTGATTTCATGATCTTGGTGTTTTCCTTATGATTGAGATGGGTCACTTGATAACTTAGGTATATGTATGGGCATATACCTGGGTAGTGGTTATCCGTTGATTTCATGATCTTGGTGTTTTCCTCATGATTGCGATGGGTTACTTGATAACTTAGGTATGTGAATGGGCATATACCAAAGTAGAGTTTATCTGTTGAGATCTTCTTTGTGGTTATCTATGTTGGGTTTAGTGAGACCTTGAGGGTCTCGGGGTCCCTAATGAGTATCATTATACTCACCCCTGGACGGGCTATGCCCGCACCTCGTTGTGTTGGTTGCAGACGACGGGCAGTGCTGACGGAGGCCGAGTGTTCAAGGGCTGGACGGTACCCGGAGGTGGACTACACGACGAGCCAGTATCTGGAGGTGGACTTCACGGCGAGACGACACTCGGAGGAGGTTGATGGGTGAGAGCGTTGTGGAGGCTATCTGTACCTACCCTTCAGGTTGGATCCGTGGTGGACGATCCCGGAGCTGCACCATCTGTACCTACCCTTCAGGTAGAATCCGAGGAGGACGACCCAGGAGCCTCTTCCGTCCCTCAAGCTATTGTCTTTTTCTGTTGTACATTCTTTTGGGTTTGTATTCTGGCCCATTTACCTTTCAGTACTTCTCTTTTTTACTTAGTGTTTTACTTCCGATTGTACTCTGTAGTGTTTTGTTTACTTTTATAAAGGCAATGCCTTCCCATTTATTGGGATTTATGCCTCTGGTGCTAGTCGCCAGCCCTTAGCCTATAGAAGGCGGGCTTGGGGTAGTCACAGCACGGGCCCCTAGGATGGGTCGTGACAGAGATAGAGCTCCCACTCAGTGAAAAACCAATTTTAATACCCTCTTATCACATCGTAGAAACCTAGCTTAATGATAATTAATTAAATCATTATTACATGCAGATGAATAGGTTTATCCGGTCAAGCACTTCATCATGGGGTGCACCTTTTTTTTACCAATAATGAGGATGATAGTATTCGACTCTACGTCAATTATCGAAATTTGAACCAGGTGAATGTGAACAAAATATATCCATTTCTCACAACCAATGATCATCTTGATCAGTTATAGGGATCCCAATGCTTCTCTAAAATTTATCTCTTGTCGAGCTACCACCAGTTGTGATTAAGAGTTGATGAGATTTACTCATAGTGATTTGGAGTATGTGTGGGTTGTATGAGTACTTTGTGACGTCATTAAGACAAAAACGTCACTTAAATAGTTCATGGATAACAATAAAAAGATCATCTATGCATACCTAATCACTTTCTTCAGGGATTCCATCGATGACAGCATCATCTACTCAACAACACATTAGTAGAAAGCTAGGAATTTGTAGATGTTCCATTGTACACATAATGAACATCGCTTTTAATATATGATATCGAAATGAGATTTATAGATATTTGTGGTGAATTAACTAGGAATTGTAGATTCTGAGATGGGAATATATGTAAACCTAGGGAATGTAGATGTAGTTTTGTACTGAAAACAAAATATATTCCTAGTTATGATAGCCATATTTCTTGATTTAATAGTATGTTTATGATGGTTTATCTAGGATTTCTCTCATATATCAGTACCCATGAAAGTGTTGATGATGAAAATAGTGAAGTTTCAATGTATAGATTACTATGAATTTTTTTTTCTTACGCTAAATAGGAGGTTGACTACTTATCCAATGTCGATAATACCCAAACCAAGGATCAAATATTCCATATACTATGAGGCATTATGTGTTGTTTTAAGATCAGTATTGATGAAATTAGAACTAGTATTAACATATTGGTCACATCAGATGTGAACTCAATAGAGAAACTACCATACTCGTGATGGATCTTGAATGTATACTCCAAACTCTACAGTGATGGTGGCATTATCTCCTTGGTGATATATTTTTTGTCTACACAAACCAAAAGATCGAACATTATAACATCTTTTAGATAGACCAAAAAAAAGGACATATAAGATGGGTTATGTATTTATTGTTGTTTCAAATATCTAAGTATTATATACTAGGTATTTTTAATGTCATTAAAGATACTCTTATCCATAAAACACATAACAACATGGATCTTGGTATAAGACCTTCAGTGGATTAGTGGACCTTGATGGTCTTTTTGGCTGACTGAGGACAAATTATTTTTAGGATTAGTGATAGATGAGTTGTTTCTTTTTATTGATCACATCACCACATATGGACAATGTGAAGATATGACATGAGTCATACCCTGAGTGTGATGTTATGTGGGAGTATCTAGTTACATGTGACCTGACACCTAGGTGAAATTTCGGTGATGATGATTTGATCATGGTACACGAGAGAATGGTAGTCCCTCATTCGAATAGAGGGGAGACGATGAGATATTTTAATACCTTGATAGGGTAAAGGATGATAACCAGTGTACTGGTGGGTTTCTCTATCCATTACTAGTACACAAGTCAAAATGGGAGAACATCATGATGGTCGTTGTGGTGGTGTTACCCAGGACCTTGATGAGTCGTGGTGCTTTATGGTTGATTATTGATCGGGTGATGAAAATTTCCCTCTTTTTACCAATATAAGAGACTCACTTTAGTGGATTATGTAGAAAATCTCTATGAACATCTGATTCTATTTTTATGTGCAGTTCGCCAAAACACTATTTCAAATAGAGAGAAATATTTCACATAACACATTTTTCTAGTCTTGCATAATTCCCTAGGTTCTTATTTGTTATTTCAGATGATGTACCATCCGTAGATAGTTGGATTTTATGATTGGAAGATATGTATATTGTGGTATGTATTTTTATCTTGTGTTTTATAAGTTGGTGGGGCATTGAATGACAATCTATCATCGGTTATGTTAATATACAATAATAGTTACTAGAATTTGATTTGAGTGGCACATTATGAGTCTCTTTACAGGAGACCATATCGATCACTACAACTATGGAATGAGGTGGGTGAGGTATTATTAGTGATTTTTCTATGGTAATGGATAACTCTAATTGATTTCATGAAATTTAGAAGTTCTTAATCACTAATCAGAGCAGGTCGATATTATATACTAACCGTAATGGGAGACTGTTAGAGTTCATTGTAGGATACAAGGTTTTATTGAGTGTTAATACTCTATGAGGCCACCAATATTTGAGGGAAAATGTAAATATCAAACCACGTTTTATTGTACCATTAAAGATCACTAATTGGATTGGGATAATTCTATACTATTTCGAACTTCCTCTAAATCATCATGGTATGAAAAATTTATTTCTATTGTCTCAGTTCTGAAGGTACATACATGATCATGAACATGTCAGCAGTTATAATGACATTGAGTTGGAGCCTCAAACATCTTATGAGGAACTTTGGGTGCATATTATAGATCAGAGTGGGAAGTTTTTATAAGGGAATATAATTTCTGGGTATTTTTATGTGCGGATGGAATCATTTAATAAAAATTCATAAATAATTGTAATTGTGGAAATACCTAAGAGTAGAATCCCAATTACCACTATAGGGTATTTTATAGAATATTTTTTGAGTAAGGCGTTGATTTAACATGATATTTCGGGGCCTATACAACCATAATATTGAAATAACTAATTTTTTTGATATATTATATCACATGCACATGCTTTTTCTAAAATAATGGAATATCTTCCAAATGAGGTCTTAAATGGGAAATCTAAAACCACTATTAAATCTATAATTATTGTTATTGTCTAGGTGTAATATAACCATTTTTCCGGTCAATTGTTTGGTTATATAACATGTAAGGTTAAATATATTATATAACATAAGTGAAATGTTTTCTAAAAATGAAATATCTACTGAATGGGTTCTCATTTTTTAAATATGAGACTGTTTTTAGGTCTAAAAACAATTTTGGCTAGTCACAACATTACATTTTTCTATATTGGGTGTTTGGTTAAATGAAAATCGAGGGGGATTTCTTTTTACCCATTTTATTATATTATAATAATAATTAATTGTTAAATTCATTTTTTCATCATCCCTCATGCCTCCAAACCTCATCATCACACACATTGACCCAAAAACCATGGAATTAAATTGTTTTTCCCTATTAGAATTTTCAATGCATTAATAATATAAATTTAGAAAATACACCAAAATTTATTAGTTGAAATCATGATTAAATCGGGATATTTAATTTCTGGTTTTATGAATATGAGGTTAACAATATTCAAATAGGAAAACCACCATGTATTCAACATCCTCCGATTCCATTAAGTATAGGTGATACATAAACCCATTTTCAAGCTATATGTGAATCCCCCCTTCATCTACTCAGTGTTATTCCTCCCATTTATGTGTGTGGTGGTGCTCCCTCCTCCTCTCGTGCACTACACAAAAAATATTTCAGTCCGATTTTATATTTTTCAGACATTTTTATTCAATATTTTATCTTCTATAAATTATAAAAAAGAAATTTTTTTAATAATAAAATAATAAAACCACACTTTTATCTAGTGATATTACCAAAAAAATATTAACGATAATATATAGAAATTATCAATGAATAATTTATTTTAAACTGAAAAATATAAATTTTGATATTTTTTTAAATGAAAATTATCATGAATAATGAAATGATAATTAAAATTAAAGATAAATTGAATTTTTTTTACAATTATCATTGATAATTGTAATGATTTTTCAATTTATTATTACATCAATTTATGAGAGGATAATATTTTAAAACTATCAAAAGATGATTATAAAATGATAATTTATAAGAAATCAACATAAGATTATTATAAATGGATAATTTATTAATAATTATCATGAAATAATCATAAAAGGTTAGTTTATTAGAAATTTATAAAAAAGATAATTATAAAACTTGTATTTATACGAAATTTTCTAAATATGATTATAAAGGGGTAACTTATAGCAAATTATATACAGATAGTTATAAAGCGGTAATTTTTAATAAAATATTGATAGATAATTATAAAAGGATAATTTATAATAAATAATAAAAATAAAATTACATACGAATTATTCAAAATAAACTATGAATAGATAATTGTAAAATGATAACTTATATGAAATTATCAAAATATAATTATTCTTAAGGGGAAAATTGGTAACAATATATATTATCCTAAAAAAGAACAATTCGAATTTCCATAGATAGAGAAAGTATAATTACATGTGATATCTTATTTCATTTTGAAATAAAATAGGTGGTCTTGGTTCTAGGAACTATTGATGGACCTCAAGTGTTCATTTCTTAAATACTATGATAATATGGCCATGTAGCACGTGTTATTGATTATTGATATTTTTCACTCCAACTTTTGAGCCATACATGGTGGTTAATCCATGTTGTCGATGATTAAAACATTGAGTTTAGAAAATTATTACCTACTTAGGGATTCATTTACACATGATTCCATAATATAATAATTTGAATCATCATAACTAATGACAATATATGATTGTGATTACGTGTAGGTGTGTGTTTGTGGTTAATAATATCTATATGGTGTTGTTGCAATGAAAAATATTAAATAGAATCATTTACATGTTGATTTTTTATTCACATATCTATATGTGATGCTATTATTTATTCTCATCATGTTATTCTATATTGGTTGCTATTATATGTATTTTCATTTATTTCTTTTAAGGGATTGGTATGATGTATACATCACCAGTGATCCTCATTGTTTGAATATAACTTATAGAGTGAGTACTCATTATGTGTGATGATGGTGATGGTGGAGCATGGTAGCCTTGTAACCTAGGATTTACTCAATTCCTTCTAGATTTTTAGTAGATGGTCTATAAATTATTCCTTGTGGCTTTTTTGTATTACAAAATTCATTTAGAATTAGGAGTATGGTACATATTCCTAATGCCTTGTGGATTTAAAGTGTTAATCAATTCTTTATGGATTTATATTAGGATACTCCCTTGATTCCATTTGGACTTTGAGTGACATCTCCACACCCATGTTTCTAGTTATGGTCTACTACAAATATATTGTAAACTGTCTATCATGGAGGAAAATAAAGTAAGACTTGGGGGGTTTTGTTATCTTGGATAGTGTATGGCCCTTCAATTTTAGATTTTATATCACTATTCTTGTTAAACATTGATTATAATTATGGAATAGACTTTGATAATTGAGAACATTAGGTTATGGATGCATTGGTGATGTATTACATAGACTTTTACTCACCCATTACTCTTGAATTTTGGTCCACGTATAGGTTTCATAAGTAGAGATCCTTTGAATGGAAAGGACCTACGGTGGATGGTTGAGAAGCGCAGTATGGAAATTTATGTAGAAAGGTATGGAATCTAGAGGACCCCTCTAATTATATATTTCTTTATCTATATTTATTTAGTATATTTGTATTTTGTAATGTCCTAACAAAATTACCACTAAATTGTGACCTAAACCGGTTGGTCACATGCCCTCAAGCACACCTCCCCGTATTCTAGAGCGTTCTGAAAACCAAAAAGGGTCTGGTAGGTAATTCAATGGGATACTATACCCTTTATTATCAGAATAAATCACCAACAGAAGCAAGAAACAATAAAAAAGTGCTGAAATGTATAAATAACCAGAACAATACCAAATTGCATGATAGTCCAATTAGTAAATACAATATTATGTTAAAAAAGTAAAGAATGTTATGACATTTCAAGTGTAAAGTGTCTACAATGAAATTGAATATAAGGACACAACAACTCAAAATCGAGCCTCGAACCATATCTAGTTCCCTTACACATGCTCCATTCCAAAACTTCAACATATCCAAGGGAATTTCCCTTATCTTTTCCTCGAACAACAAAGTCTACTTGGGTGCCAATAAGGCGGCTCGAATAGGGTGTGAGTACAACTCAATAGTCCACCACCAACGGTGTCTAAAACAATTTCAGTCAAAATATATTGTATGTAATTATATGAAGAAATAATTACAAGGCACAATGAAAAAGTTATCACATTATCATTTATTCTTTATTCATCACATTATACCCAGTTTCAATTAAAGTATCACATCTTAATCAAAATTAATTATTATCATTTATTTTGTGTTGAACTCCATGTCGAGAACCCCAAATATCCTTTGGTGTTAAACTCCATGTCAATCACCCACAATATCATTCAGTGTTGAACACCATGTCAAGCACCCCAAATCTCATTTAGTGTAGATCGCCATGTCTAGAACCCTACAACACAAGAACTTGGTTAACTACTAGGGTGGAACACCATGACCAAGGACCAACTTCTCAATGGTCTAGAACGCCATGACTAGAACCCACATTCTCAATCATTTAAATAATTCATTAATTTAAAATAAGTAAGAAAATCCTTCCCTTACTAATACAATTATTAGTTAAACATATGAAAGTTCATTAGTTACCCCATCAATTAACTAAGTAGACAACCCATTAATTAATTCATCAATAAATGAATCAATCCAATGAAATTTATTCCATAAATAATTATTCACAATTAATTATCCAAATAAAATCTCAACTCATCATAATTAATCTCATAATTAATTATCATAATCAACATTATGTCACATAATTAATCACCCATTAATTATCTCATCATATCCAAATATTGCCTCTTAATTAATTTCCCAATTAATTATCTCAAACACAACCAATTTAATATCTCATTTACCATATCTCAAATCATAATGAAATTCCCCAATACAATTATCTATTTGGGAACCCCATTAGTTCCATGATTAAATTATCAATCAATCATATATATCTCCAAGGAATCAATAATTCCAAGAACATTCCAAATTACTCCAATTTAGGAACACAATTATCATGGGATGATATCAATTAAACAATCTCACATAAACATATCAAATCCATTACTATTGGAGTTCGATTTAGACCACCTACCTCTGTTTTTGTGGATGTTATCCTAAAAAAATTCCCAAAATTTGTGTGGCACAATGACATCAATCAAGATCCGTATCTAAATCCTTGAACCCAAAATTAAGAACAAAATCATCATGATCTTGAAAATATATCTCAAGATCCACAATCCTAGGTCCAAATATCAACTCGTGGGTTTATATCCATGGATAAAGTAGATATCTCCAATGAATATATCAAAAAATGATAGAGGAATGAATAGGAGAAGCAATGGGATGGAATCTACATGTTGGGAAGAGAGAGGATCATCAATCCATGTTTTAGATCTCAAAGAGATGTTTTAAAATCACTTTTGAATCCCTCTAGAAGGATTTGGGATCACCTATAATTTTTCATGCCTGATTCAAAGTCAAAATAGAGGGGTATCACGGGGTTCAGGTGATTTAAAAACTAATTTTAGGATAACAAAAACTCTTGTTCATGGTTTCCTGAGCATTGGCACATGGGTTAGGGAAAACTGTGTGCCAACCATGAAAACCTCTCTATCTAGGTATTTATAGTTACATGGGAAGGGTTAATGGTTAAGAAAAACCATGCACCAACCATGTGGACCTCTCTGTTTAGGTTCTCATGGTAACCTAGGTTTAGGTGTAGGGGTTTTCAAACCATCTACAAACCATCCAAAACCCTCTATCCATTAATTTTTCTTTATAAAAATCACCCAAACGCACCTCAAACCTCAAATCCAAAACAATGTTACGTAAAAATAGAAAACATTACCCAAAAATAGGGTCAAGTTGATTCCATGAAAAGGATAGTATCTTACAACCTCCCCACATTATAACAGCTCCTCCTCAAGCTGCACTCCTGAAAATTACTAAGAATTTGAGAAAAAAATATTGGGCCATTAATCCCTCATGTCTAATTCATTTTCCCAAGATTCCTTTTGAACATGTCCATGTATCCATAACACCTGAACTATCAGAACATTCTTTCCTTGCAACACATTCTTACTGTGATCCAGGACGCATCGATATCGAGGTCAACCTCATACACACTGATTACATGGGAAGTATTGGGGTGATAATTTTGTAATTCTGAGACATGGAAAACATCATGCATAGTTCTTCAATTATTTGGAAGGGATAGTTGGTATTCCACCATTCTGAATCTCTCCACTACCTCAAACGGTCTTATAAACATGGGTTCCAACTTTCCCTACCTCCACATCCCGCGGTTACACAACCTAAGAGACATCCGAAGGAATACATGATCACCCTCTGTAAACTCTAGGGGTCCTCTCAATCTATCAAAATATGACTTCTTCCTACTTTGATCCATATCCATATGTTTTAAAATCATCCAAACCATCTCTGACGTCTCTTGTACAAGAGTCAGTACTAATATCTCAAACTCACCCGCCTCAATCCGGCATAGTGGTCATCTAAAAGCTCTACCATAAAGTAACTCATATGGTGTAATTTTTATAGTTTCCTGATTACTGTTGATATGGGAAAAAACTAATAAATACATGTGATTCTCCCAAGAACAAAAAAAGTCAAGCACACATTCCTGAATAATATCCTCTCATAGCTGTATGGTACGATCTGACTTGCCCTATGCCTGTTGGTGGAAAACGTACTCAACAAAACCTGTGTGACATGCACCTTCTACAAGACCTACCAAAAGTGTAAATTAAAGCAAAAGTCATGATCTTAAACTATAGTCTATGTCACCCCATGCAAATGGACTATATCCCAAACACACAGTTCTCAAAAATGTTATACTATGAAGGTTTCCCTAATAGGAAAGAAATGTGATACCTTCGTGAGTTGATACACAATGACTGAAATAGAATCATTCTTCCTATGTTTTTTTGTAATACCTACCAGAAAATCTATAATTACGTCATCCCACTTCTATTCAAGAATAGGAAAAGGATGAAATAGGCCTCCGGGTCATTGATTCTCTACTTTCACCTACTGACAGGTGAAACACCTTGTTACAAACCATGCTATCTCCCTTTTCATGCCAAGCCACCAAAACTATTTTTGTAGGTCAGGGTAAATTTTTTTTCACCCCAACATGAACCACCCACATAGTGGCATGAAATTATCACATGCGTTCCTCTTCCATACTCGTAGATACAAAATCCTGATTTTTCCAATAGATGATCTCATCCTTATCTATCATGTAGTCTGACCATTTCTCCCCACCTTATAGTATATCATTTAAGGCTAAAAACTCTGGATCCTCGCATTTCTTTCCCTTGATCCATCTCAAGAGTGTAGAATCCACTGCTACTAAAACCCAAGTCATCTTCTCCTGACTCTCTTGTACCACCACATGCATATCAACCATCAAATTCATCATCTTCCTCTCCGCACTCGACTCATGTACCAATTGAGTCTATGTTTTCCTGCACAATGTATAATCCACACTATTCCCTTTTCCAGGTGTATATGCTAGTTCAAAATCAAAATAGTACATATACTTTACCAATATTCACTTCTGACGATTCAAGTTTCACTGTGAAAAGATATACTTCTAGCTTTTGTGATAAAAAAACTATAAATTTTTCAACCTAAAGATTGGTTTTCTAACACCTAAGAGCATAAAACGCTGATTCCAAGTCCAATTGATGTTTAGGGTAATTCCATACATTTTTCCTAAACTTACGATACCCATAAGATGTAGAATTACCCATTCAAACATTATGACTCTAATAAGCTACTCCCTCGACCATGGCTTGTCGCTATTTCCTACCAAAATTCTGCAGGTTCCCCATCTTGCTGCAAAACTGGAACACCACTGGTCATCATGGAAAATGTGTTTGATAGTGTCTTGGCCTACCATACTAGTGTAAAATAACATGACTAAGGTCTGCTGAAATTGTTCCTCCTAACTGTCCACCTTTCTTCCCATTGTCCTGACCAAGGTTCTTGTAACAACACTTCATACTCTTTGAAGGCACACCCCCATATAATCTAGTGGAAGCTACCTATAAAGTACTAGATTCCTCCTCTGGGTTTACCTCTACAAATTAGAGATGGATTCACCACTTCTATTAACGTATCTAGCAAAAAGATATTCACCTGTGACAAAATTTTACATCTATTTATTTCATGGAATCTTTTTTCTGAAGAATCCTCGTCAGTTATATATGCTGGAGAAAGATGTTGTAATTCTGTAAAACATTCAGAATAATCCAAAATTAACAATCTTCCCTAGTTCAGATGCATAAACTCTGAAGGCTTCTCTTATCTCAATGTCTCTGAATATATGTGTTCCAAGAACTTCTCTAGAACGTACCTCCATAACATATCGTCAGTCTATCCAGATCATACCTGAATGTACCACCCATGATTTGCTAACACCCATGGAATATAAGAATCCAAATTGATCCTCTACTCATCCAAAGTCTCCAAATTTTCAATTATCATCACTATGGATTCAATCCAGAATTCAGCTCCGTCAGGTCCACCCTCTCTAGTAAAATTCTGTGGGAGGTGTACCTAAAACTCCCTTTTTCAACTCAGACATGCTTTCCGGAACCCGCTCGGGGTCTCTCTTCATGAATTGCATGAAATGAGAAAAGTTCTTAGGGAATAACTCCCCTACCTTCTCTGATTTCACCAACGATTCCTCATGTTCCCGGTTTGGAAGTTCGTTCTGAGCCATACCCCTCAGTCTCCCTCTCAAAAAGCGTCATAGAGGAATATATATACAAATAAAAACACAAGTATTAGGTCTCATAAAACAACCTTATAATATTTATGTAATAGGAGAAAGAAACACAACAAGTTTCAACATGTCATTTCCCCCTTTCTTGCCACATTGTCAGCATTGAGGCACTACCACAACCCATAACCATCCTAATCCTAGGTCTTGTCTAACAAGGGTACTCACATTCCCATTAATTAATTCCCCTTAATTAATAACATTATCTAAAATTAATTAATTAAACAAATAATTAATTAATCATAGACATTTCATCAATCAATATTATCATTAGACACCCATTTATTGTCATTTAGCATCATTATTTCAATCTCACAACAAGGAAAAAATAGTTCAAGTTCACCAACATACCAATAACTTGTTTTCCCATTAGTGACTAAAATGGTGCATTCCAAAATAATCAAGAGTTCCTATAATGATATAATTTGATTCAACTCTCGTGCCTCTTTAGGCCCAGAATGAAAGTTCAAAAATTTTCAAAACAAATATCACATCACACCACATGTGTGTCACCCAAGGTAAAATAATATCCAACTATAAGAACAATCAACAATCACAGAAATCCCACGCTATGTACCCAGATATTACCGCTTACATAGGATTGAAATTCCCTTGAACAACCTCATTACCAAGCCCCAACTCTTCTTAGTCTCCCCTTTACCTTTCCCAAAACAGTAAGACAAAAGTAAAAGAAAGAATGAAACAAAACCTCCTCTAATTACACTTTTTAATGCCCTGACTTGTGTGTCATTAAACGGTGCCCCGATCCTGTTGGTCACATGCCATCAAGTGCACCTCCCCATATGATAGAGGGTTATGAGTAGCAATGAGGGTCTGTTATGTCATTCATGGGGATAATAAACCCTACTTTATTAGAATAAAACACCAATGGAAGCAAATAACAATAAACAAGTGCAGAATCATATAAATTTCCAGAACAATACCTAGTCACATGATAGTAAAAATAGGAAATACAATACTCTACTAAAATGGGCAAGAATGCTATGATAATGAAACTATCAAGTGTCGATAATTAAAGGGAATGTAAAGACACACTGACTCAAAAACAGTTCTTGCACCATGTATGGTTCCCTCAACCATTATTTATTCCCAAATAAATACTTATCCCAGGGCATTTCCCTTATCCTATCCTGCAACAACAATGTCTTCTTAGGTTCTGATTAGGCGGCCCAATTTGGGTGTGAATACAACTCAGTAGTCCACCACCAAAGTTGTCTAAAACTAGTCCACTCAAAAGAATGTGTATTCAATTATATGAAGAAATAAATACGGGTTATAGTCAAATGGTTATCATATTGTATTTTATTTTTTAATCATCACATTAGACCTGGTTTCAATTCATGTCTCACATTTAAATCACAATTCATTATTATCATTCATTTGGAATAAAACTCCATGTCAACAACCCCAAATCTCATTCGGTGTTAAACTCCATATCAAGAACTCCAAATATCATTTGGTGTTGAACTCTATATCTAACACCCCACAACACAAGTGCTTGGTTAACTATTGGGTAGGAATGCTCTTTCCAAGTCTAAACTTCTCAGTGGTCTAGTATGCCATGTCTAGCACCCACATTCGCATTCATTTAAATAACATATTAATTTACAATAATTAACCACTTAATTGCCTTACTTATCCAAAAAATAGTTAAACATATCAAATTATTTCAGTTAGACAAACAATTAACTAAGTTCACGCCCTATTAATTAATTCATCAATAAATTTATAAATCAACACAAATATTATTCCATACATAATTAATCACAATTAATTTTCCAAATAAAATATCAACAAATCATAATTAATCCCACAATTAATAAACATAATCAACCTCTACGAACATAATTAATCCCCTATTAATTATCTCAATATAGCCAAATCATTTTCTCATAATTAATTCTCCAATTAATTATCTCAAACACAACCAATTCAATATAAAAATTACAATATCTCAAATCCTAAAAATATTCCTCAAAACAATCATCTATTTTTGAAACCCCCTTAATTCCATTATTAAATCATTAATTAATCATCGACATCTCCTAAGTATGAACAGATCAAAGTACATTCCAAATTACACAAATTTTGGAAAACAATTATTAAGGGAAGCTAGCAATTAAATAATCTCAAATACCCATATCAAATCCAAGACTATGGGACTTTGGTTTAGACCACCTAACTTGGTTTGTTGATGGATGTTACCACAATGGAAATCCCCAAAATCCAAGTGGCACAACGACATTGATCATGATCCAAATCAAAATCCCTAAACCCAAAATAATGATCAAAAGTGTCAAGATCTTGAAAATCTAGATCCAGATCCTCAATCATAGATTTCAATCTCAACTCATTGGTTTAGATCCCTAGAAACAGTTGAGATCTCCCATTAAAATATCAAAAATTATATAGTAAATATTGGGAGAAGAAATGTGAAGAAATCCACTTAATGGGAAGAGTGTATATCTTTAATCTGACCATTAAATCATGAATAGAAGTGTAAAAATTGATTTGGAATACCTACGGATGGCTTTGGGATCACCTAGAATTCATCAATCCTGATCCAAAGTTAATATAGATGGGTCTCATGTGGTTTGGGTGATTTAAAAAATAATTTTCAGAAAATAAAAACCCGCACACACAGTTTCATGGGAAGGGGATCATGGTTAGGGAAAATCGTGAACCAACCTTGCAGACCTCTTTGTCCAGGTCCACAACGTTACCTATAATGGGGTTCATAGTTATGGGAAACTGTGTTCCAACCATGTTAACCTCTTTATCCTTGTTTTCATGGTCACGATGTTTTAGGGTCATGATTTTTCAAACCCTGCAAAAACTGTGCACACCCTTCTGTCTGTTAATTTTCCTTAAAAACTCACCGAAACACACCTCAAACCACAACTCCAAAACAAAGGTTATTGAAAATATACAAATTACATGAAAATAAGCCCATGCTGATTCTGTAAAAAGGTTGGGATCTTACATCCTTCCACATTTAGACATTTTTTAGTACTTATGTGCCATCTATGCTATAATTTCAATTTCTAGATTTACTCTAATTATTTATTATACTATAATAATTTTAATTTTTTTTCATTCCCTAACATGATACTGTGGGTATAATATCATCACTGAAAACACTATACCCTCACTGATACTTTGTAATCTCATGCCTATGGGGAGGTTTTCCTGGCATCATGTGGCACTCCAATTTAGACATTTTTGTTCTAAGTGAGATGTTACATGATAGAGAGTTGTTCATTCTTTGGTGAATTTGGATTCTTTTTAGTGTTTAGTTTATAACTCATAACATATGATATAATATTCTTTAAGGGTTTCACACAATCTCATATCACATTTAATTGTAGATTGGGACAATCAATCCATTCTCCATCACATTCATTACTCACTCAATTATTTATTGTTCTAACCACTTATTGAAATTTAAATGGTCAAGATAGGTAAAAATATATAATATCTTATTGAAATAAAATTAAACAATTTAAATATGAAAAAAAATCCTATGATGTTTTAATTTTTGATTCCATTATTTCAAACTGGTGCACTTTTTTCACACTAGGTCTATTTGACTTCTATTCTGTCATACATCATAACCAAATCCAAAAAATTATTTATATCTCAATCGGATAACCCCTAAGGTGACCCTAACATAAAATACAGATATTTTATCCATTTTATATAACTATTAATTGCATACTGAAAATAAATCACACTCATAGAATCAAATGGATTAGTGTCCTGGGATATTAACAACATGACTAACTCATTTAATGAAACTTATTTAAATTTCGTTCAAAAACATTCTCTATAGATTATTCCCTTATTGATATATAACACATGGTGTTATTCCTTGTTACATTAGGAAAATAGAAATATATAAAAAATGGTGTGCACAAATTCCAAGAAAAGGAACAAATAATATAAATGAATTCAAATGAATATATCAATAGATCCTAAATATGAGAGGATCAAAAAAATAATGAAATCAAATACTAAAAAAATAAGAGCATAGGAACATAAAATTTATTCATAAGGTTTGATAACATGGTCCAAATTAAAATATAGGAATGTAAATCATTAAATGGATTGTCCTAAAATCAAAATATATACCTTTTCACAGTAATATGAAATTACAAGATAGTAATCCAAATATAGGGAATCCTAACTTCAAAATGTGGGAAAATGATAATCATAATAGATCATTATATATTTTTAGGTTAAATTTTTTTTAATCTAAATCATAGGGGGCTTGGATTTCCACCTTTTCACTATGGTAAAATGGGTAGGGCTAGCCATTGGTATCTCATAACATAGTGGATTGGTCTAACCACCCATGTTCCACAGTAATATCATCTAACATATTTCTTTACCTGATGACTATACGAGATTTATAACACTTGGTATGATTAATATATAAGGATAAACTATATATATGTGATCTGTATTAAATCAAGTAGAAAACTTATATCGATTAACCCACTAAAAATATTTCTCATATAATAGGAAGTGTTACATAATGAGTAATCAAGATTTAGATCAAATTATAACAAAAATAAAATCATCTAAAATTAATATTTCATAATATCATTCAGAATGTGATACATGAGGGAAAAAATTCAAATATAAAGAAATATCATTAGAATGAATGGAAAATTGATTAGAAACCAGGAAATGATTTTCATTTTGATTTGAAAAATGTTTCTTAAAAATTTATTCAATTCAAATTCAGAATCATTTTAAAATTTGAAAAAAAATCATTATTTTAATGAAAGTCACCCCAATAATGGAATTGTTAATTAAAAAAAATCCAAAACATAATAAAAATATATTAAAAGATATAATATAGTACCTAAGTTTAATAAATTAATTTATAAAATTTTCTTATGGTTTGATACAATCCACATGAAAGAAAACCTATATAAAATTTGATTCAAAATGAAGTAAAATAAAAAATTATATTATATATAAAATAATTAATTATAATTTTTATAAAACAAAAATAATAGTTATTTTATATAGAAATATATATATATATATATAATAAATTATTGAAATAAATGTTTATTTTTTTCCTTTATAAAAATATTTTTCTATGAAGCAATAATTAAATTACATAATATATTAATAAGAGAATAAAATTTATACAGAAATAAAGTGAAATTAAATTTTTTTGTTGAAAAGTTGTATAATTTATTATTCATCAAAAAATCTAATGATTAAAGATTATTACTTAATGAAGGTTGATTGAGTCACAAAAACACTTACTTGGGATTTTTTATTTCTTATAAATGCTCTAAATTTATGTGCAATAAATATTTGTTAATTATTAATATATATGAGATACTTATTAAAATATATTTTACATAATACCATTAATTTATATTTTTTCATTACCAATTAATTAATATTCAATATAAATTATTAATCTTTAAGTTTTAAGTTTTCTATTTTCTTCACACCATCTTTGGTATGGTGGATTCATTAATTTATGCTTAATGATGTGTTTATCTCCTCCAAAACATCTATATATAATAAATGGATTTGTTTTTAGTGTTATGGATTCACATGAATAATTCATGGCTGTAAGAGTAGAGATTCATATACTATAGATTGAAATTATTCCATTTTTAAATATTGAATAGATAAAAACAATAAATATTCTTATTGATTATACATGTAAATATTACAGTTAAAATTCATAATATTGTCATAAATTCACCATAAATACCTCAGTTCACTTTTAAATTAATTTTTTTTAATCCTTTATGTGGAAAATTTCATTAAATCATTTATGGTGTTTTTTTAATATACTAAAATTAGAAAATGTAATAATGACTGAATGTTTAAGAACATATATTATTATATTTATTTCATAACTTCTATAGAACAATAAATATTTAAATTACATGTTATTAATATTTTAAATAATATTAATGAAAATGTGGATATAGAGGATATATAAAATGATTAAAAAATAAAAATAATTAGGTTAAAGGATCAAATATTTCATTAAATAAACTCATGTTGGGAACCTTATTATGACTATAATCTCAAAACAAATGGTAACATTATTGGTGAATAATAATGGTGAAAATTTTGAGATTCAACCAAAGTAATGTTGGGGTTTAATGTGGGTATATGAGGAGTCCTTTATAAGGGAGAATAACTTTCACTTTTTAAAATATTCATTCCTAAATGTATGTGAATATAATTTTGAATATAAAGGTACGTAAAAAATTGATAGATTAAGAATATGGGTTTTGAAATGAATCATTTATATAATAAGGTGATAATATTTTTTGATATCTTATCTGTTTATAAATAACTTTAACTCTGTAACCCCTTTCATCCTTTATCATCATTACACAAATTTTAATGTTCTAATGTTTTTCAAAATAAAAATTAAATTATTTTTTATTTATGATATCCTAATTATAAAATTTCTACCGAATTTATTGAAATTAAACACTCTAAATAAAGAAAATATTTATTAAATAAAATGGGTATTGTATGAAATAACAATTCACTTGTTAGAATAACATTTCTTCAACATTTATATCTTTCTTTATTACCATATTAGTAATCATTAAATTATTATTATATTAAATAACATTAATATATTCCTTTATTATTCATAAATTAAATTTAATATTAAAAAATCATGCAAGAACTAACAAAATATTATTTTAAAACTATATCATGTTAACCTTAACTGATAATGTTCATAATCAATTAAAATTAATAATTTATCAGGAGGACATTCACTTATTTTTAAAATTTAAAATTTATTGTAATCATTATTTGAATTTCATAAATATGTATAATTAAAATTATTATTTAAATGAACTAATTATCAATAGACTATGAAATCTATTATAATAAAAATAATAATACTAATTAGTAATATATATATATATATTTAAAATTTTATTTATTAAAATAAATTTATATTTTGATATAGCCCCAAACTCTACTTTCAAAACCCATGAATACCTACACTTAATCCCAAATTGTGGAATAATCAATTATGGTAATCATGGGTGGTGATTTAGCTAGTATTTAACATAGAGTGATTTTCCTAATCTTGGACATTTCTAGAATATGAATACACTCAACCAATAATTGTAAATGTTCATCTTGTGAATGGTGAAGAAAAAACTCTAGTCTCCTTATTTTCCTCCCAAATAAGGAAAGGTGGTATTAATTTGGTTTAATTCTATTACATGGTTTCATATCATTTCACAGTCTATTTTAATTTTATAAAGCGAACATTTTTATTTATACCAGCCAAATCAATTGATATATTAAAATGGCTGCATGTCCTATTTTTTAAATAACTATGAAAATTATTTCATATGACTATAAAGTATAATTTATTTCATTAATGACTATAATATTCAGTGAGTGGATATTCTTAATGGCCCATGTATTATTGATGATCTACTATTTCGTTAAATTTATATTCTGAATTTCCATATAATCCAAATGAAATTATACTCCCAATACCAATATATACCCAAAAACCATAAATTTCCTACAACCATATAATCCTAATGAATATGTAAATACCAAATTTTCATTTTCCATTCACATATATTTCCTTATATACCTATCCAAAAATTTTAACCCAATTCCCTCAATTCTTTTCATGGGATTATTATGAAATTTATATTGTTTTTCAATCATACTTTCTATGTATTTAATTAAATCATTCTACCTTAAAATAGTAAGGAATTGTTAGTATTAGTTAGGGTTTTTAAAAGATAATTTATTTAAAACATGTGATTAAATGTAATTTTAGACTAAAAAATTGGTTTTAAATATGATAATTAATTTATTTTATCACAAACAAAAACATGGTGTGAAACAACAAGAGAATTTATGATAATATTTTTTAATTGAATTTTTATATAGCTTGTGATACACACAACCCTTATAATAAATGAATTTTAATATAATATAACCTTATGAAATATCAATTAAATTGGAAATATAAATAAGAATAAAAAAATTATAAATATTTTTAATGGGTTTTTATAAATAAAATACATTATTAATTTATATTTAATAAAGTTGTTATACATTTTAAAAATACATTTATCCCCAAAATGGATTTTGTGAAATAATAATGTAATTAATATTTTTAGAAAATTTATTTGATAAAATGATGATTTTTTGGAATAAACGTGTAAATATTAATATAGAATGAATTTCTATTAAATTTTTTAAAGGATTAATTATTCGATGAATATTGAAAAATGATTAATTTTATTGTAATAAATTGCTTATTTTATTGAATTTTAAAAGTTTCATTTTTTATTAAAATGTTTTAGAAAATAAAATTAGATCATTTATATAATTGATAATCAAAATTTGTTTCTTTTTTTTCTGAAAAATCAAAATTTGTTTCTTAGAGTTAATTTTATGTTTATTTTTGTATAAAAACATTGTATACTTAAGAATCCATTTTTTTTAAAAATCACTTTTCATCACGTTTTTTGAGTATATATTAAAATTGAATTATTAAAATAATTTACACTAAATTTTATAAATTGGATTATATATAAGAAACAAAAAATTAAAAATTTGATAATGGTCTGGCATTCCATTTTTAAATGAATAGTAGAAATAGTGAAATATATTCATTACGGCCAAAGTTAAAATGGATTTATTTGGTGGTTAAACAAAGATACAAGGGTTAATTTCCCAGTTAAACTTATCTAAATCATATTACATTCCCATATTTAGATATAATTCTATACAAATTTCTAATATATATCGATTTTGGAGTATTTCTCATTAGAATAAATTTATTATATTTAATTTTTTTAAGAAATTTCATTTGCGACCTCTCTATCATTTATAAAAGGAAATCACTCATTTCTCTTATTCATAAAAATTATAGCCATATAGCTTGCCCAATCGTCACATATAACTCTTATAAAAATCACAATAAATGAGTTGTAGTATATAGTATACATATAATACCATTATAACTGTCTTTAATAAAGGGTCTAAGGATGGCCAACTAAAGGGGAGGTAAACATATTACCTGACATCATTCATATTCATTCATATAAAACCATTATATTTATTCTATTAATCATAAAATAATAAATTCCATATACTAAAAAAAATTGAGTTTTATTATGATCATGAAACCACCAGTATCCACCTTATTTTCCATAAAATGGGTATTGAAAGCATTGATCGTGTATATGTATGGACTACAACATTCACGTTGCAATACAATTAATTTTCTATAACCATAACTCATGTATGGTAATGATGATTGGTTTAATATTTTTATATGATATTTATATTTTAATTATTATTATTTTATTATAATACCATATCCAATTTCTTTAATTCCATTCCATTGTAAAATGATAACACTATTCAATCGTACATGTAAACTACCAAATCCATGAAGAAATGTGATACATGTTTTGATTTCACTTTACATGGATTGTAATAACATTATATTTAATGAATATATATAATATATATGATATATAAATTATTCTAGAATTTTGAATTAATGTGTACTTTTCATTTTTTTATCCTTCAATAATATACAACAACTTTCAGGTTTTGATTTCACATTTTACACATGTACATGATTATTTTATAGAATTATAATAAATTTAATTTTTTTATGCATGTGGTTATATTAATTTTGAATAATGTGGAACTTCATGTATGGGTTTTATGTTATGATATAATTATTTTTTATGATTATGTATGATTCTTTTTCTAATGATAAAATTTCATGATTTAACTCTAATAATTAATATTTATTTTCATATTATCTATTCATTTTATAGATTTTACATTTTTTCCTTTAGTTTCATCTCTTTAATAACTCATGATATTGGAGTTTGTTTTTGAAATAAAATAAATGTTGTTTATTTCTTCTGTGAGAAGTCCTTTTAATTCCTTGTCCATGTTTTCATAAAATTATTTTAATTAAAGTCTTATAATTCTCCAATAATGATTTAATTCCATTTTTATAAATGCTTTAATTTTTTCAAATTTTTTTGTATGAAGTATTCTTCTAATTTTCCAAATGATTTATTTTTGACTCTTTAATAAAAGAGTTAATGAAATATTTTAATTAATTTAAATTGCATGAACATAAATTCCCACCATTATAACCACCTAATGAATTGAATCTCCGTTCACCAGTTTTAAAGATTCTTTTCAAAGAAAAAATATTCCTTAATATTTGGAAAATTTTGTTATTCTAAAGAATCAATTTTTTATTTAAGAGGTTATATTCATTATGAAATATTGTAGACATATTTTAAAGGTTTATTTAGCTAAGATGACATCCCTTGACGTTAAATATTATTTACATGGTATATGATTCAATGAGATAACAAAATTTGATTATTTTGACTTTATATGATGATTATTATATAAGGAATATTCATGGAAACCTTTTTCTTTTAAACAAGATAATAAATTTTTAAATAATATTTCATTTATACAGGTCCTTCTTTTATAAACTAAGGAAATGTTCATGAAACCTATTTACTCTTCATAAATTATGATATGAGGAATTATTTTTGTTCCTGTAGAACACATATGTATGATTTTCATTATGTGATGGGTGGTCTGGAAACTATATATCCCTATAATGATTTGGAGAAATATGGATATCTCATGAGAGAATAAAGATTATAATAGGGATGGAACACCTTTTAGTAAGTAAATCTATCAACTATGATATTCTTGGGAGTGAACCTTGACAAATATGATAGTCGTAGGAGTGAATCTAATCCACAATGATAACATTGGGTGTGACACTTGACTACGAAATAAATTTTTTTCTAATTAGTATGCCAAAAACTAGTGTCTTATGCCAATCTGTTGATATCACAATTCATATTCTTTGATCTCTATAAGATTCATGACTTTTGAACTATGAAGGATTATCTTTTAACTCAAGATGGGGTGAAATTGAATCCATATTGTGAGATATGTTTATGAGTTTGTTTTCCATAAATCATTTTCTCATATTATATATATGAAAATATAGAATCAATATGAGGAGATAAATAAAAAGGATGATGAATCTGTTATTACGAATATGGAAAAATTTAAAAGACATGGGATGTGTTCTACTTGTACTATATTTCAATCAAAAAGTAAGCCTGGTAAATTTTTTGTTGCATAAAACCTTTATGTTTAATGGTTTTATATGTAATGGACTTATATAGTTATAGAGAAATTTTTCATTTTTTAATCAAGGAGGAAATGGATATTGGAGTGAACTATAAATCTCATAGTTTTGATAATAAAATGAAAGCATATTTCTAGTGAAATTGTAAATACCATGAAAGGAAGAAGATAATATTTTCTTTGTTCTCAATGTGTGGAAGTAGACATCGATGAACTTTTTTTAAGGGTATTTGTAAATGTTTTATGTGTGGAATATATTATTATCACGAAATTGAATACCAAATAAATGGGAAGAATAAGTTATTTTATAATGAAAATATGCACCACAAATTCCACCATCCACACTTTATTTCTTCAAATAAAATGAGTACGAGAATTATGATAACTAGTTCTCTAATATAAATGTTAATGATGATGATCAATTTCAACAACCTCTCAAGAAGAGATGAAATGGGAAATCAAATGGGATCTCTATTGCTGATGTGGATAATGATGTTGTGAAAGGTACATTGTCCACTCTAGAAACTATAATTTATTATTTGATTCTACATCCACACAATATTCTATATGTGAAAAAACATCTAAGGGTGTTGTAATACCACCTCAATGATTATTTGATTAATTAATACTAAAAATACTTAATGGTAATGTTTTCTCAATCTCAATTCTATGATTCTTTTCCAGTTGAAGTTTGTTATAATGTGGTTCTTACAAATATTATTATTCTCCTTATGACTAAATATGATGTTATATTAGGCATGGATTGGATTTATCTACATAAATCCCACATTAATTGTGGAGTATGTCAAGTAACTGTTGATATTCTAAACTAACCTATGATCATTTTTTCAATGTAACAATTAAATGTAGCTTACAATATAAGTAATATATATTTTATTGGTTTTTATTCCTATACAAAAGTGGTGTTTATTTTTTATTGTTGGAATAAAACTCCATAAAAGGATATTCCTATCGTGTGGGAATTTTTTGATGTCTTCCTAAAAGGGGTTCATTGTCTTCTAAAAAATGAGTAATTTGAATTTTCAAAAGAAATCATATTAGGAGATACATATATTTCAAAGACACCATAAATAATTTCCCCAATTTGTAATCTAAAATTTATGAAAAAACTCACAATGAATATTAAAAGAGGATTCATTTGGAAATGTATGTCACCATGTGGTGCACGAGTTATTTTAAAAAACACAATGTTGGATTAATGTGATTTTCTAGTGATTATCAGGAACATTACTTGATCACAATCATTAATGACTATACACTTCCCTATGTAGATGAAATGTTTGGTCATATATATGAAGCTCAATACTTTTCCAAGATTTATATTCATATTGGATATCATAATTTTGGGGTCAAGAAGTAGTATATACCCAATATAAAATCCATGTGAGGTATGATAGCTATGAATTTATAGTGATTCCAATGCATCTAACTAATTTCACTGCGATCTTCATAGATTTAATGAATATAGTTTTTTGAGATTACCAATATCAGTTTGCTGTAGACTAAAAAAATGATTTGAAATATTTTAAATGATTAATGAAGAATATGAAGTATCATAATTATTTCACTGAATATCCTATGATAGGATAAATCTTATGAAAAATTTACCATGTTTGAATTTTTTTTGTTGAAAGTTTAATTATTTGGTCAAATAATCTAATGAAATGGTATACTGGTAGATTATTAAATGATAGTAGTTATTGAACATTAGGATAAGAAATACGTGGTTACTACTATTCATATATTTATTCATTTTTATATATATTAATGAAACATTGTGGAGAACTTCTCATGGTTGTCTAATCCACTCACGAAGATAACTCAAAAGGGATCCATGTTCCTCTGTGTGGTCAATGTGAATAAAATTTCAAGGAACTCAACAAAAGGTTATATGGAACACCTATGCTTACTTTACCCTACCATATAGAAGGGATTGTGGACAATAGTGAATAATAAAAAAATGATTGGGATTTATCCTCATGTTTAATGATATGGTGATAGCTTATGCCTCATCACAATTGGAGGTTATTGGGAAAAATTAACATACTCCGGATGTAGTGTTAGTTGTGTTTATTTTGTTGTTAAAAAATGGAGCTATTATATTTAGGGATATTATTTTATATATAGAGTAAAAATAAATTTTTAAAATATATATTCATCTATAAATATATAAATATGTTTCATAGAAGATAGTAAGAGTTTATTATTGATTATAATTTCTCGATACATTACAACCCATGGAAAGTGAACAATGTTCCCAAAAATTTGAGTCAAACATATCATTATAGATTATCTATATTTAGTTTAAATTGTATCCATTATTAATATATTTTTAAATTATTTATATATAATTATTGAATGAAGGTGTAAAATCGTGTTTTTCTCAAATGATTGTTAAACCATCTATCCTTGTAAAGATTATAGAGGAATACAAGGAAGATGTGGAACTAATGAAGAATGTCATAAATGATCCATATTTCAACCCTGATTGGGATGGAATGATATGGCTCAATGACCATGTTTTTTCGCATCAATACCTTGTGGGAAGAATGATTTATTGGATAAAGATTGTAATTCATTATTCTTTATTCATCATGTATATACAAAGATTTATAATGATCTAAAATAGTATTTCTAGTGGGAAAACCTGAATAGAGATATTTAATTGATTTTTTTGGAATAATTACAATTCCACCTAGTGAAGGATGGGATATTAAAGTCTAAGGGGATTTATAAACTACAACGCATACAAAAATTTATATGGATAAACATCACCATGGATTTTGTAGTTATACTAACAAAAAAAATCTAATTTCAATAATGATATTTGAGTTTCATTTGATTTCCTTTTGATGTCATAGAAATTCGTTTCTAATAAAAAATATTTCACTCTGGATAATATTATTAGAATATAAATTATGGAAGTGGTATCATTTCACAGAATATTAAATTTTAATGTATCTGATAAGGATATGACATTGAACATGAAGTTATTCTAAAGTCTATAATTGGATCTGGATATAGATTTTTGTTTTAGTACTATGTATCATCCCCAGATAAGTTATTTTTTGATATAACCATTACAAAACTAGAGGATATGCTACTAATCTGTTCATTGGATTTCAAAGGTGATTGGGATCAATACCTCCCTCTGGTTGAGTTTTCATACAACAATATATTTTAATCAAATATTTATATGGATCCTTCTGAAGAGATAAATGGAATGAAATTTAGAATTCAAAAATAATTGGATGGATTTGTAAAAATAATACCATTGGGACTTGATCTAGCTAAGGAAATGGAAGATAAAATCAGATCCATTAAACATCACATCTAGGCTGCTCAGATTCCATAGAAAAGTTATGTTGAAAATCATTTGCGAGATCTAGATTTTAAATTTATTGATAATGTACATAATTCTATGAGATTTTAAAATAAGGGATTACTAATCCCTAGCTATATTGGCCAATTCAATATTCTTGATCTAGTAGGGATGGTAGTTTTTCTCTTAGTGCTTCAATTTTACCTCTCTCATGGTTGTAATGTGTTACATGTATCTATCCTAATGAAGTACATACATGATCCTCCTCGTGTATTAACTCATTTGTCATACGATTTTTAAAAAATAATTCTTTTAAAGAACAATCATTCGAAATCTTGGATCATATATATAATGATCTTGAGATTATGACTACCCACCTGGTTTTAAGTTCTCTAGAGGAATCATAAATTATAAGAAGGTAAATGGGAACCAGGGGTTGTGCTGAAACATAGATATACAGATTTTTTTATATCAATGAGAAGTATTTTTTGGAAAATTTTATTTTTTGTGCATAGAATATAACACTATTAGAATTTATTATTTTTAAACAAAATTGAATTCCATCGATGGGTTGGGATATAGGAAAAAATGAGTCTAAATGAACCTAAATATAGTCTACCATTATAACCTTACCATCAAATTGGTGGAATTAATAGTAATTAACACATTTCATGAATATAAAAAATTGTATTAGAAAAATAAATACATATGTACTCATTTTTTTGTAAATTCATTATATGTTTTAAAAATGGGTTTTCCCCAAAAATAGAATTTTTGAGAAAATAATATATATAATTTTCTTAAATAAAAGAAAATTTTTTTAAAAAAATAAAGAAGATTATATTTTTAAAATTAAAAGAAATTTTATTTTTAAAAATAAAAATAATTTTTTAAATTAACATGTAAAAAATAACTTATATTTATTTTTTCATAAAATTTTGAAAATCGTAATTTTTTTTGAATTGTGAATTTTTTTGATTTTTATGAAAATTGTCATTTTATTTAGAGAATTTAAAGTTTACATTATGTTTTAACAAATATTTAAAATAAAAAATAGTTAATTTATGTAACTTATAATCCAATTATATTCATTATAATTATGTTTATTTTAATTTTGGTAAAATATTTATATACTTATAAAAACATTTTTCCCATGAAAAACATTTTTTAATCACGTATCATGATTTTATATTAAAAAAGTTTGTAATCAATTTTGAGATTGAATTAATAAATTTTATTCAATATTTGGAATCATAATGTTAAATTTTTTAAATGATGTAGATTTCATTTCTCAAAATAGTGAATAGTATAAATAGTAAAAAAAATTCACCATTTTTATGAATTTTTTTTACCTAGTGTTAAACTAATATATAAGTGTAAGTTTTCAATTAACCTTTTATAAATAAAAATTTATAGAAATATTTTAAACTATAATTATACCTACTTTTATTATCTATCTATTGGGAAGAATTTTTATTTAGAATGACATTATTATATTTTAATTCTTCAGGAAGTTTCATCTGCGTCCTCTCCCCAACTAACAAAAGGACACCCATCCTTTAACCACTTTACAATAATTTGATAAATATATATTATAAAAAACTAATAAAACACTTATAAATTTACATTTAAATGAATTTTATGTGTCTTCTTCATAAAATTTAATTTAAGGTTTATTTAATTAGGAATCTATGGAATGCCAATTGAATGATTAGTAATCATATTACCTGATATAATTCAATTAACCTAGTCTTATATCTCCTCTAAATATATGTTATTCATCTTAAATTGTCAATTTTAGTATCCTAAAATGGTTAAATTTTATTATGATCATAAAACCACCATTATCCACCATATTTTCCATCAAATGGGTAGGGAAATTCCCACTCGTGTGTATGTATGCACTATCACTTCAATGCATGGATATTATTCATTTTTCATCACCACCATTAATGGATTAAAATTATGTTTGGTTAAATGTTTATATATGATATTTATAATATAATTATTCTTTAATAATTGTATTATCATATCTACCTTATAATATTCCAGATCGTGGAAAAATGATAATGTCGCTCATTCATATGTGGGGACTAACACCTCCACAGATCAGTGTGATTCATTTTTTTTATTCCACTTTAAATTGATGGGAATAATAATATATTTAATGAATATATAATATATATGATATATGAATAATTATATAATGGTTAATTAATATTTAATTTCATTTCATTCCATACATAGAAAAGTGAAGACAATGTTAATTTTTACAAACGACTTACCATCTCTATAAGTGGTGTAATTAATTTTTCTAAATTCTCATTTTATGAATTAATAAAAATATGTATATAATGAAAGAAAATATGATATGTAAATCATGAATAATATTCTATATATCATGTAACCATGATCAATGTACATAGCCTGGAACTATAAAACTGAAATTCTGATGAAAAATGAAAAATTTAACACTCGAAAACTACAATTTTAAAAAGGAATTATTAACAAAGGGGTGTTGAAATATTTATAGGGAATCATATAGGATATTTTATGTTTTAAATTATTTGTTTTATAATAATAATAAATTTAATATTTATTAGTTTATACTGATTTCACATCAATCGGACTTGATGTAAGTGTTTTCTGTTACAATCTCATTTTTTAATAATATTGTTTACGATTAAGATTCTGATGATGAGATCTCATGATCTACATCTCAATAATATTATTTATTTTAATATAATAGAGCTAATTTATATATATTATATTTTTTAATCTCATTTTCCTCTCTTTATGAACTCAATATACAAAAAAAATTGTTTTAAGGAAAATTGACTTTATTTTTATCTTTTATACATTTTTTTATGTAAATAATTTCAAAAAAAAAGGTTTTGAAGAAATTTTTAGTATATTATAATGAATTTTAAATTTCATTGTTATATATGTTTTAATTTTTTTAAGATGGTTTAAAAGGAATCTTACTTTTATTTTCTGAATATGGTACTTCTAACTTTTTTTTCTAAAAATGTTATAGGAATATTTTTTAACATACACGATATGAGTAAAATTCCCCACTATTAGGGCCACTCAATTAATTGAATAATAAATTACCTTATTTTACAGTTATTATAAAATAAAATTTTTTCAAAAATATTTAGGATATTTTATTTTTTATTAAATTTATTTTAAAATAAAGAGGTTATTTTCCTTATAAAATATTTTAAATATGTTTTAATGATATATTTATCTAAGATGAAATACATTTTTGTTAATTATGATTTACAGGGGATTTTTTTCAATGATGCCATCCAATTTCATAGTTTTAATGGTTTATAATGATGATTATTTATGTATTATTCTATGAAACCCATTATTCGATGGATAAATTAGTTAATGAAACAAATTTATTTTAAATTGGTTATTCTATGATGAAATAATGAAATGTTTATAAAACACATATCCAGATAATGGGTTCTGATATGATGAATTATTTATTATCTTCTGTAACACATATATATGATTTTGATTAGGTGATGGGTGATCCCATAATTATATATCCCTCCAATGTATCAAGAAAATATGTATATATCCTTAGATAATAAGGATTGGAATGTAAAGTTAACCTAGTTTAGTCTGAAAATATTTCAACTATGATAGTTTTAGGGGTGATCCTTGACTAATATGATAGTTCGGTGAGTGTGCACAATCCAATATGATAGTCTTAGAATTGATCCATGGATAGTAATGAAATTATTTTCCATGCTTATGTGTATGACACAAACTTATGTATTTAGAAAATTTTATATTGTTAAAGATCATGTTAATTTATTCTTTTGTGATTCAAGTATTACGAGATTCAAATCTTTATCCCATGACTCAGGATTATGTTATATGATATAAATGTTATTATTTTAAAATTTTGTGCTAAATTTCTCATACCCTGATACTCATCTTCTGTTAAAAAAGTCATATTTATCTCCCTTATTTTCACTTATTGAGAAACATATATTATACCTTATTATTTCATTCCCCTAGATATGAAGAAATATAATATGTATTATTTTTCTAAGAAGTGTTCTAATTATTATGAACCGAGTGGGAGATGATGTAGTTCACCAATGAACCAGTTGTTAATATATCCATGTTTACAACACAGTAGACCTATATGATTCTTTCATGGATTAAATAATTTTGTGTTGCATGTTAGACTAATAAGATGTAAATTGTGAAAAAAATTATTATTTTTAATCATACTCTATGGTTTAATGAAAAAAATTATAAATTTATTTTTACATTTTTTTAGAACTAAATAAGTGTTGATGGTGAGTAATTATGGTTTTTGTGAAATATTTTTAGGGTCCAAATTCACATTTAGTGATTAAATAATAATATAGGGTTTTAATTATGATGCAGTTTATAAAAATAATATTCATTGTGAGTTTTTTGGTTTTTGAATTTATTTATTTTATTTACACTTGGAAACAACAAGATAATATATATTGGTTTGTAATCATGTGTTAGTTCCACAAGGCTGAATAACCTAAGAGGGGCGGGTGTGAATCAGGGTATGAATAATTTAAAATTAACGACCGTTCTGATCTTGTTTAGCTGTTAAAAAAAACACTCTTCTCTCTCTTTCCTGTTGCACAAAGTAAACAGAAAGTAAAGCAAGAACATGACACACCAATTTTACCTTGTTCACCGCAAAGGGCTACGCCCAAGGAGCATACGCAGACAAGTTTCCAGTCATACCAATTAAACTAAACTTTACTAGCTGTGGATTACAATGTTCGGGCGAGATCACCTCTATGCCCAGGATCACTACATTTACAAAGTTATGGTCAGATCACTGATTTCCCAAGGGTCACTCTCTATTTCTCTCTCTCTGGCTCACATCCAGGGGAGAGGATCACCTTCTTTCTCGTCCTAAGCTCACTACCCTAGAAGGGAATCCACTCACAGTTTATAGACATGTAGGTCTCTTCATTTTCATGAATACATGCATCCTCATCTATTGATAGATGCTCTATTGAAGTCCAACTTTCATCCAATGATGAATACCACTTTGCCTCTGACTACTAGGAAACTACATTTGGAAAGTACCTTCGCAAAGCACCCTACTTCACAAGGCTCCCAATTTCACAAAGCTCAAACAGGCCTTCGCGAAGCTCCTGCCTTTTCGCGATGCACTTTAGCGATGCACTTTCGCGAAGATCAAGCCGTCGCAAAGCAACGTCCCTCACGAAGCTTACTAAGACAACGCGGAGCTCGCAGGTTTCACGGAGCTACAATATCCACCGCGAAGCACCTCTTTCGAAATGCACACTGGCTCCGCAAACCACCTTTGAAAATCAAGAGCAAAGGATTTTCTCTGAAAATTCTCTCTGCTTCTCTCGAGGGGGTCGGCCTCTATTTATAGGAAAATTCCACCGACCCTCGAACTTTCCATGCAAAGTCAATGCCACGTCATCTCAAATCACGAAGCTCCAAAGTTTCCACTGGGATTCTTTCCAAATCGCGAAGCACCATGGAAATTTTCTGTTCGTGGAGCTTGACATAATCGCGAAGCATCACCATCAACATTCCTTCGCACCTTCTCCGCGAAGCTCCCTCGCAAAGCCCTTCACCGCCACGATGCGCTTCAGCCTCTGCCATTCGCGAAGCTTGACGTAATCGCGAAGACTCACCGCCTCCATTCTTCTGGTCTTCGCGATTTCCAAACCATGAATCCTATCTTTGCGAAATTAATTCCTTTTCCATATTAAATTATCATCTTCATGGAAATCCTATTTTCGCGAAGCTCATCAAATTCCAAATTTTGGACCCCAAAAATTTGGCAATCACTGGGAAACGGCGCCACATTGTACTACTCTTTTGTACCGCCTCCAGATCGTCCTTTCCTTTGACACCGTTCATTATTAACAAGGATTGTCAACAACTTCTTGGGAACTCTACAAATATCCATGAAAACCTGCTTTTTCAACAAACACAATTAACCCAAAAATACTTCAATGTTACCTTTACGGATTTTTTCCCAACAATCTCCCCCTTTGGGTTTGTTGACAACTCTTCACAACTGTGCTCAAGATAGATTTTCTGCACTTTGATACCTCAGTAAGTCTTCTTCCAACTGCTACCACCATTTTCCTCTTGCGATTATGATAGCATTCAAGGAATCACATAACACGTACTCTAAGCGCACATGAGCAATTCTCTATGTGAGAAAAAAGAGTAGTATGAAAAGTTCATCAATGAATCATTTCATGTCAAACACCAATTGTTTATTCCAACATGATACCAATTGTTGAACCAACTTGATCCCAATTGATGATAGCTAGAAACCTTCTCTCACCATTCCAATACCAATGTTCTGCATTTATCATGACCCTCAGCTTTCGTGATATCTCATCTTTGATCGATCACTTCTAGCATCGTCAGATTTGTAAATCTCCCCCTTTCTGCTTGCACTCCCCCTATCTGGTTGCTCCACCTGTCAGCTTCTCCCCATAACATTCATGTTTTTTCAAATCTCCACACTATCTCCCCCTTGAACAATCACTATTTTCTCCCCCTTTTTCAATGAAACCAAAGGTCACTTCTCTATAGTCTGGAACAGAGTAGATCACACATATCAGCAAAATAGGGAAAACACATCATACCTCGGGGAGAGGGGGGGGGGGGGGGTCCCACATCCAAACTATTTCATGTGCGGAGAATTGACTGAACTTCCAGAGCCAGTCGATGCCTCTCAAATGATTCCTTCGGTAAGACCTTTGTCAGAATGTCTGCAACCTGCTGCTTTGTAGGCACGTACTCCAACTACACGATTCCCTGATCAACATTCTCCTTGATAAAATGATACTTAATCTAAATGTGACTTGACCTAGAGTGATGGACGTGATTTTTGCTGAGATTTATAGCACTTGAGTTGTCACACTGGATTCCGATCGGAGACTTCACTTCAACTCCCATATCTTCAAGCTGCTGCTTCATCCACAATAACTGTGTGCATGCTTCAGTGGCCGCAATATACTCAGCTTCTGCGGTTCTCAACGAAATTCAATCTTGATTCTTTCTTAGCCAAGAAATACACAATCCACCAAGATAGAAAGAACCACCTGACGTTGATTTCCTATCATCCGCTGAACCGGCCCAGTCTGCATTAGTATAGCCCAATAACACTGTCTGAGATTTATCAGTATATGTCAACCCAAAATCCATTGTGCCCTAGATATACCGAAGTATTCGTTTCACTTCAAGAATGTGGCTTTCCTTGGGATTGCACTGATATCTCGCTACTTGGCATGTGGCGAAAACAATATTAGTACTTGTTGCAGTCAAGTACAACAAACTTCCAATAATATGCATGTATTCTGTGATATAAACTGCCTTTCCATCTTCATCTTTCGATGATTTCATCCGGGTGGCAACCGGAGTCTTCATCTCCTTGGAATTTTCCATTCCAAATCTTCTTAGGACCTCCTTGGAATATTTATATTGAGAAATGAAGGATCAATTCCTTCCTTGTGTCACTTGTAGACCAAGGAAAAATGTTAGCTCTCCAATCATTGACATTTCAAACTCATTTTTCATGAATTCAGAAAACTGTCTGCACTGAGCTTCATCTGATCCGCCAAATATTATGTCATCGACATAAACCAACACCATCATCCTTTGATTACTGTCATTTCTGAAATAGAGGTTGTAATCAACTCCTCCACGCTGGAAACCAAGCTTCTTCATGTACAGATCAAGATTTGAGTACCATGCCCTTGGTGCTTGTTTCATCCCATACAACGCCTTCTTCAGCCTGTAAACTTTGTTCTAATCCTCATGAATGAGAAAACCATCTGGCTACTCAATATACACCTCCTCTTCCAGAACACCATTCAGGAATGTGGATTTGACATCCATCTGGAACACTTTGAAATTTCTTTTCACTGCTATGGCCAAAAATAATCTGATTGTCTCCAGCCTTGCAACCAGTGCAAATGTCTCATCAACATCTATTCCTTCTATCTGGGAGTATCCCTTGCACACTAGTCGTTATTTGTTCTGAATAACTATTCCATCTTCATTCATCTTGTTGCGATAAACCCATTTAGTCCCGATGAAATTCATGTCTGCTGGCTTCGACACAATCTCCCATGTATGGTTCTTCTCAATCTGATCAAGCTCTTCGTTCATAGCCTGAACCCAGTTTTCGTCTTCAGCTGCATCGGAGAAACATTTCGTCTCCACTTGAGACAAAAACGATGTTTGCTGTAATGATTTTATTCTTCGAGTCTGAACTGGAGATGTTTGATCACCAATGATATTCTGCCTATCAATTTCAGCTCGACTCTTTGGCTTCCTCACAGACACAGACTTGACACTTTCTTCTTCATCATCAGTATCTTCTTCTGAGTCATATTCTGCCACTTCTGCTCCCCCAGGGTTGCTTACCTCATCATCACTTTCATCCAGGAACTGTTCACTGGATCGTTGAGTATTCTATTCATTTTCAACTATAGTGACATCATTGCTCTCAATGATTTTTCCCAGCCTTTTGTTGAAACATTTATATGCTTTACTTTTCCCTGAGTAGCCAAGGAATATCCCCTCATCTCCTCGTACCTCAATCTTCTTGTGATTTTATTTTTTGAGAATGAAAAACTTACTTCCAATGATTTGAAAGTATTTCAAGGTTGTCTTCTTTCCGTACCACAGTTCATACGGAGTATTCCCTTGCTTCGGACACAACAGAGACATGTTCAAAATATAGACCGATGTCAAAAACTGCTTCCTTCCAAAATTTTTCTAGAAGGTCTTTATCAATAAGCATCATTCTAGCCATGTTGTTGATGATCTAGTTTCTCTATTCAACCACTCCATTTTGTTGGGGAGTTCTTACGGATGAAACATGATTCCTTATCCCGTGTTTCTCGATATTCTCTTCCACTTGACTATTTGTTAATTCTGTACCGTTATCTCTACGGATCTTCAAAATTTTCTGGCCAAGCATCCTTTCTAATTTCCTCCAATACTGCTTTATTCAACTGAACACCTCTGTCTTATGAGTAATGATGAATACCCCGGCCATTCTGCTATAGTCATCAATGAAAAGGACATAGTACCTTTTCCCATTTATAGCTTGTGGTGAGATAGGTCCACATACATCAGCATGAACCAGTTCGATCACTCTAGTTAATTTATGTTCCTTTGGCATGTATGTCTTTATGATGATCTTCCTTTGTTGTAAAGCATTACACGTATGATTGCGATCACGTGATAGCTTGGGAAAGTCTCTAGCAGCATCACACTTTATGAGATCCTCCATATATGGTTGGCATAGATGACCAAGTCGCTTATGCCATATCTGTTTTTCTTCCTCTCTAGATAAAAGTCATGTATCTTCTTCCCCACCAACAAGGTAGAGATTTCCCTTTGACCATTTTCCCTACATAACAGTTGCTCCATATTTTCCTTTCACAACACATATCTTCTCGGTAAATCGGATTGAGTTCCCAGAGTCACATAGTTGACTAACAATGAGTAAGTTATGACTGAGACCCTCTACTACAAAGACATCAGCACATCTCATTTCTTTTCCCCCAAACATCGCTTTCCCTGAGCCAACAATCTTCAGGCCTTCATCATTTCCAAATTTGACAACTCCTTCTTTGTCATATTTGATGCCTGTAACAAGATCCTTATTACCCGTCATGTGGGATGTGCAACCACTATCAAAGATCCAAACACTAGATCGATCTGATTCTTTAGGGGAAATATCTGCCACCACGACCTTCTCATTCTTCTTCATTTTGGGCCATACTTTTTTTTCACACTCGGCATGGATTGAGAATTCTGTTCTTTCTCAGAGTATGATGGACCAGCCTCATCTTGCAAAGACACAAATCTATTCTGCATTTTTAACTCACCTGTCAGTTTATTGACCTACAGCTTACGAACATTTTGATTCTTCTTTGGCACATTTCTCTAAATGGTCGAAGTACATTACCTAGCCATGTTCCCAAATCCTCCGCACCAAAAACAGTGTCCTTCAAAATATGTTCTGGAAAACTGTTCTCTGTTTGGATGCCATCTCTGTTCTTGTTCCCTTCTATATCTCTTGGCTATGGAACACACATACTGTGAATGTCCCATTTTCCCACAGCAATAACACCTGATATAAGATACATTCCTTCATGATAATTCAGCACTACAATTTTCCATTTGGGATCTATGAATATTATGATTCTGTTTTATGCCCAAATCAACCTTCAATTTCGGGATGGGTTCTTGCGGTCTGAAATTAACTGCCACCGATTTTTGTTTCTTATCAAGCCCTAAATCAAACATAGCATTTGAGGTTTCTTGTAACTTCACTCCGGCTGAACTACGAGCCTCCTCTTTCATCTTCTATGTCTTCTGAATGGCCTGCTTTTCTGATATCACATTGGGGGTCAAGAATTTTTCTTGATCCTTTATTTTTCGTTGTAGACTGACCACTTCTTTTTCAAGATCTTTGATACGTCTGACCTGCTACTTTCTTATATTATTCAAACAATCAATTTCCTTCTTTTTTTTCCTCAATTTTAAGCATATTCTCAACAATATTTTCTGAGCTCTCTGGTGTTGAGGATTTTAGTGTTTCAATTTCTTCTAACAGTTCTGACTTTTCTTCATCCTATTGTTGCATATTGGGTTTGTAATCACGAACCACTTTATTGGATTTCTTCATTTTGGCTCTCCAAACATCTATCTCTTCAAGAGATGCTTCCAATTCCGATTCCATCTCAACTCTTCCTTCTACTTCTTCTTCCTCTTCTCCAACGTCGGTTTCTTCCTTTTCCTGAGAACTACTGAAGACCACTACCATATCATTTTGTCTATGATCTTTACAATTTTCAAACTCCTCAACCAATACATCCTCAGACTCATCTGAACTGTCTATTTCTTATGAAAGAAGATTCTTCTTCTTGAAAAAATTTCTCTTGAACTGCTTCTTCCCTTTCACATAGGCTGAATATTTCTTCTTCAGAATTTCAACTTCATCATCATCATCATCGTTATCGTGAAATTTCTTGGGGAATCTTTCCTAAGGATGACAAACCATTCCACATATAATGCATCCTAGTGGAAGTTTACCTTTAAACATTCCTCTTCCTCTTTGCAGATTTGATGAATGGAATGACATCACCTCATCTGTCTCTTATTCTTCATTAGAATCTTCAATGGTGAGTTTCTTCATGTCCTTGAATGCCACCTCTTTGGATTTCCCCTTTTCCACAGTCTCATTATCATCGTTTCTCATTTCATATGCAATAAGAGTGCTGTGCAGGTTATCCAATGTCAGTTCTTTTGGGTCTTTATCTTCCAAAACAGAAACATTTGGATTGAACCGAGGTGGAAGTTTTCTCAATATGCACTTCACAATTTTTATATCTTAGATAATTTTTCCAAGACCCCGCATGTCTTCTACCACAACATTTACCCTGTCAAAGAATGCATCAATAGACTCATTCGGGTTCATTCTCAGATCTTCATACTTGTTCCACAACACATGCATCTTTGCCTCTCTGACTTTTGTATCCCATTAATAAATATTCAAAATAATTTCCCACATGGCATGTGACGTTTTGCATGACATCACCTTTGTATATATGGGATTGGAAAGGGCTAACCCTAAGGCATTGATTGATTTGGAATCAGCATCCAACTCTTTATGCTCTGCTTCTGATAATGCACCAGTAATAATATCAGTTGTGATACCATGCATAGCTGCTGAAAACAGATCCATTCCCAAAAATCGGAGATAGTGTTGCATTCGATTCTTCCATATCTGAAAATTACATCCGTCGAAGATCAGAATACCTATATGATTATTGACCTCCATTTGAGAGAAGAACAACTATCAACCTTCCATCTGATACCAATTGTTAGGTCCACAAGGCTGAATACCCTGCGAGGGGGGGGGGGTGAATCAAGGTATTAATAACTTATAATTAACGCCCGTTCTGATCTTCTTTAGCTGTAAAGAAAAACACTCTTCTCTCTCTTTCCAATTGCATAAAGTAAATAGAAATTAAAGCAAGCACATGACACACCAATTTTACTTGTTTCACCGCAAAGAGCTACGTCCAAGGAGCATACGCCGACAAGTTTCCGGTCGTACCAATTCCACTAAACTTCACCAGCTATGGATTACAATGTTCGGGCTAGATCACTTCTATGCCCAGGCTCACTGCCTTTACAAAGTTTAGGGTCAGCTCACTGATTTCCCAAGGGTCACTCCCTGTTTCTCTCTCTCTGGCTCACTGCCGGTGGAGAGGATCACCTTCTTCCTCTTACTAAGCTCACTACTCTAGAAGGGAATCCACTCACAGATTATAGACCTGTAGGTCTCTTCATTTTCATGAATACATGCATCCTCATCTGTTGATAGATGCTCTGTTTAAGTCCAACTTTCATCCAATGATGAATACCACTTTGCCTCTGACTACTGGGAAACTACCTTTGCAAAGTACCTTCGCAAAGCACCCTACTTCGCGAGTCTCCCAATTTCACAAAGCTCAAACAAGCCTTCGCGAAGCTCCTGCCATTTCGCGAAGCACTTTTGCAAAGCACTTTTGCGAAGCTTAAGTCGTCGCAAAGCAACGTCCCTCGCGAAGCTTACTAAGCCAACGTGGAGCTCACAGGTTTCGCGGAGATACAATAGCCGCCGCGAAGCACCTCTTTCATGAAGCACACTGGCTCCACGAACCACCTTTGAAAATTGAGAGCAAAGGATTTTCTCTGAAAATTCTCTCTACTTCTCTCGAGGGGGTCGGCCTCTATTTATAGGCAATTCCACCGACCCTCGAACTTTCCATGCGAATTCAATGCCACATGATCTCAAATCGCGAAGCTCCAATGTTTCCACCGGGATTCTGTCCAAATCGCAAAGCACCACGACAATTTTCCGTTCATGGAGCTTGACGTAATCGCGAAGCATCACCGTCAACATTCCTTCGCGCCTTCTCCGCGAAGCTCCCTCGCAAAGCCCTTCACCGCCGCGATGCGCTTCAGCCTCTGCCGTTCGCGAAGCTTGACGTAATCGCGAAGACTCACTACCTCCATTCTTCTGGTCTTTGTGATTTCCAAACCATGAATCCTATCTTCGCGAAATTCATTCCTTTGCCATATTAAATTATGATCTTCATGGAAATCCTATTTTCGCGAAGCTCATCAAATTCCAAATTTTGGACCCCAAAAATTTGGAAATCACTGGGAAATGGCGCCACCTTGTATTACTATTTTGTACCGCCTCCATGTCATCCTTTCTATTGTCATCATTCTTTGCTAACAAGGATTGTCAAAAACTTCTTGGGAACTCAACAAATATCCATGAAAACATGCTTTTTCAACAACCACAATCAACTAAAAAATACAACGATGTTACCTTGATGGATTTTTCCCAACATCATGGTTGAAAATGACATTGATTTGAGAATATAATCCATTGTATTATACTATCCTACCCCTCCATATTAGATTCATTTGGGGTGGATGTGTAACATTTCCTTATGCGACATCCCAAAATCGCAAAAGGATGGTAATAAATTCTAAAGGTCTTCAATTCAAGTAGGGGACAATTTTACCATTAAAAATAAACAACAACCTAAACATTACATAACCAAAAAAGACGCTACATGATTCATGTTACAATGGATTATAACACAAAATTTTCATTTATAACAAAACCAAACTAAAACCATGTGCCACAATGGAAGACAACAATATCAATGTACGTAGAAAATTACTATAAAACCAAAAATACATGAAGATAAATATAACTCCAAATCATTAAAAACTCCATACTCCTACTTCACCAGATATGCCAAGTATCATTAGGTAATGCTAAATATGTGTGACAATTTACCTTTTCCCATGTATCGATAAAAAACATAAGCAGAAGAACCAAACTGCCAAAGAATGGGTGACTAAAGAAACTTTGTATTTTTTCCCTAATGAATTCCTTACTAACACCATTAGGATAGAACAAGTTAGAAACATTTATATAAAATAATATATATATATATATAACAAATTAAAAAATAGTTTATAACTATATATGAGAAATTTACATATGAAATTTTTTTCCAACAAAATCCATTTTTCAATGAAATCAACCACACAATTCTGTAAAACCATACCATAATTTCCATATGGAATGACTATTTCAAATCACTTATCTATGAATCCAACCATGCCTGAAAACCCTATACAATCCTATACTCATGAGTTGTGAGTCATTCTTTCAATAAACGATCACATAGTGAGTCATTTTAACAGGGGAGGGTGTTGAACTTTTTTAGTCCCACTAGTAATTGGGGAGACTTCATAATCCTATCCATCCTAAATGCACATGAAAAGGAAAAACCATTATATAAAACCAATTCCAAAAGTAACCATTTCAACTATTTCTAATAAAATTTTCCTTTTATTGATAACCTTCTAATATACCAATTTAAATAAACCATTCAATTAAATTTTAATAAAATCATCCCTTTAATTAAAAACATTTTTATTAATCCATTTACAACAGTTCTAGAAAATCCACTTTTTAAAATTATCATTTTACAACCACGAGGAAAAGAAATTTCTACAAAAACACCCAATTTCCATGATTCCAAAAAACATCACCCAAGAGGTTTTTCAAATATCATTAAACAAAAAATTCACAATCAATTACACACCAAATATTAAATTTCAAGTGAAAACTTCATATTCTAAATAGGGGAGTCGAAAGTGAAACCACATACCTAAACAGTTTTGGAAAAAAATGATAACTGGCCTGAAAAACATCATAAAATTGGGTGAAACTCCATGTACCCACTATATATCTATTCATCTATCATACAAAAGACAACATATAAATTTATTTGGAATCTATAAACTTAGATCTATTCACATAAAGCATAGATCTGGGAAACTAGGTGAACGGGAGAAGTAGACTTATAAAAAATCATCAAGAACTATCATGAATGAAGGTTTTTTGAAATAATCAAGCTTCAATGCACCATGGAATGGCTTCAAATCACTTTTAATTCAATGGGGAATGGTTCTCCAACCTTTGAGAGGGAAAACCCTGATTTGTGGTTGTTTTGGGGGGAAAATCCATTAGAGGTGAAAACATATCAGATTCATAATTTTAGGAACTATCCTTTGACCAACATATAGTTTAGTTTTATAGTTAGGAAAATCATATCCTAGTGGTTCTCCTTCCGATGCCTTAAGGGACTCCTCATACGCTTGGAACTCATGGTTACTGAACCATGCGCCAATCATGCTAAAGCTCATTATCCAACATATTCACAACACAACACAGTTTCTTCTATGCTTATCAACAGTTTGGAAAAATTGTGTAAAGCCCATGAACCTTCCATTTAGCCCCTATTTCATTGTTCTCATAATCCAATAGGTGTTTCATGTTTGCCCAAACTGTTCACCAGTCATACACCTATATAAAATCCCCAAATAGACTCCAAAATTCATCCAAAATATCCCAACCTTCACCCATATACATTACAGAAATATAAAGAATAATTAAAGGGTTACTTACTTAAAACTGATGATGCAATATTCTCCCCTCAATTTTCCATTCCATCCCTAGAAAGAAGAAAACCATCATCTCCCTATAAGAGATTTTTCAACTTCTCTTTCATCTCATTCTCATATTCCTTCATCTCCTCTCGAATATTACCATGTTTCCACAAAACCAACACTAGAATAATGATTTTATACACAATACTCTTTCTTGGGTATCCACAATCATTACTGGCATCTGAGGCAATGAAGAATCTAGTTCTAGTTCAACGTGATCCCATCGAATCACATGGTCTAGATTAGGATGATTCTTTTTCAATTGATATATGTGAAACACATTGTGCACCGCACTATACTATAGTGGAAATGAAAAATGATATTACACCTCTCCAACCCATTCTAGTATCTCAAAAGGGACTATATACTGAGGAGAGCACGGTCCATTCTTCTGAAAAAATAATGATGTCCATGACTCGATGAAATCCTCAAAAATACATGATCACTCATCGTGAAGGATAATGACCATCAATAATGATCCAAAAAATATTTCGGATGACACTAAACTATCTCCATACAATTCTTTAACAAAAGAATATTCTCCATTGTTTCATGGAAAAGGCTCAGCCCAACTAGTGAAGTATCACCTATTTCCACGCAAAAAAGTGATGAATGAAAAGGAAACTCATACAAAGCCTCAAAAGGATCCACATGTATCAAGGAATGATATCTTTTTTATATGTGAAATACAAAAAGGTTATGTGATATTCACATATCCACCAAAATCCAGTAAAAATTCCTGAAAAATGTCTTCCAATGTTTTTATAATACGTATGGATTGGACGTACATCAGAAGATAATAATTTATACCCGTAGTCAAATTGGTCCCAAGGGTGTTCTATAGGGATTTCTTGAAACAAGATGCGACCTCAGATCTCTATCTAATATGATCAAAACTGGTATGTCATGTCTCTTTACGATTTCTTGGATATATATTTTGGAAACATCTTCAAATGTATGAGTATCATGAATATGGTAAAAATTTGTCCAACTTTATGAGTCAGTCCACTGTCACACATATGGAATCATGTTTCCAAATCGTTCATGGGATACATGTAACAAAAAATATATATATCCACTCTCAATTAAATACTTTAATAGGTAAACACTGTATCATACCTACCAGTCACTGATTCGATACTTTAACTTGATGACAAGTTATGAATCCTGAAACAAAATCAGCCACCATTATTTCCATGCTGATCCACAAAAAATACAATTTCAATGCCTTATACATATTCTGTATTCTATGATGTACAACCCATATAAAATGGTGTTATGGATGAAGAATTTTCTTCTGAATGTCCATATGTTTAACCATATGATTCCTGAACCACAACATTGAACTCTCATCCGACCTCCTACCCTTAATGATCTCCCCATCATTTAGTATTTAACTCATAGGCACACATTATGCATTAGATTCATGTGCCTCTTTTTCAATCATTACCAAGACTGGAAACTCTGAAAATGGAATGAAAACTGTAACTTTTCCTCTTTCTTCACATTCCAATTGCATGTCGACAAGGACCGACATCAACTGCCACTTATTGGAAGCCTCTATTTCCAACTGAGCATATGAATTTCTGCTCAATGCATCGGCCATCAAATTTTAATTACTCAGTGTGTACAATAAGTAAAAGTTGAACATTTCGAGATACTCTGTCCATATTTATTTCCTTATATTTGAATCCCATTCTGCGAAAATATTTTTCAATATCTTATGATCTGTGAACCTGATAAATTTCTCACAAAAGAGATAGTGATGCAAATTATTCAAAGCACGGACTATGATAGCTAGCTCCAAATCATGTGTTGGGTAGTTATTATAATGAAACCACAACTAACATTAACCATAAGCAACCACATGGTCTCACTTCATGAGAACACATCCCAACCCTAATCCTCAACCATCATAATACTCCATGTACCCTTGTCCTGATTATGGAAATATCCAGACAGGTGATGTTGTAAGATGATTATTAAGATCTTTAAAAGAAATCCAGTATTCTTTATCATGTTGGAATGGAACATTCTTCTTTATAAAATCTAGCATAGGTGATGCTAGTCATGATAAGTCATGAAATAAGCGTCAATAATAAATTTCTAGACCAAAGAATCTTTATATCTTAAGGAAGTTATCTGATAGTTTCCAAGAGATAATAGCTACTATCATTTCCAGATCCACTGAAACTCCTCATTTAGAAATTACATGGCTGAGAAAGCATACCTCTTATATAAAAAAACACAATCTGAGATTTTTCCACCCAAATAATGGTCTCTCAAGATTCCTAAAACTATCTCTATGTGTTTCTCATGCTCATACCTTATCCTTGAATACACCAATATGTATTCCAATAATACCTCCACAAATGAATTGATATACCACTAAAATATCTGATACATAAATTCCATAAAACCACTGGTGAAGTCATGATAATAGAATGAATTTACACATAATCATAATGTCCATAACTTCTTCTGAAATTTTTCTTCAAAATATCCACCTTCGAAACTCATAATTGGTGATAAAATGATTGCATTTCAAATTTAGAGATCCACTAAAAAAACTTAAATTGATCAAACATGTCATAAATGGAGGAAATTATATACCTATTATTATTCATAACATGGTTAATATTATGATAAACTTCACAGATCCTTAGAGTTATATCTTTATTTTTTACAAAAAAGACTCGTGCTTCCCACAGAGACATTCAAGGCCGAATGAACCCTTTTATTTCTAGTTCTCTCAAATTCAAATTGAATTCCCATCATTTATTTGGTTATATTTGATTATATGGAATTGAGATAGGACTAGTCCATGGGAGGATATCAATCGTAAACTCCAGTTCCGTTACCATTTCTAAACCATAGATATTTTAAGGAAACACATCGTAAAACTGATCCATGACTTCTAGAAAAGTTATATTCTAAATCTCTTCCAACAATTCTAAATTCAACACTACCAAATGTAAATATATTATTCCCACTTCTAATTCACTCAATCCCTTTGTACATTTCTACAAAAACATATCTCATCTAATGAAATTCTTGATTTCGGCCTCATTCATGAAACTAATAGTTCTGCTATAATAGTCGATGTGATCCTTAAACATTGTCAACCAATTAATACATAGGATTACATCATAAACATAAATTCCCATCACATAGAAATCTCATTTCAACTAGGATCCATTAATGGTTATAGAACATTCTCTACACACAAATTTTTGAAATTCTCTTTGACCAAGAGTTGTTTGATGTTTTATCATAGAGGGAATCATCTCCTATTTTACACTGATCAAATCAATATCATGAGAAAAAATAAAGTAATTCCATGCACCAGGTTCAAATAGCACTTCAATAAGGTTATAATTCAACAGAATCAAACATCTCACCATAGATGGTCCTGCTTGATCATCCACAGTCAACTGCTTAGCTCCAGATAATTTCTTTGTTGCTACACTTTGCTCCTCATTTCCCTACGAAAATTTCCCTTGATGAGGAGTCATGGTATTCCTAGAATAACTATGGATAGAAAATTTATGATGAAGAAATTCATTCTCTTTCTCTCTATCCATTAATGCATATGATTCCTATGAAAACTAATAATTGTTTTGAGCACCTGACCTTGGAGGACTGCGACAATAGCCCCGAAAAAGCCCAATATTGTTTCCATTGTGTCATGATATTGGTGGTTCTATACATTCTCACTTAATATAGTCAACAGAACAACACTGGAAACATCCAAATAGGCTCTAATACCATTTTTATAATCTCTCCCATCCTCATGGGATTTATTCGAGGAGGAAGTTCTACTTGTCCTTATGCAATGTCCCCAAGATGTCAAAGGCTAGCAATAAATATCAAAGGGTTTTAACACATGTTTAGGATTATTTTCTCTTTATAAAATAAAAATCAAACCAAACATGCCAAAAAAAACAAGCCACTAAATGATTCTTGGTACAATGAAAGAAAAATCAAACATTTCATTTATAACAAAAACAAACTAAAACCAACTGCCGCAATAGAACACTATAACATCCAAGTACACAATGGAAGAAAATAAAACTAACAAGACTCAAATACCACTACAAATCAAATTCACTAAAAGATAGTGCAAAATATGTGCGATACTTTTTCCCCATGTATCAATAAAAAACATCTACAAATGAACCAAAGTTCCAAATTATGAGTGAGTAATGAAACTCTGTATATTATACCCAATGACTTCCCTACTCATGGAACTAGGATAAAACATGTAAGATACATTTATATAAAAAAATTTAATCTAAAAAAAATTCTATACCATTTTTTAAATAGATATAAACAATTTCTATATCAAATAGGTTTCCAACAAAAATCCATTTTTCAATGAAATAAACCAAACAATTCTTTAAAACTATTTTACAAGTTCCATTTGGAATAACTATTCACCATCACTTTTCCATAAATCAAACTTGGAATGAAAAACCAAGACCTCCCTTTAATCACGAGTGGTGTGTCATCCTTTCCCAAATCTGTCACCTAGTCAACCATTTTTATTATGGAGATCCCTAACCCTTAACCATCCGACTGATGATAGGGGAGACTCTTTGTCCTTATTTAACCTTAATTCAAATAAACCCACATAGCCATTATGCCAAAAAAATTACACATGTAACCCTTACAACATTTTCCACATAAACCATTTTTTAAACCTTCCAATAAAATAATTCAAATAAACCATTCAATTTCATTTTAATAAAACCATCCATTTTATTGAAAATAGTTGTATGAATCCATTTTCCACAATTATAGAAAATATGTAGTTAGAAATAAACATTTTAAAACTATGAACCAAAAAAAATTCTTAAAAAACATAAAATCTCCATGTTTCTATAAATCGGCACTCTTGAGGTCTTTTAAAAAACATTACACATCAAACTCACAATAAATATCACAAAAAATAATTGAATTTGAAATCAACACTTCATATTCTAAATATTTTAGTAGATATTGAAACCACCTACGTTGATATTTTTATAGAAAAATGATAAACTACATGAATATTGTCACAAAACAGGGTTAAAACTCCATGATCCTGACTTAGATATCTTCCCCTATCAAATAAAAGACCAAATCTAAATACATTTTTCATCAAAAACCTTATATATACTCTAATTGGTCATATATTTATAACTCTGAGAGAAAGGGATAAGTAGATCTAAGAAAACTATTCAAGAACTATCAAGAACAAAGGCTTACCTAAAGAATCAAGTGTCAACGAACCGATGAACGAATCCAGATATCTTTAAATTTGATGGGTAGAGGTTATCTATCATTTTAGAGGGAAGAATACCAAGTTAGAATTGTTTTAGGGAAAACAATTCCTTTAGAGGTGAAAATGCATTATATCCACAATAGGAACTATATTTTGACCCTGCGAACAATTTAGTCGCACTGTTAGGCAAACTGTGTGCTAACGATGCTCATGCCTCTACCTTAAGGGAGACATCTTATGGTTGGCTTGCATATTTACCAAACTATGCACCAACCATTCTAAATCTCAATATCCAACATTCTCTCAACACATCATGGTTTCTCTTAGTCTTCCACACGGTTAGGAAATATCATGTCCTTTCCTTTCACCTCCAATTTAGCCCATGTTTCACTATGCACATTTTCCTCTATGTATTGCATTGTTTCCCCAAACTGTGCACCGATATAAAATACTTAAAACACTCCAAAGGTTCACCAAACTCTGCAAACATCTCCTTTATAATTTAAATACATAATGAGCATAATTAAAGGGTTACATGAAATCATGGGTTCTATAGGTACCATCTCAAATATTAATAGGGATTAAATGACCTAAAAATTATTATTTTTAAACATTTCTGAATTTGGTAAAATATTCTTAAAATAATGAAAAAATGAGCATTAAATATTAAGGTATTCTATGATAAAATTTACATTTTTTATTATTCCATGATTTCTCTACCCACAACATCACTTAGAAAATTTTCAAATGATTTCATATATTTTAAATTAATTTTAAACTGATAAGATACATCATGTTACATTTCATTTATCATTTTCCTTTGGGACCTTTGATGTTATTAGGACTAATTCGATGATTACAAAATCACTTGGTAGATTATTGATTAATTTTTCTTATATGATTGAACTTATTCATTTACATTCATTATTAATTCAATTTTACACTATTAAATTGGGTTTTTGGGGACCCATAATCACACAGACATAAAAGGATAGTGAGAGAGACCTTCTTAATTTTTTATTATTGGGGGATCATATATGAACACCATGTTGATATGTTTCGGGGGTTATTCTAAAATATAATAAATTTTTATGATATTACCGTACCATTATCAGGATATTTTGAGTGAGGATAGGACCACTCCCTAGCCATATATTCTATAAGAATCATGCACACACCTAAAAACTTGAAGGTGTGATTCAAAATTCTTGCATATAAAGAATCATCTTACCACAACAGGTTGATCACACACACCGCTTCCCTTAACTGACCTAAGGTTCATCAATGTGCCCAACCCTTTCTACCAGGAGAAGTATCCTATGAATATGGTCTCAAGAAAATCAAAAAATGGGTGGGATCCTATGTTTTAACCTGAGATTTACTTCATAGATTTGGTGGCATATAACTGATCTCCACTTGACTACAACAGTGATCTATGTTACATCAATTAAAATTATTTTATTATTTCTAGGATCCATTATTCATACTTCTATTTTTTCATCTTTTTAGGGTGTGTGCATAGTGCATGTTGTATTTAATTATTTTTGGATTGATAAAATATCAAATGCAAATAGGATTATTTTGAGTTATGTTTATGGTCAATATTGTTTGAATATTTATTTCTAGTTATTTATTTATAAATTAAGTTGTGGATATGGAGAAAAAATCTATATATTTAGGATATTTATGGTTTGGTTAATGCGGTGATGGGATATTAATATAAAATAGATGCATATTCACTGTAGAAAAACTAAGTCACCAAAAGTGTAAACATATGATAATTTCATTGACAAGGGACAAATATGAGTTTGTATTTTATGTAAAACAAGATGAATATGATTGATAGGTAATAATATGGTAGGAAGATAGATAAATATAATATTAATTAGGGATTTTGGGAGATATTTATTATGAATTCATAATAGTTTTATTTTTGAAATATGTGATTTCATTTATTTGTTAATATAAGAACTTGATTCCTTATTACAATTTTTTGGGATATGGTGGGATCAGTAAATTTGTTGATCAAGTAAAGAGGAATAAATTAATATATTGTTAAATAATTGGGAATGGGTTTGTGAGATTTATTATTATTGGCTAGATAATTAAAAACTATATGAAGAAATATAAGTTAATAAGAATTGATAGATAATAGATTGAGAAAATAATGATATAGTTGATGTAAAGAAGCTGTGGTTATCATTTATGAATTAAATATTGGGGATTGATTTTTTATTAAAAGGTGTTTTTTTAACATGCATATTGTGTGGTTGATAAATATAATTGGTTTTCAGTAGTGTAAAGAGGGAATGTATTTTAGATGTTATGGGGTATATGAATTTTAGTGGTGAATAGTTTAGTTAGTGTGGAATGTTGAGGGTAGAGGATGTTTTTGAGGATTCAATATCCTTTCATTATTCCATGGATTATGGTTATGTGTTGTATTTATGTTGGATACCATGTTTTGATTTTTTATGATATGGATTAAATTTTTTATTTTTTTATTATAGGGACTTGATAATTTTTATTTCCTATATGATGTTGATATTATACTGGTGTAATTTTCTAAGAAATTATTCTTTGGATCAATGTTTGTTTACATAGATGATGTGGCATTAAATTATATTAGTTTTATGTGGTATAGATTTATTGTATTTGCTAGGATATGGTATCCCGTGATGTTAATGTAGAGGACGTATATTTTATTTTTTGTAGATAGTAAGGGAGACACCTTCTGGACTAAAATATTGTGTCTTGAATATGAACTTGGGAAAGATAAAACCCCTTCCCATTAGTGTATTCTTCTAATGCATGGACATGAAACATGAACACCATAAGGTTTGAATCACCATTACGCAACTAAAACCTCTATTTCATGAATTATGAATACCATAAAACCTAGAAACCATATTTATTCATGGGCATCAGGTTTTGACATCCACATGGTATTTGATAATATCATTTATAAATAATGAAATCGAATGAATAAACACACAATAAATGAAAGGATCATAACACACTAGTATAAAATGGTTCAAACTTAGGCATTTTCTAATGGGGAATGAAAAAAAATATTTTATCAATGATATTAACAAGTTATAAGGGATCCATTCATAATGAAACTCTATCCATCCATATTCATAAGGGACTCATTTTTGAAAAAAAAACTCACAAATGGATGAATCATCACTATAAAACCTCCAGGTGAAAAAATAATTCCTAGGTGGTCCACAGGGTAGTACCCCATGTCTATGGACAGAACAAAATCATTTGGATTGTATTTCATATTATCTGGTTAATTTTGAAATAATTAATTACATGATTCCACACCCTCTAATAATATAGGTTCTTAAATTATTTAGCTAGATTCCTTTCTTTCACCCCCATATTAACATTGTAGTTAATAAAAAACTTCTTCAAGGGGACCTTAAATTTATCATTACCTATACTGAATCAACCTTCTCATAAAGAAAATGATTAATATTTGGAGTCACTAATTCATTACCAATTTCTTGTAAAATATTTTGGAACACATCGTATAGCATCATCAGTACTGTCATGACAGTTTCTAGATCATCATATGATGTTAAACTACTCATCCAAAATATATAAACCCTCTCTTTTCATATATTAACATTACGAGACCTTTGTGTAATACTTAATACATTTTATAAATAGATTCCCAAATACTATACTAGTTTAGTTCTTTTGGAAACATTGAACAAAAATCTTCAAGCTCAGTGAAATATCTAAAAATGTTTCCAAAAAAGATCTCCCCCTTAGTAATTCTAATTAAAAAAATTTCCTCATAACCTGGGTAAAGAAAACATAAAAAGTGGAAGATCTAAAATTCACATTAAGGGTAAATAAAGGAAACAATTATACATATCATGAACAAAAGTTCATGAGAATGTGATCATGATCATTAGAAGATCATACCATGTATATCAAATATCATAAACATGAATCATGGAATAAATATTTACATACCATAAGAAATGAATCATAATGAAATCAGTAGAATAATCCATGAAGTTATAACATAGGAATAAGAAATGTATTGGGGGAATATACATCAACATATAACATAGTGAAAATGTATATGTAGAAACAAGTTTACACATTAAGTTAAGGACATGAGAGCAAGGCCACTCATAGATTTATGGACATGATTCTATGTCCACACATAATGTTGTGAGCATGAAATCAGGTTCATGCATGGAATTATGAACATCAAATTAGGTTCATAGATAACATTTTGAAGGTAAAATAATGTTCACATAGAACATTGTGATCAAATCATTATGTTCACACAAAAACTTATGGACATGAAACCAGGTCCATTCATAACATTGTGAACATATAATCAGGTTCGTGAATAACCTTTATACTCACGATTCATCTTTCGTTTCCCAATACATTAGAGGGATATATGAGTATCACCCTTCTAATAATAATGTTATTTGTACATGTTCTACAAAATAAAACATTATCATATCATGTCCCATAAAAAGATATAGGTTTTATAAACATTAAATAATAACCCATGAAATGAAATGTGCTTCATTTACATTTAATCACATCATAACATTTGAAAAGATAATGATTTCATAATCAATTAATAGAACCATAATCCATGAAAATGAATATGTTATAAAAATCTTAACACTCATGTAATATAAATTTAATTCATAAGCATCATTCAATAAAAACATAATCTATTCAAGAAAGAATATGAGTGGAACCTATGGATAATTTTCTAGAAGGGAATTAGTAACATCAATGGATGTCAAATTTGAGGAAAATTAACTTGGAAATATATTCTAAAAATAATTTCAAACTAAAATAACATTTCATCAATGAAAAAATTCTCTTTAAAACATTACAACCATTTGAAATTCATTTACTTTGAACATAAACATGAATTATTATTAATAAAGATTATGAAACCTTATGAAAACATTTTTCTTCAAAAACATATAAAGAGTGATTGAATAACATTCAAACTCATTTCTTGGAAAATACATTCCAAACTTATAAATAAGGCTTAAAAATTATTTGAAACCCATTTTTTGTTAAAAAAACATATAAAGAATCATGAAAATATTTTGACAACCATTTTCCTTGAAAAATTCATTGAAAAAAATTAATCTTGAAAAAATTTCGAAAAACCATTACATTGATAATTAAATTTTAAAAAAATCATAAAAATTAACCTTTTATACATCAAATGAAATATTAATATAAATGGATGTGGGTAAATCTTTATATTTCCTACAAATTAAGAAGAGCATTCATTTTTCACTGTAAAAGTTTGTAAAAATTCGATGTTTAGAAAATGAAAATAATATTACATTTAAAACATTTGTAAATGAAAAAAGGAAAAAAATTTATTTTAATGATTATCATATAAGAGTATAATATTCTTGAAGTCCATTTTTAGAAAACATGGTTTTGAACGAACACAGATTTCTGACCGAAGAGAGGGTAAAGTCGGGCTTTCTTAAAAACACTTTCATAGCTATATTATATAACAATGTGTAGAAATATTCTACCAACACAAGAATAAATCATTATTAAATATGGTAGAACAAAATTTGTGAATGCTCTAGAAATATGGATCATAAGATTTCATCAAAGGAAGAATAAACATAAACAGTCTTGAAAAACGTTGAGATTGTTTCAATACTCTTACCACATGGTAACCTTAAGAGATACTCTCCTATAAAAAATGATATTAAATAAATCTTAAAATAACATAAAAATAATGAGATTAATTATATACAATTTCAATGGTAATATAAATTCCTCATGGAAAAATATAGGTGCCTAACATGGAATGTGTCTCAATGAAGTAATATTGGGAAAATATACTTTACCAATTTCGTATCTTTTGAAACAAAAATACCATTTTATAAATATTATAAACTAGATATTAAAAACCCATAATATTATTTATAATAATCATATAATATATCCATAGGAATTATAAAAACCACACAAAAGGATTGGGTGATGAATAAAGCATGTATCTTATAGAAATAAAATATGAGATGAAGTTCCCTTACCTTGTGTCTTGACTCTCGTCGTACTCATTCAAACCTCCAATATAATAAATTTAAGTTTATTGTATTTATTTTATATAAGAATATTCTTATATTTAATACCATATATGGTTTTATTATGACTTTATATTACATTAATCATAGAAATTCCTTGTTAAGGTTATGCTTTGGGTAATATTTGCTTTGTTTTTCGCATATGTTTAATTAGATATATATTTAGTCCTTATACTTATATCATGACTTCAAGAATGTAAACCATGATATAAATATAATTTAAATTCATTGTATTTTTATTATAATAATCTATATAATATAAAAGTATCAAATGGAAATCTTCGTTCATGTAGATGGTAGGTCGTATGTACACATGAATGTTGTTTTCGTTTAATTATTGTATAGAATGAAAGACCATAAATGAGATATATTAATATATATGTATATATTTATATTATTAATAAATTATAATTATTATATCTTATATATAATATATGTTCACTAAACCAATCCTTAATACATTCCATGTAGTGTGTGAACAAATCACATCGCTCTGAGGTGGCGGTAGTCCACACTTCATCAAAAAAAATTATTGTATTTACACCCAATGGGAAGTATAATGATATGTGTTGTTAATGGGTTAAATAAGATTATATAGATAATACATAAAATATATAACATATATAAATACTGTTTCCAACATGATGTCTACCATGAGAGGCAGTAAATAAAAAATCAATAATCATCGTTTAGTGTGGCTGTAGTTCACCATACACATAAACAGTATGTTCGTTACCCATTAGATGGATGTGTTTGTAATTTTAGGTCATAAAATTATCATAAAACATACTATTATATTTAGAATACTTTTTTGTTATCTATGCATGTAATAATAAGATATTAGGGAGTGGATAATGAAAGTAAAATAAATGGGTTTAAAAGAGGGTGTTCCCTCTTAATCATGTAAATCCCTTTGTTGGAACCAAAGGGATTCCTTGGAGTACATTATGCTCAAATAGAGGCATGAAGTAGGAAGGTATGGTTTTTGGGAGGATATTTTATCATATCGTGTCCAAACATAAGTGTTTGGAGTGGTTTGAATAAGTGAGAGAAGAGGAGGCCTCTTTATAGTGGAAGAGGAGTGACACTCTTGTAATATTTTGAAAATTTCTATACAACTTTTTCACATGTAACGTGGACCAAATAATGGACCCAAGGTACCTTTAATTAAATGGAAATGAGGATATTATGTTAAGTTTTTTCATTTCATTGTCCATTTTCATAAATTTGATGGATTTTAATTAAATGATATACTTACATAATTTTAGGACAACATCACCCTTGGTTTTTCTTTGATCCACTTCACCTCTTTCTCTGAAAATAAATGTGAATTTTTCATTCATAAAGTAATAAATGATCTTGAAATCCATGATATGACATCCCATTTTTCATATTTATCATCAATACAAATTATTTTGAGCAGGCTATCCAATATGCATAAATCCACTTATGAAGAGATAACACTTTAATCTTAGTGACTTAATATAAATTTTAAATTTATGTTTCCATAAATTTTTAACCTTATAACACTTCTAAAAGATGAATATTTAATTTTTTTATAAATAATTTGATTAATTAGGATTAACATTGATCCCCCATATATTACAAAGTACCACACGGTTTCTATATCCTAAACATTTGAATACCCTCAATGTATATTCCCTTAAAACATGGTAACTACTATAATTAACATAAATCCTTTTAAAAAACATGCATACTTTTTATTCCAATGATTACTGGATATATCATTTAAATCGAAGATTTTATAAACATTACCCTTGATGATAGAGAATACTTTGTCAATAATCAGTCCCAGGGTAATCAGTACAATCAAATATACTTATTATTATCCAGAATATCATTATCCAATCATCATTATCTTAACGCTAGGATTTAAATAAGGGTTACCATCCCTTAATTAAAATATCACATTTCTAGTAAATCAATTTTATATGTATTCATCACCATTCAAAATTTCTTTTTCCCTCCTTAATAAAAAATTATACTTAAAATAATTATATATTTCATGATTCATATAACATAATCTCTAAATTCCAAAACATAAATACTACATACATCCAACATGGAATGGTTGAATACACATCAATATATAACACAATGAAAATGTATAATTAGAAATAGGTTCACACATTAAGTATAGGACATGAAATCATGCCCTCTTAGAGACTAATGGACATACAACTAGGTCTCCAAATAATGTTGTGAAAATACAATCAACTTCACACATAACATGGTGATCATGAAATAATATTCATGCATAACATTGTAATCATATAATATGGTTCTATCATAACATTGTGAACATGAAATCAGGTTCACACATAAACTTACAGACATGAAACCTGGTCCATGCATAACATTGTGTACATGTAAACAGGCTCACAGATAACATTTATTCTCCTAAGTATTCCATCATGACCCAATTCATTAGATGGAGATATAGGTCTCACCCATCTCAAAATAACATCATTCATACGTGTTCTACAAAATAAAACTTTCATCATATCATAACCCATAAAAATAGATAGTTTTTATAAACATCAAAACATAACGCATGAAATGAATTGGTTATCATTAACATTTAATCACATCATAACCTATGAATAGAGATAGATCTCATAATCACTTCATGAAATCATAACTCATGAAAATAAATGGGTTTCGAATGTATAAATCAAATGGAATATATATGGGTTTCTCTAGAATAATTCCACCAAAACATAAACCATTACATAATGAATATAAAGGGATCCTTTGTAACATTTCTTGGAGGGGAATTATTATCATAAACAGATGACTTATTTGGTCGAAAATAACTTAGCAATATATTTTGTAAAAATTTCATGAAAAAAATATCCTTTCTAATTTCGATAAAATCCTCTTTAAAACATAATAAAATTTTGAAAATCATTTTCATGAAAATAAATATGAAATCTTACAAAGAATAATTTTAATCCTTTTAGAAACCTTTTCCCCTAAAAACATGTAAATAGATCTTGAAAACGTATTGAAAATCATTTCTTTGGAGATACATTGAAATCTTATAAATAAGGCTCGAAAATAATTTGAAAACCATCTTCCTTGAAGACTTATAATGATTTTTTAAAACATATTCAAAAAATGTTTCCTAGAAATATAAAAAGAAATCATATAAATCTTTAAAACATTTGGAAAAAACATTTATTTCAAAATTACTTTTAAAAACATTTTCATATTAATTAACCTTTTAAAAATAAAAATTAAGGCTTGCATTAATATAGGAAGGTAAATCCATACGTGCCATATAAGGTAAGAAGAACATTCTTTTTACACAATAAAAGTATAATTGAATTCCTTTTTTGAAAAACAACAGATGGATTCATCAGATAACATTAGGGAAAAAAGGGAAAACATTATTTTAATTACTATCTGATAATATTAGAATATTCATGGAGACCCCTTTTAGAAAACATGGTTTTAAAAAAATATATATTTTTGACTGAGGAGAGGGTAAAGTTGGGATTTCATAAAGAAACCTTCTTAAATAACTTATGTAATGTCACGACCCATCCCATAGAGCCCGTGTGGTGACAACCCAAAGTCCACCATCCAAAGGCTAGGGGTTGGAGACTAGCACCAGAAAGCCATTTTACCTAAAACATGAAGGTATTACCTTTGAACCTTCAAACAAATGGACAAAAAACATGACAAGATGAAAACCACGTAGTAAAATAGTAGAAGTAAATTGTGTACTGAATGTAAAGGGGCTGGAATACAAGACCAAATGAAATATACAACAATAACAGAAAATAGCTCTTAAGATCATCCACTATGGGTCATACCTAAAGGGTAGGAACAACTCATCTCCACAGCTCTCCACATAAACTATTCACCTCTATGTTCTGGCTTTTCCTGGCTCCACAATGTCTCAAGAAAGCTATTAGACGTCTTTATATGACAAAACAAGGTGTGGAAAAAGCCCGTGTAGGGGTGAGTATAGAAATACATAGTAGGGACCCCAAAACCCCCACAGGTCTCTCAGAATTTGACAATGGAAAACCACAAAGAATGATCTCAATTAAAAATTACAATGTAAGCGACTCATCTCAAACAAGAGATGAAACTCGAAGTTTGGGAATAAAGATGATTAGTCTTAATCTATATCATTTTTTCACTAAGAAGTTTCCAAAACTGAACCGTGAAAGAGTTGTTCCATTATCGATCAACACATGTTCGTATGTCGATGATCCACGATGGGCCTCTCTAGGGCTGGTCCTCTTTGGGACGTACATTGATGATCCACACAGGGTCTCTGGAATACTGATCCACACATGTTTTATAAATGATGATCCACACAAGGTCGCTATGATGTTGATCCACATAAGGTCACTATGATACTGATCAACACAGGGTCGCTAGGATGCTGATCCACATAGGGTCTCTATGATTCTGATCCACATAGGGTCACTATGATTTTGATCCACATAGGGTCACTATGATGCTTATCCACACATGGTCTCTCTTCAATTGACAGTCTGCCACAAGATTCATTGCACTCGGTGCGCTTGAGGTCCGTAAAAACTGCTCCTCAAGATATTTTTTTGGCCTCAATATCCATGAAGATCCAAAAAGGAGTAACCCAATGGACTACCATGTAGTAAGGGTTCTAACATGAAAGATGGTGTGTCAATAAAATGCATGGTCTGTGAGTTGTAAGAGTTTTAGTACTGAGGGCCCGTTTGGAATCGGGTACGATCCAACCGAGCTGTAATCAAACTTTCTCCAAAAACTCTGGTGGATTATCTCAAAAGGACCCCCTTGTCCCAAGGATTCCAACACCATAGATGATTCGTGAAACATACATTTGGTTTGTGAGATACATCCTTTAAAGTGTATCCAGGCTGAAAATGGACTAGTTTCGGTCCGACATGGTCGGACCGACCCGACCCGGACCGGCCCACGTGGAACGGGCTATAGACCAGCCCAGCCCTCCTTGGATGGGCCCAGCTTTCCTCGACTAGCTGCGACCAGCCAAGCCACACAGGTTTCGATCCCCTTCCAAAATAGACATTTTGATTGTTTGGATTGTAACGGCGGCACCACGTGGAACTACCCCCTGTGAGAGGCACCCGCGGGGCGCAGGTCACCTTCACCGCGACTCGAAGTGGCGAACTCCCTCTGTGGCGTGCGACAGAAAACCCCCTGCTGAAAACGTGGCTCACCATGGGTCGGCCTCCCTTCCATCCCGTCATGGAGATTTCGGGCGCCACCTTCCTCCGCGGCCGGCGAGAGCCGGCTGCCGCCGGTAGTGCTTCCACGGGCCACTGGGTGAGCTCTAGTGGTCTTTTTTCCCTTTTGATTGTGCCTATGGGCCTCCTGGGGTGCCACCAACACTACATGGCTCCAAAATTCATCTTTCTATCATATTTTATGGTTTCCCACAAATAAATCCACCAAAACCGGGTTTGAGTGTGTTTCCGTTCCTCATTCATTTGGTTCGCGCCCTCCGCTTTAGCATAACAACATCAGAAGACTATTTTCATTATAAAAACTCCCATAAAGAAAACCCTACAATATCCTCCCTCATTAAAGAATGAAACATGGAACAACCCATTGTACGGTTGATCTATGTTCTTCATAATATCCATGAACGGGGTAAAGGGAAGGAATCAATCATAAACCCCTACCTCGAGCTCAATAGAAGATGTCTCGGTTGTGGGATAATTATCCACATTCGTTGATGTCGTCGGTGTTCGTCATTTCCGGATGGATTCCTCCAACATCATCGTTTAAGCCTACATTCTTTGATGGAGGTAAAGGCATCATGACACATAAACATTGGTTCCTCACGTGAGTGCCAAAAACCCATGCCCAAACTTCATTTAAATAGACGTGAGGAACCAACCTCGTTGCACAACATTAATGTGGTCCATTAATGAAATGCATTTACAGTTCCATTAAAACTACCAACGTTGATGTTACACAATCCAAGGGTCATGTCATTGATTGACCAACTAAATCCGAGGTCTCTCCACATCACTCAATAGTTAAAAAATAGATAAAATAACTCATGGAGTTATATTATTGTTTTTTTGTAAAGTCCAAAATTATAATTTTTTTCATCCGACCCTTGCCGGTCAATGTTACATTTCGCCTAAGAAGATCCCAGTGTTGTGAATTCAATAGTTCCCATGGATTTTTATTCTAAGAACCAATTTAAATGATAGAAATCGCCACTCCCATGTTTACTGAATGTTCCTTAAAAAATAAAAAACTTATTAACAGTCACCATTTACCTATGTCAGTTGAGGTTAGGCTTTGCATAAGGGGAACATGCCCTCACTAGCTCAACAGAACTCTCAGATTTCTAATTAGAGTTACCATTTTGGAGTTATAGAATTTAAAAATAAAATAATTGTTACTTAATTATTTAATTTATGACAAAAAACTAACTTCCACTGTTAGCCCGCGCATGCCAATGTTATGATCTGCCTAAGGAAAAAATACCCTCACGAGTTCAGTGGAGGTCTCATATTTTTAATCCAGGTCTCCTTTCCTGATTTATGAGCATTTGAAAAATAAAATAATTTTATTTAATTATTTTATTTACTGTAATTCCACTTTCAGGTTTTTCTCACCGGAGGCCTGTGTCGACTAAACTGAAGTCGTGCCTAGGTTAAACCCACCATCATGAATGCAACGGTGCCCCCATATTTTAGATATGGGCACACATTTAATAGTTATTCCAGTTTTTCAGTAAAACCACTCAAGAACGCAATTATAGCTTAACATTTTTCGACAGATAATTTTTGGCACTTCAGCCTCAGAATCATGTGCCATCAATTTTCTCCGACTCGTAATAATTTCATTTAATAAAAAAATTACTTGGATTTTTCGGGTCTTTACACGTACCAAAGAGTAGAAATATGATACCAATACATGAATAAATCACTAGTGGAAATACTGTTTTTAACATTAGGGAAATGACATCAGTTTTTTAAAGTGATCCAAAAAAGTATGTTCATAAGATTTGTGGTGTCGTTTTTACCAAAAATGAATGCCCAAAACTTTTTAATCAAGGTTTTTGGCTTCAGTTATTTGTAAAACATATGCCAAAAACCACTGAATAATTTATTTTTGGTGTCTGTTTTGAAAAACATTGACTCCAATATATATATATATAACCCGTTTATTTTGTAAGAAACCATTGCCGAATATATATATATATATATATATATATATATATATTTATATTTCACTTCATTTATTACAAAAACTGAAGCAAAAAATAATATTCGGTGTCTGTTTTGTAATAACCAATGCCAAAAATCATTAAAAATCATTCAGGATTGGGAAACCCTAATTTTCATCGATCTTCTAAACCCTCCCACTTGTAAATAATCCCTCCCAAATCATGAAGATTTCAAAGGTGACCCAATTAACATCAATTCCATTATAGTTTATTTTATTTTATTTTCACAATCTGCGATCTCCATTTTACGTCTTCATCGATTACTTCACCATCTCCACATTATTTTATTCTCAAAAACCTATTTCTGACCCAAAATTTGGTTTGATTTTTGTTTATTTTTCATATTTAATGTCTTTTTTAATGATCAATTTGGTGTAGATATTAAATGAATTTTTTATTCTGGAAATACATTTAAGGGTTGATGTTCGGATAAAGGTCCAACGAAAATTTAAAATCTTAATTTTGTAAGTTGTTTTTTTTATTTTGGAAGATAGATTATTTATACCTGAAAACCTATTTCTGGTCTAAACAATGGTTTGATTTTAGTTTTCTGTTCATATTTAATGTTTTTTTTACAATCAATTTAGTCATAGAAAATGATATCACATATATCTTATATTATGACATAGAATAATAAAATTATAATAGATTTACCTAATAATATGATACATACATGTCATACCCTATGACTGCAAATAGACATTATATCATCAAATAACGTAATTTCAGGTGGTGTGAACAGATGAAATTTTTATTATAATATAATTTTACTACAATGACCACTAATTGAACACCCAAATTGTATGAATTAATATCTAACATCACCTAAAGAGATATATCTTGTTATTATATTATAAAATTATCCTAATCAGTAGTTATGTGAGATTATTAATGATTTTTTTCATTCTATTAGAGGTGTAGTGCAGAGATGTGAAAATTCCATAACTATTATGACCACTGAGATTCAGTTGTAACATACCCTACTCTATAGTAACAAATATGTAAAATGAAATAATAATTTAATAAAATATTCAATAATATTGACTCACGCAACACCAAAATAATGTAAAAACTATGTAAAATTAAATAATAAATATTTGATGATTGAAAATAATTAAATTATAATATCTATAAAACACATGTATATAATTTGAAAATAAAAGTTTTAGTATTTGTAATTTTGTTTTATATCTGATGTTTTATATCTGATTATCAATAGTTTTTATTAACGGTGTTTCTATTTATAGTTTACCAATTTATATAAATATGGTGAAATGTTTATCAATTTTAATGTATTCACCAATTATTTCATGATTTTAGATATTTAATGGATCATAATTGGATAAATTTATGTTGAAAAACTAGTGAATATGAAAAATAAGTTGATGAGTTCTTATAATTTTATAAAAAAATATTCAAAAAATTGATTTGATTTGATTTCCACGTGTGAACTGTTTGAATATGAGAATTTTAAACTCTAGAGAAATCCAGGACAATTTAATTTTTTATGGTTTTATCCTTAATTATACATGTTGGATCAATCATGGTAAAAAAACTATAAATTCAACAAATAATGTTGATGACAATATTTATAATGTGACAAGGGATCATATTGAATATTTAACTCAAGATTTACGTGTTGAAACCATTGAAAAAATAGTGAGTCTTTAATGATTATATGAATATTCTGAGAAACCATTATTCCTAGGTGGTAGTAAATAAACAGTCTTATCAGCCATTTCGAGATTGGTTAACTTGAAAGCACGTAATGGTTGGAGTGATAAATGTTTCTCTAACTTAATTTTTCTTTTAAAAGATCTACTTCGAAAAGGAAACAGGCTTTCGATTTATAATTATAATGAAAAAATATATTATTCCTAATGGGATTGGGGTATAAAAATATAATTTTATTCAAAATGATTATTTATTTTATAGGAAAGAATATGAATTTTTATCAATTTTTCCTACATGTAGAACATCACACTATAAGATGGATTAAAAGGTCAATTTAGATTCATTATTAGGTACTAACATATATCATTACGCTATATCAAGTAATTTCATCTAATAATACTTTTATATAATTCAGATAAATTAACATTGATTCATTTTCATGTACTGAAATCAAAGGTCCTGCTAAAACAATTTGGTTCTATCCAATAATTCCACTTTTTAAGAATCTATTTTCAAATTTAATTGATTCCAAAATGGTTAAGATGGAACTCAAATGAACGTATCTCTGATGGTAAATTATGTAACCCTGCCAACTAATCACAATAGAAGATATTTGATAATCAATTTCCTGATTTTGGAAGTGAAGTTAGAAATATAATAATGGTAGTGTGTACGGATGTAATGAATCCATAACGAAGCTCAAGTAGCCAACACAATTTGTATCATGTTTTGTTGGTAGTTTAAAACTTATCCCTATATATTTGTTTGAAGAAAAAATATGTTATGATGACCTTGATGATTTATGGAGCAAAACATCCAGGAAACAATATTGATGTGTATCTTTCTCCATTGATTAATGATTTGAAACATCTACGAGAGGCGGGTGTTAATGTTTTTAATGCATAAAAAAGACTATTTTATTTTTCATGCTATAATAATATTTAGAAAAAATGAAATTCCTACATATGGAAACTTATTTGGATACAGTGTTAAGGGACATAAATATTTTATAATTTTTGAACAAGATACTTAATATTTGACATTCATAATTGAAGAAAGATATTGTACATGGGACAGCGATGATTTTTTTGAATTGATCACTCATTTCGTAGATTTAAAAATGAATTTAATGGGGTATAGGAATAAAATATTCCCTCACAACCATTTTACATTGAATAATATTACAACAGGGTGAGAAATATTGATTTGAAATTTGGAAAGAAAAGTAGTTCTTGTATTCATATAAATATCGTGAATAAATAGACTTTTTTAACTACCTTATTAATGATTTTTAGGGATAAAATGCTACATTGATGTTATTCATGTTGAGAAAAATATATGTGAAAGTTTTATTGGAACATTATTCTACATAATAGGAAAAAAATATGGATTGAATTCTATATTGGAATTTATACCAATGAAAATGTGTTTGGAGTTAGCTCCCACTATGGAAGGAAAGAGAAAAAATTTATGTCTAGATTCTCACACATTAAGAAAGAGTGAGAATTTGAATATTTGTCAGTGTCTATATGGTAAAAAAGTACCAAGTTGATATTATTCAAATGTGAATAATTTATTGTTAGTGAAGGATTGAAAATTTATAGGTATGACATCTCATGACTGTCATGTATCGATGCAACAACTGCTACTGGTCGCACTACGTGGTATATTGTTGTCAGCTATCAGAATGACTACAATTAGGTTATGTAATTTTTTAAAATCTATTTGTATCAAAGTTATTGATCAAAATATGTTAGATGAGTTTGATAATGATATTTTATTTTACTTTTTCAACTATTAATGTATTTTCCACGAACATTGTTTTTGATATAATAGTTAATATGGTGATTCATCTGGTGCCTGAGATAGGAATACGTGGACCTATTTATTTATGTTGGATGTATACTTTTAAAAGGTATATGAAAATTTTAATGGTATATGTTAAAAATCCTTATCAACCGAAGGCCTCTATTGATCATAAATTTTTATCAGAAGTGGTTATTGAGTTATGTACTGAATTTTCTATTGAAGTGAAGCATATTGGTCTCTATATATCTCGACATTTGATAGTTGATAGTGAAGGTAGAGGGATTCAAGGATTAAAGGAAAAGTTCATTCCATGTGAAGAAGTGAGGTAGGAAAATTTATATATTTTGGACAATATAGATGATTCTCAGTCATATATATCTTCAAATATTAAAAAATTAAACAGACGATATCCCAAAATAAAATAAAAGTGGTTGATGTTTGAGAAAATAATGACATATGTTTCATGGTTTAAAGAGATTGTGAGAATATATATATCTGCATTAGAAACATTGAAATGGTTGGTAGGGGGACCATCTCGTAATGTGAAAACATGGACTAGTTTGGATATTAATTTTTACACACTTTACACAAAAAAGTGGGATGATAAGGGTACAGTTTAAAATAGTGGTATTATGGTTATTGCTGAATCAGTGCATATTTCAAGTGAAAAAGATAAAAACTCAACTTCTTCTTCATCAGAATTTTTGTAGTTCTTGAGGATATATGGAAAATTGATATACAAAATTTTGAGTCACTGCGTTTAAGTGTAATTGTGTTGATAGAAATAGTGGTGTAAAACATGATGATTGTGAATTTACACTTGTTGATATGAAAATATTTAATAACAAGGAGGAACCGTTTATCATGGAGACACATGAAAAGAAGATATTTTATGTCATTGATCCATACAATGATCATTGGTCCATCATTTTTCATGAAAAATGAATCCATTTGGGTGGTGAGCATGATAATGATGATGTTATTGACTTACCTGATTCATATTCATCTATTACGAGATTTCTAGATGATTGCAATGACTACAAGGCAGACATAGTTCCTACAGTATGGGACTATCACGATTAAATAATATCGTAAAAATCTAAATTAGTCTCATAATTTTTCTCGTAATTATTTATATTGTGTTTCTTTTTTTAACATAAAAATGAAGTCCTATTTTATTACTTATTTTTCCATTCTTATATCTAAATATTCAGTTTTCTAATAATATGAAGGTATACAAATTTTCATTACACTTTCCTGTGTAAAAGTCAGATACAGAGAGAGAGAATTATTTTCCGGGGTATATATATATTTTTATATTGTTAAATTTTCAGTAATATAGTTTTTAAAAGAAATAATAATTTTCATTTATAAATTTTTTTGCAGGACTACTGATGGGTCCTCAACAGAGGAGAATTCTCATGTTACAACAAAGAGATCAAGTTCTAATGTTGGTAATTGTAGTATTACACATTTACTGAAACATTAACTTGAACTTGGAGATGAAAAATTATACATTCATTTTTATGATGATAATAATGCAACTAGACCAAATGTAGTTCAATTTAACAGTTATATATCAATGCAGGGCTGTTGTAGGATTATTATTTTCTATAATAATTGGATGTTCATGGAAAGGATTGTGAAACAACATCTTTGGGAGGCCATGATGGTAAATTATCTCAATTGATATATTTTATCCCATTTTTTCAATATCAAATATTTTAAATGAAATATTTTATTTATTCGACTACAGATGACATTTCAATTTTGTTGAAAAAAATGAAATTATGAAAAGAAATCTCTCTTTAGAAGGCGTTGGATGGAGATATTTTAAAACAAAACTGACAAAAAATTATTTTTTGGAATGGAAATGTTTGAAAACCTATACCTTGAGTATTTGTATATAGATCAAGATACGTTGATCAAATTTTTTGACACATGTCATTGAGAAAATTATTATGTATGATAATTATTCTATATTATAATTTTTTTATATATTTATCTAATTACTTATTATTTTATTTTTATGTAAGTTTCCTCCTGGAGATCTCATCAAGAGATATAGTTGAAAAATGTATACCCTCATACTTTATAAAGTGGAGGTTATCCATATTTGGAGAAAAAAATGATTGGAGAAAATTTTGAATCATTAAGAGCTCGGTCTAGAACTGGTTTAGAATAGGTCCAGTTTTGTCCTCTATCTCCTCCCACATACCATGAAAAATGGAAAAGAGAGAAATGAAGTAAAAATGAAAAGTATCATACAGAGGAAGCTCAAAAGGTATCTTATAAAATTGTATATAAATATTATTTATTTTTCATAAATTTATCATTTTTAATAAATTATAAATAGTAGTATAACTTTTTCATTCTTCATTTCAGGATAAACTTCAAGAGAATGAGACATAAGGATTTTTTTATCACTGAGGGTATAATAGAAATCCTAGCCACTAATTTAGGAAATAATGAATACCTCGATCATGTTATGGGATATCAGGTGGGTGTTAGTATTTTAAAAGTTTTTGGTCAGAGTAAACAATCACAATATCCAGAAAAAGAATCCTTAAAAGCCGAGTAGAATGAGATGAAACAATATATGGGTGATCAAATTCAAGCATCCATGTAGCAATCTTTGTTAAAAAACTTTACAAGATAGTCAAAATATGTACAACCTTCCCAGCCTACCCATTCTACTTAGCCTGCTTACTTTGATCCTCCACCTCTATCCCAGCCGGACTACCCTACCCAGCCTTCTTACTTTAATCCTCCACCTCCATCCCAACCAGTCTACCCTTCATGGCCTTCTTATTTTGTTCCTTCACCTCCATCCCAGCCAGACTACCCTATCCAACCTTCCTACATTGATCCACCACTTCATCTCTCAAAAAAAACCTTATACTATGAGTTATTTTTTTGGAGATCATCGTATATATATTTTTGGGTTAGAACTCGTATATTTTTTGGGGGAATATTTGCATCAACATCCTATGAAGATAGGTCAGGTTAGAATATCAATACTTTATATTATTGATCCTAATGCTCTACTACTATTTCCTACTATGGAGATTTCCAGAGTTGTGGATTTTCGGGATAATTTTTTAGTTTTTCCAACTATTCTTTCTCGTTATATTTCTCATGGGGTATGAATTTTTTGAAATATTTATTACATATGATTGAAAATTGCTTATAATGTTTTCTCACATTTAACTTATATACATCTGATATTTCTTTTGGGATAACAATATTATCTCGGTATTCTTATTACATTAACAAAATATATGATTTTAGTATGACATCCAATATATGAAGAATAGATTATCTATTGATATTACTCAAAGAATATATCATGAATTTGTTTGAATTTGAAGAGATATGCTTAAATGTGTTGTAGTTGTTATCTATGTAAGTAAATTTTTGTTTGAATTTTTATTTTTTTAATAAAAAGATAGTTAAAATTGAATAACTATATTTTATCTTTAAATTTTGTATATGCACACGCTTATTGTACAAAATGACAGCATCACCATTTATGATTTTGTAGATATAGAATACATTTCAGTTGAAGTCAAACATGTGAAGAATCCTAGTATAGTTGCATATATATGTGAGAGATTATCACATAATGATATTGGATGTTGGTTTTTTCCATTTCATGATAAGTACGAACATAAATATAATTATGAAATAATGATCATTATAATTTCATTTATTGTTAAATTTGTTTATGTTAACGGGCATTGGATGTTAGGCATATTTTTCCCAATTGTATTCACCTTATATTGGTTTTTCAAATTATTAGGGAGTGTTCGTAAAAGGTTTTCCACCTTATTAGTTATATATGTTATTTGGGTTTTCATAAGATCATTATGTTTAATTATCATATTTTATATATGTATTATTATTTCATATATAATAAAATGTAGTTCATTGAAAAAAAGTTAACAAAAACACATGTCAATAAAGAAACCGAATGCAATCAATTATGTGAAAGTAAAAGTACTTATTTTTTATATTAGATATTGCTCTAATTTTTTGATATATATATATATATATATTGTTTTCAATTATCGAGTTAATGTTTTATAACCATAATTTCATCGTCAATAAGGACATGTTGAATTTGGGTATTATGTTCTATGATTCATGTACAAGATAATCACAAATGGGGTAACTAATGAATTTCATAAGGTTAGTTATATTAATTTTCTTATATTTTTTATCATAGTATTCTATTTTTAATCTAATATCATTTAATTTTATTGTATACATTCAATGATACATAATATTATACCTAAATTGAACTTACCCATCTTCAATCTCTGTTTGCGAAACATTTTTTGAGTCAAATTATGATTTGAGGTATGTTTATTCTAATTTTTATGAATAATAAATCAAATTTTCATATTGACATGTTTTCAAAAAACTAATTATTTTGTTATAATAGGTGTTATAAACTAATTATATCAAATTATTGATTCAACAATAACAAACAACGGTCATAATATAAATTTAAGGTATGTATATTTGAAATCTACTTTATAATAAAATTTGTAGATAATTTTCTTGTTAACTAGATAAAAGGATGTATGTTTTTTTTAGTTTTTTAGTGAATTAATACATCTATTTAATTGGTGTATAATGTGATTTTATCATAGTAATTATGATTATTTTGGAAGTGTATTATTATGATTTTTTTCAAAAAACATTTAACTTCTGGTGTCCGTTTTTAAAAACCGATGCCGAAAAGGATATTTTTTACATCACCATTATAGACATCAATTAAAAATTGATTTTAAATCATGTTTTTGAACTAGTGAATCATTAAAAACCAGAGTATAATAAAATTAACTATTTTTATTGAGATATGGAACATTATATTTCATTAATGGAATCATAAACACACACAATCTTGAAAATAATTGAGGTTGTTTCGATAAAATCTTACCACATGGTAAATTTTAACCATACCCCCCATATAAGAAAATAAACTTAAATGAAGATGAAAATATCATGAAAATAATTATATTCATTATATAACATATCAAAGTATTTTTATAGACCTTGTGGGAAAATATAGGTGCATAGCTTTGCATGTGTCTCAAATAATGAAAATTGAGACAAAATTACTTTACTGAATTGATACCTGTTGAAAAATAAATATCCTGAAATAAATACCATAAAAATATTTTTAAATGAACATAATTTTAATTATAAGAATCATATAAAACATCCATTGGAAGTATACACACCACAAATAATATATTTGTGGTGAATAAATCATGTATCGCAAATAAATAAAATGTGAGATGAAATTCCCTTACGTTGTGTCTTGACTCATGTCGTACTCATTCATGCCTCCGGTATAATAAATTTTAGTTTATAATGAATATTTTATAGAATAATAATCTTATATCTAACACCACATATTATTTTATTATGACTTTATTTTATCCACTTATTTACAATTCCATGTTGAGGTTATGCTTCGGGTAATATTCGCTTTGTTTTTCTTATGTGTCTTAATTTGTTATATATTTGGTCATTATACTTATATCATGTTATAAAAAATGTAAATCATGATATAAATATTATTTATATTAATTATATGTGTATTATATAAATATATATAATATATAAGTATGAAATAGAGTACAACGTTCCTAGAGATAGTTGGTCGTACGTACGCATGAATGTTGTTTCTATTTAATCGTCTTATTGAATGAAATTAAAAAATGACATATATGTATATGTATATGTATATATATAATTATTCTAGTAGTATTATTATATCATATATATAATATAATTTTACTAAACCCATCATTAATGAATTCAATGTATTGTGTTAATGATTCATATCGATTTGAGGAGGCAGTAGTCCACACTTCCTCAAAAAAATTATCATATTCACCATGAATAGAAAGTATAAAGATATTTTTTATTAAATTATCAAAATTGATTAAATTGATAATATATATTATATATATATATATATATATAGTTTCCTTCATATTCTCTACCATGATAGACCATAAAGGAAAAATGAGCAATCATCATTTAGTGAGGGGTAGTTCGTCGTTCACATAAACACTCTGTGCATTACCCATTGAATGGATGTGTGTGTAATAGTAGATTGAAACCATTGAATAAAAATCCTATTGTATTGAGTATAATTTTTTTTAATAAAACCATTTAATAACATGATATTATGGAGTTTTTTATGAAAATAAAATAAAGGGATCTGAGGGAGGGTGTTACCTCTCAATCTGGTAAATCCTTTTGGTTTGCACTAAGGGGATTCCATTGAAGACACTCTCACAAAGAGGAGGATTCGAGGAGGAATAGAGAATTTTTAGGAGGATATTTTATCTGATATTGGCCAATCCAATGTGGTTTTATAGGTTTGAAGAAATGAGAGGAGAGGAGGACTTTTATAGTGCAAGAGGAGTGGCACTCCTGTAATTTTTGACAAAAGAGTTTCATACAGGTTTTTCAAATTTCATGTTGATCCAATAATGGAAAAAATTAGATAAAAGGTATAATAGGGTTGATATATTCCCATATAATGGATCTTTGATAGGTTTATAGGTTGTTTTGGGTCTGGAAGTTATGGTTTAGTCCTTAGTTAAGCTTAATTTTAACTTAATTGATGTAATTAATTCTCATTAATTTCACTAATCATTTTGAAAAAAAACTATTATTACCATATTATAAATCATAAATTATTATGATTCCAAAAATGGAATCTATTTTTTTTAAATTTCAATCACATAATTAGAAGAATATAATTTATGCTTAATCCTATAGTCGGGTCGACAATGCAAGTTTTTTAAAGTAAAAAACTGATCAAAATTTTGTTATTTTTTTATATCCCACTTCAATGTGAAATTGGATCGGATTAACTAAATTTTATTAATTGATAAAAAAATTTATAATTAATCTTTTAATCAAATTTAAAATATAATTTATACTTATAAATAAATTAAATAAAAAGGTACTTTTGAATTAAGAACCAGAATTTTTATCTATTCATTAAAAAATTAAACCTTACTAAAGAATAACAAAAATTTATCCTTGCCTAATTTTTATGTTTATATTCGAAATATAATGTTCATTTTGAAATTTTAAATCTATAAACATTCCAAAAATTGTAATTAATATGGATTCACCATTAAAAGGAGATAAAACTACCATTATAAAAAATATAGGTTTTTATTCATATAATTGGGTTTGTTCTTATCTTATGTCTATTGAATATATTGGATTAATATAAAAAAATATTTTATTGAATATATAACATATATATTGCATTAATATTACTCACTAATTTAAAATAATTTAATTTAATAGGGTAAAACCACTTTGTGAACATGAAAATAATAATAATATTTTCGTTAATATTCAACTGGTTTTCACATTCATTTCTAATTTATTGGTAACCTATGAATTCATATAATATTAATGTAAACCATATATTTTCATAAATTATTTTATATAATTCATAACTATAAATTTAATTGATAGGTTATATCTTATTATATTAAATGATAGAATTTTTATGATATACTATTATTTGGGAAAACATGATTTGCATGCTACGAAAGCCATTAAAGAATGTTGTTTCTACATTTAATGAAAGATAACATAAGTGTTCAATATATATCAAGATAAAATTTAGGTTGTGTTTAATTAAATATTAAGTGGGTATTTTTTAAAATGATATCCAAAAATATTTTCTTAAAAAAAATAAACTATATTCAATGTTGCATGAAATGAAAAATATCAAAAAGCTTAAATTATTTAAAAATAATAATTCAAAAAATACTTGGTTTTTACACTAAACGCATTATATTATTCTAAATATACCTTTGAAATAAAATGGCCACCCATATGTAATACTAATTAAATGTCTTTCAACCAACATATGTGCCATTGAGATTTTTGTAAGTGTTTTCCTATAAATAAATATAATGCTAAACAACATCTCTCACAGAAAATACCTAATGAAAATGAAATATGATATATTTTAGTATAAAAGAGAAAAACTTATAGATCATAAGAATTCAATGATAATTATAATTATGAAAATTTCATGTATGGTAAAACATCACAAAAATTAAATGATATTTAAAATGGTTTATTTTAGTTCCTTACATATTATTATTATTTTAAATTATAAATTGATGTTTTCTGATGAAAATAATTTTTTCAACTTTTAATTTTGGATGATAAATAATTAACGTGATGTTATAAACATACATCAATGTTAAAAAGCTCTATTTTTGAAAGAAATTTTATTTTTTATATATTACATTTTTTTCTTCATAAACCAAATTGATTACTTTTAAATAATTAATTTAAAGAAAATAATTTTTAATATTTATAAACAAAATAATTAAAACTCATTTAATATTATTTCAGGGATATTAATATAAATAAGTTTAATTTTTGTTCAAATAGTACATTTTTATAAAAATTGTTTTTCTATATTATAAATTATTTTAGTAAAATTTATTTTCATTACATTTAAAAATTATATCATATAAAATGGGTATGATATTTTTAATCAAAATAAAATTTATTTATAACAACATAATTTTCATTTTTAGGTATAATAATAAGATACCAAGGTAAAAATTAGTCACCATGATAAATGTTTAAATTCGTTAAAAATGTTAAATCTTGTGCTAAAGTCTTGAAATATAACCAAAAATCTTATATAAATCGGTTTACGAGTTATTTTTCAAAAATAAATTATAATATAAATTAAATTTATACACTTTACATAAAAATACTATCTATTTTGATATGAAGAAATTAATACTTACAAAAAACACCATCCCTCTTAAATATAAAAGGACCGCTTTAACACCCCATAACTCATTACAACTAAATCATCTTATATTGACTAGATTAATTAAAAATTAATCCCCAAAACTATTTCCCATATACTAGATATCTGGGTCTCATCTAAAAAAAAAATCCTTCAAGGCTTATAGAGTAGCCTAATAGATGATATCAAATAAAGAGGTAATTATTTTCACTAAGTTCTCACATTACTCTTTTTTATTCAACATCTTCCAAATATATAATATCCATACTAATATAATTAAATTTGAATCGTTTTTATAATTAATTGTGATTATTTTTTTAGAATAAAGTTTTTCTACCTTCCTCCCATTCATTAGTAAATAAAAAAGATCACCCATGAAATGGTTATACTTCCACCTCCATGAACGATATATTTTATTTTTCATCACCACTTTACATTGTAGATTATAAAATTATATTTAAAAATAAATATGATATTTATGAAATGATTAAAATTATGGAATGATTAATTTAGGATTAATAATATAAAATAAATAATAAATTTAACTGATGAAAAAGATCATTCTGAGACACCTATTGAATTTGAATCTATTTTTGATGGCTTATTGAACTATACAATGTTTGGAAAAATTGAATGATAAATAAAATATATCTATTATAGTAGGGAAATAATGAATCTTTTTTATAACTCCTTTGACCAAAATAAAAGTATTGATGTTATTTTAGAGTCATTGATTTAACAATCCCAAGAAACTGATAAGTGAATATAATATTCAATAAATGAATGACATGTGATAATAAAAGGACAATATGAAAAAAATATTGAATAAATTATTTTTCAATTAAGTATTTAATAAAAATATTGTGGTTATTCAATAGGTTTTACACATGATCCAATCATATCGCGACTTTAGTTAAAGGTACTTACACTCATTTTTAATTCCATGTGTCGTTCTTCATATTATGGACCCTTTTACTTATATATAGTGAAAATTATTACCTATTTAATTCATAAATATTAAATAATTTTATATTATTGGGAGTTATAATGTCATTTAATCCCCCTTTGTTTATTTTCCTTTGACTAATACATTAACTATGTCGTGAGGATTGAGGGTAATGTGATTTAAATTAAATGAGTTTTAAAAATTATTATGAAAATTCAACATTATATGTTTTGTAAATTCCACCCAATTATAGCATTATATTTTATTATAAACATAGATTATTTGGTTATAATTTTTATTGAAATTTGACCTCCCTTTTGGTTATAATTCTTCCAAACAATTTAGTTTTTGAGGATGTGACCTAATCACTTTTTTTTGTGGTGGAGAATATTTATCCTCCATGTCCATTTAAATTAGAATATAAGAAAGAGTGATCTTATTTATATCTATAAAAGCCCATAATTTATTTATCTTTCACTTATATTCTCTTACCACTTTACTAAATGAAATTTTTTTACATTTTCATCAAAACTCATTTTTTTATTTCTTTAAAAAATAATAAAAAATTTATATATCTTAATATTTTCTACATGACTTCCTTTTCCCACATTAGAACCAATTATTATAATGAATTTTTATCTAAATTAATCCAATATTTACAGTGGAAATAATATTTACATTATTCTATAATATATTTTCATTCAGAAATATAGGTTTTTAAATAATAATAATATAAATTCATTTCATCCTCTTATGAATATTTTTTTCTACTAGAAATTATTTTTTATTTTTAACAACATTTCATTCCATGGTTTCAATATTTAATTATTTTTAAAAAAAATTAATGACCTTTTATCCTTTGAAATTGAATTTTGAAACGGTCTTTCTGATTTGGTTTTACAACCATATTACAAAAGCTTTATAAAAATAGTTTTTATATTTTTTCCTAAATTTCCATCAAAAATACTAAATGTTATATCTCATTTTGATTAATTTTTTTATATTACCCTGTAAATTAATTTATGAATTTATAGTGATTGCATCACTATTTTTGTATGTGTAATGTTATCTATCACTCTTCATCTACCTATTGAAATTATTTTTCTCCTTCATGTCTATACTTATTTATTTTTAAGACCTATTATTTATAACATTCACTATATATCTTCAGGTTTATATTATTTATGTAAAAGTAAATAAAATCATATATACAGTGTTATATTAACAATTTATTACTATAAATATTATTACATTTTTTAAAATGGGGGAAATTTACTTTTTTATACATGTTATTTTAATATATATGTTTATTCTTTACCAAGACTTATTAGTTAGTTGTTGTATTGTTTATTAATTACATTATATGATGAATTCATTGATCCTAAATAATGATGTTATGGTCCCGACAATATATATTCCTATACAAATCAGTAGGCCTCATGTGACAAACTTTATTTTGATTTTGATGTAAACCTTTACAATTTATATAGGATGTATTAGTAATAGGCCTTGACTGTACGTGAAAAATTCCTGACATTATGAATTACATCACTATAAAATAGGTTTTTGTTTTACATGTTACTATTTTCATGGTTATTTTACCCAATGATATATCACATGCACATGTAATCAGATATATATATATATATATATATTTTATTTATTCATGCAGCATTATTCAAGCCTTGTATACTCCTTGATTACTTATATTCTATGATAACCCTTAGATATAATTTGATATAATGATTTTTAATGTTACATTTACGAAGATATGGAAGAATTTAAATATATATAAAATTTCTATATGGGTGTTAAAAGTGGTAAATTTTCTAGGCGACTCTGAAGACTTATTATAGGTTTTTCCTAACTCTCTAATACTATAATACAAAAAGATATTATATAACAATTTGAATTTGTAATTATTATATATATTTTATTTATGAATGTTTATGCTAGGTTCAGATTTATTAGTATGAAAATAGTACAAAAAGAATATATTTTTGGCACCTGATCCAACATTGTGGATCTGCGTCATCATGGTTAGTTTCCAAAAAGGGATTAAATAACTATAGAGGTTAGAATATTATACGATTTAGATAATTTAATGGTTTTCGATACAATCAGGTGTTCATATTTTAGGGGTTTTCATAATATTAATGTCATATATTCCCCTTTATAGGTCTTATGTTATTTGATTTTGATGTAATTAGTGGTATTTTGAGTATTTTTATTTGATTTTTAAGAAGAACGCATGATAGAGGAATATAACGACTTTATGTTTACTATTTATTTTATATTAAGAAAATAGAGGTTATTTTGGTAAAAATTTATTAACATTCGGTGTATAAATGAATTATATTTAATGATTGTTATAATATTTTATATCATCTATGGATCAAAGGGTAAATTACTTTCTGGGAGAATAGGTCTCCATAAATATTGGAGTTCAGATTTATTTAGAAATATCCTGATTGAATTATTATCTGAAATTTTGACTAAAATGTATTAGTGGAAACCATAAAGATTAATATAAATATAGGAAAACACCTTAAAAATTTTGTAATGTAGTGGTGTGTGGTTTCTAAGTAATGAAATCCCTATCTGTATACAAAATGTGATTGTAGGACATGTCTCTCATTTATCTAGGGATAACAATAGTGAAATTTTTTTGTTGGGTGTTATCTCACTCTTCACTCAGTGAACAACAAGAGGATCTAACTACCCACATGGTTTGACAATCCCAAAAGACATACTTCACATGATTCATGAGATATCTAAAAACCATTGTGAATAATTTAAATACATTGGCATATAAATATTCAACGCTATATTACTAAAAATTATTTTACTTTCTATGTTGATTAGAATTAAAATTATGAGGAAATAATTTATTTAGGTGGGATGATATATAACCCCATGATTTTAGTAAATGTTTTCATAAAAAACTAATTGGTTGAATATCTGTTATCTCTTGAAACAACAACAAAAATATTTTTGATATATTAAACATTTCTAGGTAATCATTAATGCATCATGCTAATTAAATGTGAAATATAATTATAAAAAATATAATAAAGGTAAATCATCACATAAATAAAAAAATAGTTAAAATTATTTATTTTAATTTTATACCAATTATAATTATTTTAATGAATAAGTATTGATTTCTAATATTTATGAATTTAAGAAAAATTAATGGTTCGAAGATGAATAATTAATTTTATCTGATTAAAATAGTTTTGTGCTAGAAGTTATTTTTTTCAAAGAACTGTATTTTTCTATATATTACATGTTTTTATCATAATAAACTAAATTAATCAATTTTGAATTATTAACTAAATGAAATTTATTTATATATATATATGTAACAATTGTTTATATATTTTTTTTCATGGGATGATATAATAATGAATTAGGTAATATTATATTAACTTTCCAATTATGCATTATTATATTAAAGTTAATAAAATTTAGACATTAAATATTTTTAAAATAATATATTAATTTAAATTATTATGAACAAATTAAGTAATATTTTCAATTTCATATTTGGCCATAAAAATAAGCTACCAAAAAAATAGGTTTTCACAATGATAAAGGTTAAACTAACTTTAAAATATTAAATCAAAAGGAAAAGTCGAAAATTATAATAAAACATCATCTCAAGACGGGTGATTGAGGTACTTCACAACCTTACCTAGCCTTTTCCCATCAAATTATCAATTTAGTATCTACTTTACATGTATATAAAATCAATTTTATTATTAAAAAATATTATTTAAAAAAATATTACGTATTCCACCAATAAGAAAAACGTTTTCAGAATCAATATATTTATTTTCTAGAAATCAAACATTTGGGGTTCATTTTTGAACAAAGAACACACAAACCAAAAATATTACCTTTAAAAAATTCATCATTAACCAATAAATTTATTTCACCAACGGTTTCAGGTATATGACCCTTTAATCATGTATTTTGACTCTATAAAATGTCTAGGTTATTTTTTGAGAGGTTATGAGTGGTTCATACATTTTTAGTGGATTTTTTGAGGTTTAAGATTTTTGAGCAGTTAGTATAAATTTTACATCATCTATAGGAAAACATGAAAGGGAAGACATTGGGCACTATGTAGGTTCACATTTGGAACACCATTTGGATAATCCTTGAGAATACCGAAAAGAAACTATTCATATTGAAATAGAATGAAATAAATAGATAATGAATAGTTTGTCTAACCATGTGAGTCAACATCAAGAGTTTTTTTCATAATACAATAACACAGTATGGTTAGCAAACGATTTTCAAAACCAAGTAGCCTAACCATTGAACATATAGTTATCCTCACATAAACTGTGGATCCATTTTTAATTAGCTGCATCAACCACTATTATTCCACTAATTATCGCATAAAATGAATTTCTTTTTCTCTTAAGGAATGATATGTTATCCCATTTTATCTGGGAGTGATCCTTAGGTGAATCAAACTACGCTGGATTTCCAGATTCAACGATAAGTGCATATTTTTCCTCATTATTATAATATTCATGGTTTGTATCTCTCTAGGGACCAAATAAATTTACCATTATGGATATATCTTTGTGTTCTTAATGCTTTTATGATGAAATATAGTTTCATATTGGGAAGGGAACATGGGTTTTTATTAGATATTTAGTTCTTGTTGTTCAATGATTTGTTTTCACCAAAGTTTGAGAGGTATCTAGCTTCTCTCTTCACTCTACATGACTTAAAAAATGAATTATTTATTTTAGTTAAACATTTTGATTTAATTTGTACTAAAATCGTTATGTGATTTTTTTTTGGAAGAAATATTTATATTTATGACTTGGAAACATTGTAAAGTGATTGGTTTTTTTTGGAAAATCACTTTTATTACAATTAAAAAATGTTGATTTAGAATTATTGTTTGGTTTTATTCATGAAATGTATTTTTTGAAATTCATTATATAATAAATCTTTTTGATTTAAATAACATAGAATGATGTTTTAAAAAATGGCTGGCTGATATTTGAATGGGATGAGTAATGGTCGTTAAGAACCACCATCAAATTCGAATGGTGTGTGGATGTGAAGTTCCTCTATAAAAAGTGAAACTATGCTTGTGTGATTGTGTGTGGTTGTTTGTGTAGAAATGAAAAATAGTATTCCAAATCAAATAAGAAGTGTTTTAAAGTATTTATTACTCAATACCATTCGATAATAGTGTATGGATTTGATATGAAACATTATTTTTTTAAAACTATTTTATAAAGTATGTTAATAAGTTTTTTCCTTATGGCGTGAGTTAGGAAGTCATTTGGAAAATCATACTGTGTTTAGAATCACCCCTACATGGGACTATTGTGAGATTTTCAATGTCATATATTGGGACATAGGTTAAGTAATGGTATCCAAGTTATTTTTTATTGCATATTTAAACATAGGTTTCACAAGTGGAGTTGGAGAATGGAGTGAGTAGTTTTTTTGGTGGTTGTTGTCACTTTGGAGTTTTGAGTTTTGTGTCCTTTTGTCCTCTTGAGTATGTATTTTTGTTTCCTCTTATACACTGATATGGTTTGTTGGTTTTTTATACATTGTGCCTTATTATGTACATATACATCATATATATGTTTAGTTGGTCATTTTTTATTTAATTTGGATATTTTATATTTCAAGGCGGAAATAATAAACCCAATTTCCTTTACGAGGGTGGAATTTATTTATAGCCTTCATTTAGTTGGGGACGTCACCTAAGTCCTGTAATCTCCCCATACACTCCTTAAAAAAATTGGATGTGTGGGATGTTACAAATGGTATCAGTCTTTGCTACTCCATCATTAAATTTTGGGTCAAATAGTATTAATAAAATTCCGTTATTTTCATAGGAAATGGAAGCAGTTTTATTTGATCATGGCATTATAAATAGTATAAGTTTGTCTCTTAAGATGTTAGTAAATAGAAGTAATGTTGGAACATGAAATACAGAGAATAAAAAGGCATAGAAAACCTCTTTATTCTTCTCTTCATGTTTTCATGGTGTTTGGGTAAATGTGTGTTTAAGACATATCATTGTGAGTTATTACCTCATCATCATGGATATAGCCAATGAGAGTTTCTTGAAATTAATTTATGGAAAAAAAATCACAATATAACTTCACTATTCATTCTGAGCGAATGGTTTATGAAATGATCCCAAAGAGTTTATCTTTGAATATAGTGAAAATAGTTTTTTTGAAAATCATGGTGGTACTATTTTCAAAAAATGGTAAATTTTTTTATAATTGTTTAATTGGGGTAATCTAACTTATTATATGTGTTGATATGGTACATTGTAACTACTAAGAATTCATTTTATAATGAGTGAGATAATGTAGGGTTTTTTTGAATAACAGTGAATGGAATTGGGTAGGTGTTATAGCGACCTATCCTTTACTTACATTATTATTACATAATTTTAAAGATAAAAAACACAATAGAATTACACATAGAGGATCCAAAGGCTTAGTGTCTTGGGAAAACTAGGACCATACATAACTATTACAAAATCAAGCCTAAACATTTATTTAATTCCATATTCTCTATCTTCTTATTGGCACTTGACCTATCCTTAGTACATGTAGTCACCTGAGGATACACTTCAAAAGGTGTGAGATAAAAGGCCAGTAAGATGATACATAGGAACAATGCAAAAATGGGTGACCATAACCATAACATAGGCAAAAGATCATGAACATTCTAGTAATCATTAATAAAATACATGAAATGTGGCAATGCATACAAATGAAACATCATGTCGTAATGGTTAACTACCGCACATACTTGTGAACAGAGATAGCATCTTGTTTACACATAATTTTACATTAACTCATCAGATTCATCACTTTACCCAATGCATCATAGTGCTGTCTAATTCCGGGCTCACCCGTCACATTGAAACATTCATATTGCGCTATATAATTCAATGCGCACCCATCAAATCATAACATTATAATTTATCATGCATGACACAATGAATATATATCAAAAAATTAACACAAATAACCCATGAAAATGAATGGGTTTCATCTCATAATAACACATTCATAAACATTGGGTTCCCAAAATAAAGAGGGAATAACATTCATGTTACAAGAACTGTCAACCATGAATGAGAAGTAAAAGGTGTGTTGATAAAAGAAGAGTTCTTTTGGAAAACATGTTGTTTGACATAAACACCAGTGATAAACATATATATCACAGAAAAAGAAAATATAATGATTAAAAATTTATTTTTGAGGAGTAACCATATCAAAAAAGGAGTGAAGGAGGGAGAACCTGAAGGATGAAAATTGGGTTTGAGAATTTCCCATTACCATATATCTGAATGCTTCCTTCGCATTAATGTCCCATATAACAAAATTATATTAATTAACTAACAATTAAAGAATCTTGTGTACATAAATATGGTCCATTATGAATTCATTAAGTTATTTTATGTGCCTTTGGATGAGATATATAGTTTAATAACATTTTCAGGAATGTCTGTTTTTATGGTTTTCCTTGAGCAGTTAACTTGTATTCATAAATTGAAGTTCGGGTAGAACCTCTGTAAAACTATAGAGCTGATATTAAATGTTATTAATGATATTACAAACGTTTAAATTATATTATATACCATGTGGATGAATCATAGATCGGAATATAATGATTTGGGAGACTTTTCGACCACAACTGACTTGTTTTGATTAATCATTTAGTAATATGTACATAAGTTAGTTCCAGAACATTAAATAGGGCATAATACATATAAATTATTCTTTTTCCACCATAAAAATGGTTACCTGAGCATATATTAAAGTTGAAATTGAAAAATAATACATGTTGTTCTTGAATGTGATTGATTAACACCTTATGAACAATGTTTTCTTTTATAAAATAAAAGGAAGAGGAGAAGGAGGTTGGATGGTATAATATTCCATTAGTATAATTAATGTCTAGTATATATATGACACTGGAGTTACCATACCATGTGAATGAAGATATTTGGCGAGGGAATAAGAAAATCACTTGAAATTGAAAAGAAATTAAAGGAAAGAGGAAGAGAAATTACCTCTTGAATCCTTCTATTGAGATCCTCCTTAAGGGACCTAGGCTTGGTCCTTTGATGGTACAAAAATAACCTAGAAATGGGGGAGGGCCTAGGGAAGATTATAGGATAGAGTTTATACCAGGATTGAAGCTGGAGAGGTGTGAGGAAATGAGGGTGTGAAAGGTTGTATTTATAGTGGAGGGGAGAGGGGATTTCTCAATATAAAACTCATTAGTTTAATATTTCCCTACAAGATAAGGAATAATGAGTCATCCATGACCAATAATAGTAATATTATCATGTGAACCCAAATCAATTAGTCGTACATCCACATAACATCATTCATGACTCTATAATTAGCTTATTTAGCTTATTTTGTAAATTATGGCATTTCACTATACATCAAAAATTCAGGTATTTCATAAAAATCCCAAAAATTCACCCCAACCATTTTTCAATGTTTAGAATCCCAAAATGAAGTCCATTTTTCAAAATTAATTTTCAAAATATTTTTATTTTAATATTTAATTAAAATCATAATTTAATATCAAAAACCTATTTTAAAACATTCATTTACTTATTAAAAAATATAGGTATATCATACTTTTAAATTGAATGTTATCTATATATTATAATAGCTATGGTTACTATTAATTATGGTATATCACTATTTATAAGGGTATGTTACTATTCATAAGGGTTGGTTACTATTCACCAAAAATTAAGTTTTCCGTATTGGACTCCAAATATTATACTGATTGCAACCGTGTATGTCAGATTTTCGAAATTCCAATCACAGAAGTGACAAACATAGGATTAAAAACACTTTTTACTTAGTAGTTCATTATGTTTTGTTTTCATGTGATTTTATGAAATATTTATAAGAAGGGAATTTCCATTGAAAAACATTGGGTCGTTACATTCTTCCCCCCATTTGAAATGTTTCCCTTAAAATTTCACTTCACACAAACAGGTTAGGGCACTTATCCTTCATCGCCTCTTCTGGTTCCCAAGTAGCATCTTTAAACTTTTGGTTCCTCCATAACACTTTGACAAGGTTGGTTGTCTTGTTGTGTAGAACCTTATCTCTCAGGTCCATAGTCTATACTGGCTGCTCCTCATAGGAGAGATCATCTTACATATGTACCACCTCTAAGTTCAATACATGTGAGGGATCAGGTATGTACTTCCTCATGGAGTGATACAAGAAACACATCATAAACTTAATCCATATTTGGTGGAAGTGCAAGCCAATAGGCCATGGCTCTTATGCATTCATGGATCTTAAAGGGGCCAAAGTACCTTGGGATTAGCTTCCCTTTCTTTCCAAATCGCATGAATCTCTTCCAAGGTGATATTCTAATGAGGACTTTATCCCCAACATCGAACTCCAAGTCCCTTCGGTGGTAGTCATCCTGGCACTTTTTCCGAATTTGAGAAGCTTTGATGTGTTTCTGGATGACTTGAAACTTCTCTGCCATCTCTTACACAAGATCATGTCCAAGTAGATTTCTTTCACCAACTTCATCCCAAAAGGTTGGAGTTCTAAATCTCTTTCCATACAGAGCATCATAGGGAGCCATCTGAATACTCGAGTGAAAGCTACTATTGTATGAGAACTCAACAAATGGGAGATGACGATCCCATCCAAATTTGAATTCTATAGAGAAATATCTTAGCATATCTTTTTGCGTCTGAATAGTCCTTTCATATTAGACAATAGTATAGGGGGATTTGCTGTGATGAAATTTAATTCAGTGCTCAAAGCATGTTGAAGGATCCTTCAGAATTTATATGTGAAACTTGGATCACAATCAGAGACAATTGAGAGTGGAACACCATGCAGCCTCACCACTTCCTTCACATATATCCTTACAAGTTGTTCAAGTGAGAGATCATCTCGAATAGTGATAAAATGGGCAGTCTTGGTGTGTCCGTCAACCACAACCCATATCTCATTATTTCCCTTCAACATCACTGGGAGACCCATGACAAAGTCCATAGTTACATTCTACCAGTTCCACATGGGTATAGTCAATGTTTGCATCATCCGTTTGGACTTTTTTCGCTCAAATTTAACTTGTTGACATACCAAGCACCTTGATATATATTTCGCGATCTATTTTTTCATGTTATCCCACCAGAAGTGTTCTCAAAGATCACAGTACAGCTAGGTACTCCTATGATTGATAGAGAATGTTGAACTGTGTGCATTTTCCAATATCTCCATCGTTATCCCAGGTGATGAAAGCACACAAAGCTGTGTTCCAACCCAAATAACACAATCACCGTCGATATGGAACTCTTTCAGATTCCCTTATTTTACTGCATTCACCCTCTTTTGAATCTCCACACCATCCCTTTGTGCTTTATCAGTCTTCTCTTGGATAAATGGTTGCATAAACATTTGGGTGAGGTAGGATGTATCCCCTTCCCTTATGATTTCTAAATCCATCCTTTGCATATCCAGGAATAGAGGGTCTTTATCAATCCGTAACATTGATAGATTAGCAGGTTCATTTCTGCTTAGAGCATCAACTACCTTGTTTGACTTTCCAGGATGGTAGTGAATAGATCAATTATAATCCTTCGTTAGCTCTAACCATCTCCTTTCAGGCATGTTGAGCTCCTTTTTTGTGAATATATACATTAGGCTCTTGTGGTCTATGTAGATGTCATACTTATCGCCATAAAGTTAGTGCTGCAACATTTTCAAGGGAAAAAATCATGGCTGCCAACTCTAGATCATGCGTCGAGTAGTTATTCTCAAGAATATTCAACTATCATGAGGTGTTGGCTATCACATTTCCATTTTACATGAGTACGCAACCCAATACTTTCCTTGAAGAATAATTGTATAGCCCAAAACATTCTACACTTTTCGGTAGTGTGAGTATATGTGCAGTGATAAACCATCTCTTTGTCTCCTTGAAGCTTCCCCCACATTCTTCTGTCTAGACATTCTATACACCTTTCCTTGTTAACATAATTACAGGGCTTGAAAAACTTGAAAAATTTATTACAAAACATTGGTAGTACCTAGATAATCCAAAAACACTACGTATTTCAATGACACTAGAGGGCCTAAGCCATTCCTCAATCACATTTGTTTTTAAGGGTCTGTAGAAATTCCCTCACTCGTGATCACATGTCCCATGAACATGACTTGCTTTATCCAAAAGTCACACTTTATGAACTTTTCATACAACATCTCCTATCTGAATGTCTCCAAAAAAAGTCCTAGATATTCTTCATCTTCCACCTTGCTCTTGGAGAATATAATAATTTCATCAATAAACACGACCACAAATTTTTCAAGGTAATTTATTAAGACTCTATTAATCAAATCCATGAAGATTTAAGGGGCATTAGTAAGTCTGAATGGATTACCAGAAACTCATAGTGTACATACCTTGTACGGAATTCAGTCTTCTGAATAACTTTCTTTGTCACTTTTAGCTGATGAAATCCAGAATGAAGGTCCACCTTGGAGAAGTATTGATATCCTCATAACTGGTCGAACAATTCATCAATACTTGTAAGTGGATACGTTTTCTTTATGGTGATCTTGTTGAGTTTCCTATAACTGATACACAGACACATTGTTCCATCATTATTCTCTATAAAGAGCACTGGCACACCCCAATGTGTTTCCCTAGGGCATATTAACCCTTTGTCCAGATGCTCTTGTAGATACTTCTTTAACTCCTCCAGTTCAATAGGATTCATCGTATAGGGACACTTTCAGACCGGAGTAGCTCCAAGTATGAGTTCTATTGCGAACTCTACCTCATGATCTGGTGGAATTCTGAGTAACTCTTTAGGAAATACATCACAGTATTCACTCATGATGGGTATTCCTGAAAGGTGAGTACTATCCTTTGACTCAACCATTTGGGCGAGGTATGCTTCTTTATAGGGAATCAACACCCAAACCATTGAAGTATTTTTCAAAGGATATTCATGATCTTCCTTGAATTTATAAAGGAATATAGGATGGTTCAGAATTTCAAAAGATATTTCCTTTTTCCGATAGTTGATATGTTCTCTATATAACGAGAGCCAATCCATTACCATTATAGCGTCGAATTCCACCAAGGGAAGTGTTACAGGATTCGCTGGAAGAAACTTCCAACATACTCCAATAGTAGATATCTCTTCTTCAAGGTTTCAGGGATTGAATTCTATAGTTCTAGAAAACATGCATGATATAAAGGAATACGAAGAACCAGAATCAAATAAGACATTATCTATTCTTGAGTGATTAGGAAGTGTACATTTTAAGACCTTGTTATCTTACTCCAATTCTGTAGTAGTGATGGCATAATCCTTCCCTTGGTCCTTTTTCTTTGGTTGTTGCTGACACTAATTACCCTTGAGAACTCGAGGTTTATTACAATGGCTTGCATAGAGATCTAGCTCCCTACAGATGTAGTATTGATCCATGGGTTGTTCTCTCCATCCTTATCCCACATTCACCTTCATTTTCCTTTCTTTTCGACACACTTGAGCATAGTGTACTTATTTCCCACAATTGATGCACTTCCCCATCAATTTGAGGCAGTTCCCAAGGTTAAACTTCCCACATTTTTGGCATGTGGGTCGTTGAGTTTTCTTCCCACCTTTTCCATTAGATCCAACGACTTGAAACTCCATATATTTTTTCTTAACACCATAGTCATGGGACCATTCTCCAAACTTCATATCCACTTTGAGATCACACTGAACAACTTTTTCATAACTCTCAATGTCTCAAATTTCAGAAGCCTTTCGAAGGTGTGGTTTTAATCCACTAATGAATATACCAATTTTACTATCATTTTTGATAAGAAAACCCAAGTAATACCTTGAAAGACTTGTGAAATTAGCTTCATAGTTTGTGATAGATTATTCTTCTTTTCTCTAGATCTTTATGAATTCTATCTCCATCTTCGTGTGAAGAGTTCTTGGGAAATAGTTGTTAAGAAACATTATCTTAAAGTCTTCCCATTCCATATAATCAATTTCATCCCTTTGCTGGGTGTTCTTAATAAAATCCCACCATTGATCGGCCTCTATATCTAGATGATAAATATTTAGATCCAACTTCTCTATCTCAGAATAGAGGAGCGCATAAAATATCTTCTCCATATAGTTAACCCACTATCCCACAACTATTGGATCAGATGATCCACTAAAGGTCGATGGTCATTTCCTCATAAAAAATTTGATAGCAAGTTTCTCCCTCTTTGGTGGAGGATGACGTTATCCATTATTATGGTTATTGTTCATAACCTGAGACAGTTGGGTAATAATTTCCATGTATTTTTGAACTCCACCTCCCAAATCCTTGGGGATGTCGTTCGGGGAATCATTTCATTGGACCTCAGACAAGTTGTTATCCAGGATTCTCCTGGTTCTCACCATTTTCTAAAATATAAAAGGTTGGAACAAAAGATAAGTCCAAAATTCATGAATAACTAATTCATTTGATCAATTTATTCTAAAATCATAACATATTGTATGCCTATTTAATGCTTCTTGTATGAATATTTTTACATTGTCTTATACTTGAGGTTTTCTCTAGAGTTCACAAATCCTAATTCCCAAATTGACTAAATATAACGACCCATAATTTACATACATTGTTAATACTTCAAAATTGAAGCACACTTATTACAACATATGACAAAACCACATAGGACCGTATAGGTATAGTGTCTTTAGAAACTGGGAAACATAAACAACTGGTTCATAAATCTTCTACAGTGGCTCCCATTTATTTCATCATATCTAGGGTCCCTTTTAGCATATTCTACTTAATATCCATCTTCCTGACCTGGGGAAAAGAAAAAATAAAAGGGTGAGCACAAATGCTCAGCAAGGGAAAATAAAGGAAATAAAAATCATATCATATCTTTTTGAAAATCATAACCTGCAAAAGAGATCATAATATCTTAACATGGAACAAATCATAGAAGTGAAAATGAGATCCCCATAATCATAACATGAAACTTGAAACTTTGTGGCATGCACACATAATCATGGAAAATCATTTCTTGTTAGTCATGACTCATTGCCAAAACTATCTTAGTGGACAAAGTCCATTTCTAAACCGAGTTCACTCCTCGTTTCAGTCCTGTATCACTGAACCAAAATAACCTTCCATTCCAGCCATGTCTATCTCATGAGATATAAATCTTTACCCAATGCATTGGAGGGAGATATAGGTCCCACCCATCTTATAATGAATCCTTTCTTATGTGTGCCACATAACCATAAATCATACATCATCGCATAACACATGTAACAAAAATGGGATTCTTGAAACATCATGACATCATAAAAAAAATCATATAAGGTATATGTCTTCATAAAAATAATTTCCTCAAAACATAATCAAATCAATGTAATAATAGGGATAAAAACAGAACCCTATATTATCTTAGATGGAAAATAATTTTGATAAAACATTTGAACTCCATTCTTGAAGAAAATATCCTTTCTACTAAAAAACACTTTTCTTTTATTAACATGTCATACAATTATAAACAAAAAGAAGTTGATTAAAAATAAACTTGAAAACTTATAAAGGAATATTTTTGTAAATAATGTTTTAAAAATCCATTCTTGCCGTATAAGTTAAAAAAACATTCTTCGTACTTTTGTCGGAAAAGTCAAAAAGTTCCTCGTACGAAAAACGACAAAAGATTCATTTCATATCTTTTACTAAAAACTCACCGAAGGGTAAAATTGGATATAAAATATTGTAGAAGGATGGAAATAATATTACATATTGAGGGAACATGGATTTGGATGATAAAATACACCCCAGTAAATACCAAAGTATAAACAATCTCAGATAAAAATGAGATTGTGATATTTCCCTTACCTTAGGTCCGATTTGCTTTGTACGTGTCCAAAGCTCCTGTATAATGGTTTAAATAATGTTATTGACTTATTCCAGAATCATACATATTGATATGATATCATATATGGTCATATTCTTAGCTATTTGTTAGTAATATTTCATTGTTACTTGTTACTCGGGTCTTTATTGCCTTTTGTTCTTATGCGTGTTTTGCCGAATAAATTCTTATTCTTATTTTAAGGTTATAGATACCTTATATCCAGAATGGTATTAGTGTAAAATATATCATATTTATTCATTCAATTCATTTATATAATTACTATGTAATGATGATTATGTAGAGCGAGTCGCATCACATCGTGGAGACGGTATTCCGTACGTACGCACGAGTGATGATATCGTTCCTATGATCGTGGAATTGTATTGGATTATATATATATTATTTCAGAATCAATATTACTTTATAATAATCATAAATAGTTACTCATTACACCATTATACCCATCCTTGTAAGGTGGTGGTGGAAAATAGATTACACCACGGCGTGGAGACGGTATTCCGTATGTACGCACGCGCGGTGATTTCATTTTTCCGTAGGATGGATAGAAGGTGAATTAGGGTTGTTTCATATTTATAATAACATATCAGTATGTAATTAATACTTATGTTATTACTTTTTCATGAAACAACTAAAGAAGAAGATGTTGAAGAAGAAAGAAATTGAAAAGATCGGTAATGGATATTACCTATTCTTTGGAACGCCTCTTTGAATCCTCCACTTAGGGAACTAAGATTGGTCTTTGAAGAAGACCAGGACCTCTAGGATTATTCTAGGGAAGTGGAGAGGAGAAAATTTCAGGGGTTTGCCGAGCGTGAGTGCTCAAATTGGTGTGAGGAGGAGGGGGAGGAGGTGCCCTTTTATAAGGGAGGAGAGGGGCACCTTAGGAATATCTCAAAATATTATTTTATATTAAAGTCAAAATCGGTTTATAATGGTTCCAAAGGGTCTTATTTTGAAGCTAAAGTGGGGATGGGTCGAAATCCTATCAAAAAATATGATTTAGACAAGTTTAGGGTATTATTTTAACCTTATCAATTAGATTTAACTCTAAGTTAAATAATTTAACTTTTACCGTGTCTTTTTGTTTTCTTTCACTATATGGTTAATACACTTACTATAACATGCCAAACGAACCCAAAATTGTTTATTATTAATATATATATCCTTATCTAAGTCATTTGGCCGAACCTTAGATTTTTAGGAATAAAATAACAATTAATAATATAATATTTGATTTAAAAACTATTTTGTGTCAATTTTGACACTATTTGATATATGATTTTTGTGAAAGTCATAACAAAATTATATGTTCGAAAAAAGTTGATTAAATCAACACTAATATATCATAGTAACCTATAAAGTTAGTGTAATTCATAAAAAGTATCAAATTACATTTATTTTGGTGTTTATAACATCAATTATGTCAATATTTCATAAATAAGATAATTACTGCATCATCGTTTTGTCATAATTAAATTAAATTATTTAATGTCTAAAATTTATAAATAAAATACCATTATGTAGGAAATCTTTTTAGATTTATAATGAATATTTATTGTCGAATTTATCTTATGTATAACCCCATATTGAAAATGATTTACTTATTAAACTTTGATTTTAACTATTTTAACCCTTCTTTAAATTAATTAATAATAAATGTCCTAATCTAACTCAAGTGGGCCTAAATGGTCATATTTATTCATAAGGTTGTTTTTGGTCGAATTACACTTATCCAATAGAATTAGGACATGTGTTAGGGTAATAGTAATATCATATTTACCCTTAGTTACCCTATTTACTATTAACCGTGGTAAAAAAAAGTAAAAAGTGACTATTCACCAAAAAATTATTTTTATCTCATTGAACCACATTTTACTTACTGATATCAACCGTGTCTGTCGGATTTTCGAAATTTCATTCACAGAAGCATTAAAATTTTGTTTTATGCAAACTTCAGATTTTAACCTACCACTTAGTGGTTTCACTATTCATCAAAAATTGAAAGTTTTCAGAAAAATACCAAAATTTCACCCTAGGCTAATTTCGGTATTCCAAATCCAAAAATGAAGTCCATTTTGAAAAATAAAATTTATAAAATTTCAAAAAGTGGTTATTACTATTCATAACGGCTAGTTTTAATAATATTTTAATAGCATATCGTTGTTTAGTGAAACTCGGTATTGCGTACGACGCAAGCTATCGAGGAAGGTCGCGATTGCGTGTAAAGTAAGCCAAGATAGTATGTAGTGAAAGATTCCTTTGATGATATATAAAAACAAAATATTACTCATAAAAATCTTGGGTGTTACACTAAACCTTTACTCTGATACCAACTATAATGACCCATCATTTACATATATTAATATTCCATAATTTTAAAGATTAAAAAAAATATTATTACACATAGAGGATCCATATGTTTAGTTTCTTTGGAAAACTAGGACCATACAATACAATTACAACGTCAAACATAAACATTTATTTAATTCCTTCTTCACTAGATTCTTATTTTCACTTGACTTATCCTTAGTACATGTAGTCACCTGATTATATACATCAAAAGGGGTGATCTAAAATCCCAATAAGAGGATAGATAATAACCACACAACAATGGGTGAGCATAACCATAACATATGAAAATGATCATGAACATGATAGGAATCATTAATATAAGACTTGAAATGTTGCAATGCATCCAAATGAAACATCATGTATTAGTGGTTAATTACCACACATAATTGTGAACAAATATAGAATATTTTTCACAAATAAATTCACATTAACTCATGATATTCATCACTTTACCCAATTCATTGGATCTCTGTATAATTCCAGGCACACCCGTCATGTTGAAACATTCATATTGTGCTATATTATTTCATGTGCACCCGTCACATCATAAAATTATGATTTATCAGGCATGAAACAATAAAAATATATCAACAATAAACATAACTAAACCATTAAAAGGAATGTTTTTCATCTCATAAGAACAAATTCAAAAACATTGGGTTTGAAAAAGAAACAAGTAATAACATACATGTTACAAGAACCGTCAACCTTGAATGAGAAGTAAAAGGTGTGTTCTTAATGGAATATTTCTTTTGGAAAACATTTTGTTTGACATAAATACCTATGAGAAACATTTATATCCCATAAATGAAATTATAATTATGAAAAAATGATTTTTTAGGAGTAACCATATCCAAAAAGGAGTGAATGGGGGAGAACATGAAGGATGGGAGTTGGGTTCTAGAATTTTCCCTTACATTATATCTGAATGATTGCGTCACATTAATGTCCTATATAACCTCATTAGATTCATTAATTAACAATTCAAGACCCTTATTTACATGAATATGGTTCATTATGGTTTCATTAAATTATTTTCTGTTCCTTTGGATGAGTTATAGAGTTTAAAAACATTGTTTTGGAATTTTTGTTTTATGGTTGTTCTTGAGCGGTTCAATTGTATTCATAAATTGAAGTTCAGGTAGAACATTGGTAAAAATAAAGAACTGATATTAAATTTAATTAATGAAATTATTGGAGTTTAAATGATAATATAATGAATTATTTTGTATACCATGTGGATGAATCATTAGATATGAATTTAATGATGATCGTTTGGGTTAATTTGTGCAGTTTTTCGACCACAACGAACTTGTTTTGATTAATCATTTAGTAATATGTACATAAGTTAGTTCCAGAAACTTAAATAGGACATAATAAAAATAAAATATTCAGTTTAAACCATAATAATGGTTTCATTTCCATATTTGACAATATAAATGGAAAAAGAAATCAGGTCATTCTTAAAGGTGATAGATTAACACCTTGCGAACAACATTTTATTTTATAAAATAAAAGGAAGAGGATAAGGGGGCTGGATGTTAATATATCACATTAGTATCATAAAATTACATTATAGGTATTATACTGTAGTTACAATACCATGTGGATATATGTATGTGGGGAGAGAAAAAGAAGAGAACTTGAAATTTGAAGGAAATTAAAGGAAAGAGGAAGAGAAATTACCTCTTGAATCCTCCTCTTGAGATCCATCTTACGGGACCTAGGATTGGTATTTTGATCAGACTAGAAGCACTTGTACGTGGGGAAGGGGCTAGGGAAGATTCTTTGGTAGAGTTTATACATGGTTTGAAGCTTTATAGGTATGAGGAAATGATGGTGTGAAATGTGGTATTTATAGTGGAGGGGATATGGGATTTCTCAATTTAAAATTCATTAATTTATTATTTCTCCACAAGACAAGGAATAGTGAGTCTTCCATGACCATGAATAGTAATTTTATCATCTGAACCTAAAATAATTGGGCTTACATCAGCAGAAGATCATTCATCATTCTATAATTAGTTTATTTAGCGTATTTTGTAAATTATTGTAATTCACTATTCATAAAAAATTCATGTATTTCATAAAAAACCTAAAAATTCAGACCAACCATTTTTCAACGTGTAGAATCAAAAAAGAGTTATGTTTTTCAAAAATAATTTTCTATGTATTATTATATTAATAGTTAATTAAAATCATAATTTATTATAAAAAACAAGTATTAAAACATTCATTTACTAATTCTAAAATAAAGGTATATCATACTTTACACTTGAATATTATTTATATTTTATCATAGGTAAGGTTTCTATTAATTAGTATATATCACTATTCATAAGGTTATGTTACTCTTAATAAGGGTAGGTTACTATTCTCCAAAAATTGTATTTTTCTTATTGGACTCCAAAAAACTTACTGATTGCAACTGTGTATGTCCGATTTTTAAAATTCCAAACACGGAAGTGAAAAAAATATGATTAAAGTAAACTTATCACTTATTAGATCATTATGTAGTGTTTTCATCTGATTTTATGACATATTTATAAGAAGGTAATTTCCATTTAAAATCATTGGGTCGTTACATGTGTCATGGAAAAAAACTAGAAAAAGATACCATGAATGTTGTTGCGCCTAAGGCCATAAGTGATCCAACTACAAGTATAAATAAATTTCTAGGATTTTTCAAATAGGGATAAGGTAATAGAAGTGATGAATTATGTTAGGTGTACCATTAATTTCATATTCATAAAATTAATCCACAAATCTTTTCAGGGGATTTCTAGCTGTAAAATATAGAATTATGGTTGAGTTGGATGATTCCAATCATAGAATTCCATGGGACACTATAAGAACTAAGTGTGAAGTTGGAAATGTATATGCCAGAGAAGTTGAAATTACAATTGTGGGAATTAAAATATTAGGATATATTGGACCAAGAAATGGCATGGGTGGATTTTGAAGAATTTTTTTTACAAGAAACTGTACCCTTACTCCATTTATATTTCTATAAATACAGACTTCTTCAGTTTAATTCATGAGAATATCTTGGTGATAGAGTAATCTACTAAATTTATGAATTTAGACTTATTTTACCCTATATATGGTGTAAGTGTGTCCTTGAAGGATTGGAATTTTTATTTATGATTATAACTGAAAATTGGATAAAATTGTCTCTCTTTTTATATAGGTTTATGTAGTCATAGTAAATAGAGAATAGATGATAGAAGGGATATCTCCACAAATATGGTTTGAGTGACTATTTTTATTTCTACTATAACTGGTGGTACCTCTAATAATATGAATAAGATTATGAGGGACACATTCTTCTAGAGTGGTGGGACACCTCCAAATTAGACCATGGGATCAATAAATCTCCATCCACGGTCTAACAGTATGTCGGGGTTGTTTACTGAGGTTCACAAGATTACATCCACTGAGACTCTACAACACCACCAAGGGCATGTCACAACTGCAATAGTATGGTAAATATTCACAACCATGATCAAAGTCCTCCATGTTCTGGTTCTATAGATATATATCATGTTTCATAGTAAACTTATGTTTCGAAAACACGAGTGTAGTAGAATAACTATCATCATCATAATATAGAGATCCATGGTGATTCTAGGAACTAAATAACTAATAAACCAATTAAATATCAACATGGTATCAAAAAGAAAAGGTGTTTCTCATAATAAATACTTTAGATATGATCAAATGATCATGGTTAATAAATCTATTGATTTGACAATGAGATGTATGATTCTTTTGAATTATAAACTTATTCCATCTTTTTTTGATATGGTCATGTCCCACTCACTTATTTCATACCGTGTTGTTGATCATATGGGTTTTTTTGTTTTGATGATTCCTTCTCTTTTTAAAATTCAAAAAATTATTGCACAAAGATATTGTCGATCCTTTATGTGTAAATCTGGTTCGATAACTATTTACGGGCCTAATATTATTTGGTATTTCTCTATTCTTGATATGTATTTCTATGACATGATTTTGGGTATGGATTTGTTCAAAATATTCGAGGCCCATATCTACTGTTATGCCTGAAATATTAGCTCCACATCTCTAGATGAAGTCAATAAACACTTTAGAGGAGTTTGGGATGTAATAGACAGAATAGAATGATTCTTGGTACCAGTGGATGGAACCATATTGTATTAGTGGGAAGTACTTACTTTGGAATCTGTGAATGATATTGGAATTATAGTTTAATCAACTATTATTCACAATTTTCCAAAAAAGTTCCTTGTCAATTTCATTGGGTTCCACCCAAAAGAGAAGTGGAGTTTTTTACAAATCTCATGATGGTGACCAATATAATTTTGCATCCTTCAAATATGATTGAACCAACATTATTCAATCAACTGAAGGTTTATTTAGAAGGGTTATAATGAGAAGTGTTCATTTGATAGGGTATATCTTTATGGGTATCATTGGTTCTTTTTATGGAGAAAGGTGATGAATTTTTTTGTTATTGTTTTGATTATCATAAACATAATAAATCAACGATAATGAATCAATACCTCTTCTATAGATTTATGATCTATTTGATAAATTGATGGGATCCCAGTGATTCTCTACAATCTGTTTTTTTTCGAGGTACTTGGAATTTCTTCATCCAAAGATGTATATTCCCAAAATAGAATTTAGAAGAAAATAATAAAATTTTGATTATTTTTTTATGCCTTTTGGTCTTATAAATTTGCTAGCCATATTTATGGAATTGAGGAGTAAAATATTTTAGATATATTTGGATTATTGTTTTTGTTGTTTTTTGATGACATTCCAATATATTCTTAGAAAAAATAAGATCTTAAGAAACACATGGCTATGGTGTTGGGTATCTTGTAAGAGAATAATCTTTCTTCCAATTTATCAAACAATGATTTCTAGATAAAAGATGTATGTATCCTTGTCCATTTCATTTTTAAAAATTAATTTTTGTAGATCGTAAAATGATATAGGATGTAATCTATTTGAAACCATACAATATTCTCTTTGATATATGTAGTTTACGTGGCATATCTAGATACTAAATATATTTTTTACGTGATTTTTCACTCTTGAAATCACCACTGAATTCATTGAGGAAGTAAGGGGTTCCTTTCCTTTGGAATAATAAATGTTAGAAATCCATTCAGGCACATAAGGTTAGACTAACATCTAGACCTGTCCTAATATTTCCAGACTATATACAGCTCTATGTGGTCTATTGTGATACATCAGGATTTCAGTTGGGTTGTTTTCTCATGAAAATAGATCATCTTGTTTCTTATAGTTCACAATAATCACAAATACATGAGATGAACTATCCAATGCTTGATTTTTTAATGCCTGGTGTGGTCCATTATTTAAAGACATTACGTTACTATATCATTGGATAGAAATTCCTACTGTTTACGGATTATATGATTTTTAATAAAAATTTCTCATTAATATATTCGAATTTAAGATTTAGTAGATAAAGGGAATATCTATATATTTTTGACCCCAACATGTTATAGACACTAGGTAAAGGGAAATTTATGATTAATGCATTGAGAATGAATTAATATTATCAGTTCTCTATATAGGATTTATATAAGTTGAAACTATTTTTAGTTATATAAGATAGTCATCTAGACTTCTCATTCCAAGGTGATGTCACAAATTTCCTTCCAGTTTTGTTTGTTCGTGATTTGGTTGAGCATGTTAAAATTTCTCATACAAATAATCTTTTTTGTGTGGTTATGAGGTCAAAACTCAAGGGTGGGGAGACCATTGACTGATGGAAGTGTGACGGAATTTTAGTGTGCAATTTTGGAGATTATATTATAATATATTCATATTGTCATTAATGACTTCTTAGTTCTAACAATCATTCAAGATGGTCTCTTACCTTGATATTCTAAGGATGCATAATGAGATTAAGTCATAGTTTTAGTTGGTTGGAATATAAAGATATGTAGTGTATTATATATCAATATTCCTCACCTTCTAGTAGATAATGGTGGAGCATCAAAAAATAGTTGTTATGTTGCAGTATTTACCAATTCCACTGTAAAAATGGGAGATTTTAGCCATATATTTTTTAGAAATTAACCAAATATGTTTAAGAAACATGATTCCATGTGGTTGGTTGTTTGTAATCTCAAAAATTTTACTTATTTAAACCCTATTCATGAAACTAATTTGGATGATGACATGTCAAAAATTTATATTCAAGAAATTTTAATGTTGTACTACATTCTAGTCTCTATTTTATCGGATTGAGACCCCAGGTTTATATCTCATTTTTGGAAATCCAAAACATTATCCCTTTGATCAAATTTGACTATAAGTACATCTTATCATCCTAAAATGGATGGAAGGTTTGAACAAAAAAAAATCCAAAATTTGGAATACATGCTTAGGGATTTTGTGATGAATTTTGGTTTCTCATGGTAAAAAAATTTACATTTAGTGGAGTTGTTGAAAAATTAATGTTATTTGGCCTTGATACCTATGGATCCTTTTGAATCATTTTGTGGGAATCCTTATAAATTCTACTATGTTGGGTGTAAATAAGTAAACATTATTAATTAAACCCATCCTAATGAAATATATAGAAAATAAGATTTAGTTGATTAGAAATATAGTGGAGAAAACTTAGAGTCAAAAAAAAGTGTAGGTGGATCATTGTCGATGAAAATTTTCATTTGAGTCGATTAGTCATTTGTTCTTGGGAATATCTCAATGTCTTGAAAATTATTTTTTTGGTATGTAGTAAAGGTTATCTATTTGTTAAATAGTCTATTTTTAAATAGATGATTGAGTTTGGAGATGGAATATCAGTTTGTGTTCCCTCCAAGGTCAAATTTAGGGCACAATGTGTTTCATGTGTCAAGGTTGAAGAAGTACCAACCAGATACTAAACATGTGATTTGATGGGATCACATTAACTGGGTGTCAGATGCAACATTGATTCATATTTTGAAAGGAATTTTAGATTGGAAAGATAAAATAATTCATGATAAAAGCATCATTATAGTGTGTATTTTATTGAAATATGATCATATTAACGAAGAAACGTGAGATCATGATAAAGAAATTACGTAGAAATGTCCTAAAATCATCCTAGAAAATGAGGGTTTTCTTATAAGGCCATAGCCTTAAACCTTACTTAATCTTGAGTTACATCAAGAATACACATAAAGGATATTTTCAGGTTTAGAGTTTTAGAGAATTAGATCATAAAACATGCATAACAATCCACATTTAAACAAAGTGGTTACTTAAAAGATAGTATTCATTTTTCCCATCAACAGAAACATATTTAAAATAAAACATGGATTCTTTCTTGAAACTTCCTTTACACTATCATCATATCATGTACCTTTCCCTTGACCTGTGAAAAACATTTCAAAAACATGGGATGAGCATAAAAATCTCAGTAAGGGATATAAAAATATGAAAAGCAAACCTGAGTACATCTATATATAAGAATCAATGAAATTATATTTTACTCATAAAACATAATCACTTTAACATACCTCATCAAATCATGAATAAATAATAGAAATCATAATACATAAAGGTAACTTGAGGCATTCATAACATTCTTACGTAGGGAGTAACCCTCTTGGTTACGTTTGGAATACCCATCAGAGTATATTCCCTAAATCTCTTCGGAGAAACTTTAACGTTTAACCCCTTCGTGTTACCCAATGCATTGGAAATCTATATCGGGCTCACCCGCCCTTAGTTTATCACAGAACCACCTGTCCTCATAATAATACCCAAGAACCATAACATAATCATATCACATAAAACATGAATAAAGGAAACATAACATTTCCACTTTTCAATCACAAGATATCAATACAACACATTGACATAAACAAATTATGAAAACTATTTTCAATACCAAAATAATATAAAAGTAAAACTTTGTATTTATTTTTCATTTAAAAAAAGGTATGGCTTGTAGAGGAAGCTGAAACTAAATAAATTGTCACGGCGGCAGTGAAGTTGTTGTCGCCGCATACGTACGACAAAAACATTCCATTTTGACATTTAGTAAAATTCTTCATATAAAAATATTCCTCTTGAAAAAATGTAAAAGTAAAAGGGGTTTATACACCGTATAAAAGAAAGTTGTGTATAAAACATAATATGCCTCAATGAAATGAGATTGAGACGAAGTCCCATACCCCGGGCCTGACTTGACTCGATCGTTCTTTAATGTCCTGAATAATATACTTGAGTTAATTTCTACTTGTTTAAGTACCATTTTCAAGTTCATTATTCCTTTTATATCACTTATTACCATGTCATGAACACTATGTAATTATTTATGTTAATAACGGTCGTTTTAACGATCATTGGTACTTGAGTCAAAAATATTCTCTTTATAATTACAAGTTGTTCATGTATCCATTATATGCAAAGTTATACTCAAGATGAATATATCATATATATCATATATATCCAGTAAATACATGCATTTATAATATTACATAACATTTAGAGGTATGAAATGAAATACACCGTTCATGGAGACGGTAAGCCGTACGTACGCATGAATGCTACTTCCATTTCTGTTTCAAATTTTATGGAATTTAAACATAATGATACATAATATTATTATTATTCCAGTATTGTATCATATATAATATCATTCAATCTATCCTTTATATGTACCACATATGGTATTAACGAATCAAATCACTTTGAGGGGGTGGTAGTCCGCACTTCCTAAAATGAAGATATCACGTTTCCCCATTATGGAAACCATAAAGGTACGCTATAAATGAAAAATACAAATTCTTAAGTAAAAATAAACATATTATATATCATATATAAATATAGTGACATCTTAATGGCCACCTTTTAAGGTGTTATATGAGTGTTGAACAATCATCGTTTCATGAGGCAGAAATTCGCCATCCACAGAAACGATATGTTCTTTTACCATTAGATGTAGGTGTGTGTAAGTGTATATCCATTAATTCTTATAACAACATCCTAGTATTTTAAATATACTAGTGTGGTTACAAAATAAAGTGATAAAAAGAGTTTAGAGGGTCGGAGAAGCAAAATAAAACATAAGAACACAAGAGAAAACACTACCTTTAAAATGGGTAACTCTTTTTAATTTGAGCTCAAAAGATTACTTTGGAAGACTTCTGCCCAAAGTGAGGTTTCAAGGAGTAAGAGAGGGATGTGTAGAGACAAAATAGACAGGAGTTGGCCGAGCCAAAGGCTTGAGAAGTGTTGGTAAGGTGGTAGAGTTGGGGGCCTTTTATAAGAGGAGAGGAGGGGCACTCTTGGAAAGTTATAAAAGGATACTTTATTATAAAATTCTTTTCGTATTTAAAAGGTACTAAAATTAATTATTTCAAGGATAAGGTGATAAGAGTTATAAATCCACCCATCCAATAGGTTTTTGACATGTGTAGGTCTTAGATTTTACATTATCTTTTCATTTTTATAAATCGTTAAATAATGAGGTAATCGATGCATAATCATGGTATCATATATAATTTAATTTATTTAATGTCTACAAATTATATAAAAAACTATCATGATGTATGAAATCGTTTTATATATCTAATTAATATTTATAGTAAAAAATATGACTTGTATAACCCCATTTAAAAATTGATTTAGTAAAACAACTCATGTTTGTGACATTTTTATTTTAACATTAAATAAAAAGGTATTAATGTCATTTTCTACCAAAGTGGCTCCATGAGGTCCCCAAGTTGACCCATGGATTTTCATGGTAGGAAATGACACATCCAATATGGGTAGGACATGTTTATATGTCATTTCATATTATTAAAACATTATTTTTACCTTAAACGACTCTAATTAACTCTAATCGCGATTAAAAACTTAAAACTTACTATTCACCAAAAAAAGTAATTTTAATCCCATTGAACCACATTTTACTTATTAATGACAACCATGTATGTCAAATTTTTGAAATTCAAAAAACAGAGGTGGTAAAATTTCATTTAAACGGAAAATCAGTTTTTATAAGTACCACTTAGTGGTTTCACTAATCATCAAAAATTGAAGTTTTTCAGAAAAATACTAAAACATCTCCCTAAGCTATATTTGATATTCCGAATTCAAAAATGATTTCTATTTTACAAAATTAAAAACATATAAGTTACATTAATTAATTTAATAATTAATTCTTGATGTCAGATCAAATAGCGTGTTTTTATGAAACAATAAGTATCAAAAGATTGACACCAGTTTAAGTCCAATTTCAAAGTGTAATTAATTCCAACGAACCCTATTAGATTAAATTGTAAAAATATATTCTAATTATACTTTAAAAACAATTCAAAAATATAATCTAATCATACAAATAAATTAGATTAAAAAGAGGTTTTGAATTAAAATACAACATTTTTCACTATTCCTTAAAAAAAGAACTTAATCGGAAAAATACAAAAAATTCACACAAAGTAAATTTTGATGTCCCTATTCTAAACAAGAATTTTACTTGGTCCAATATAATGTATAAGAGTGACCAAATATATATATATAGACGGTTCGCAATCAAAAGGCGATAAGTCGGCCTTTAGTGAATGTTAGAGTATATATCCCTAAAATTGAATTCTTTTCGTATTTTAAGCATTTATCCTTTATTAGATAAATGTAAAAACATTTTAAAAAAAAATAATCATATTTTAGTAATTTCCATTCATTCCCGCCAATACAATGGCTACGTGTTAACTACAATTTAATATAATATTATTTTTTTACTAGTGTGCAATGTAAGATTTCAAAAAAACTCTTTGTTGCGTATCGGGAACGCTATCAAACATAGAAACCCCTTTAAAGTAAAATTAATATTAAATTAATAAATATTAATAAAAATGAAAATGATTTATTCTTTATTTACTTGGGATGTTACATCCTTCCCCCCTTTTTGGAATTGCGTTCTCGCAATTTTATTCAATTATCAAAATAAGTGGGGTATTTATCCCCCATAGCATTTTCAGATTCCCATGTTGCCTCTTCAGCCATATGGTTTTTCCATAAAACCTTTACCTGGTGAATTACCTTATTCCGCAACACTTTCTCTCTACGATCAAGTATCTGGACTGGTTGTTCTTTATAAGAGAGATTCTCTTCCAGTTGAACTACCTCTAGGCTCAAAACATGAGATGGATCTGGAATGTACATCCTTAACATTGAAACATGAAAAACATTGTGTACCTGAGATAAGCTCGGAGGTAAAGCCACTCGATATGCAACTGATCCAACTTTCTCCAGAATTTCATTTGGTCCAATGAACCTTGGACTCAGCTTTCCTTTCTTACCAAATCACATCACACTTTTCCATGGCGAAACTTTGAGAAAGACATGATCACCTACCTCGAAAGATTGATCCTTCCTCCGGTTATCTGCATAACTCTTCTGCCTGCTCTGAGCTGTTATCATGTGTTTCTGAATCAACTAAACTTTTTCTGCCATCTCCTCTATGAATTCTGGTCCCATCAACTTCCTTTCACCCACTTCATCCCAGAAAGCTGTAGTTCGACACCGCTTCCTTTATAATGCCTTAAATGGTTTCATATGTATACTGGAATGAAAACTGTTATTATAAGAAAACTCAATCAAAGAAAGATGTTGCTCCCAACTTCCCTGATAATCCATCGAACAAGCACGTTTTATATCCTCCAAAGTCTGAATTTTTTGTTCTGAATTTCCATCTGGTTGAGGATGAAAATATGTACTAAAACTTAATTCAGTACCCACCAACTTTTTAAGGCCTTTCCAAATGATAGAAGTGAACCTAGAGGTGTCTTCGGTAATACCACAACAAATTCCATGGGTATATTTTCCCATTTCCACTCTGGCACTGGTAATGGCTGAAGCATCCCTTTTGATAACTGCTGCTCTGATTTAACCTATTGACAAGTAAAACACTTCACAGTAAAATCAGCAATATCCCTTTTCATTTCGTCCCACTAGTAATACTCACGAAAATCTCGATACATCTTAGTACTACCAGGATGAACTGAAAACGGAGAACTATGAGCTTTACATAACAAATCTCTCTTCAACTGTGAATCATGCGGCACATAAAATCTCTTCCAAAATCTCAAAAAAAAATCATTATCAATATTGAATTCAGGAAACTTACCCTTCTGAACCAGCTCTACCATTTTCTACAACTCGTTGTCTTGCTTCAGTGCTTGCTTAATTCTGTATGATGGAGAAGATTTCACTGATACATAAAACAAAACAGAAGGACATCCTGCACCACCAACTTCTATGCCAAATTTCATCAAATCCTTAACCAAAGGATCATGTTCCAAATGAAACATTGCTAATGAAGAATTAATTTTTCAACTCAAAGCATGAGCCACTTTATTTGCTTTTCCTGGATGGTAATGAATTGTACAATAATAATCCTTGATTAATTGTAGCCATCTCCTCTGTCTCACGTTCAGTTCTTTCAGAGTGAATATATACATTAAACATTTCTGACTGGAATATATTTCACACTTTACTCCATACAAATGATGCCTCCAAATTATTAAAGAGAAAACAAAAGCAGCTATTTTTAAATCATGTGTAGGGTAATTTATCTCATGAGTTTTCAACTGTTGTGAATCATAAGCAATTACCTGATCATTCTGCATTAAGATGCAACCAAGTAATTTCAATGAAGCATCACTATAGATAACAAAATCCCCATTCCGGGAAGGTAGTGCCAAAAATGGATCATTCACCAAACTTCTTTTCAGTTCCTGAAAACAATCATCACATTCTTTTTCCAGATAAACTTAACACCCTTCCGAGTTATCTTAGTCATTGGACTAGATAACCGTGAAAAATTTCTAACATACCTCCAGTAATAGCAAGACTAAACTTTTTTCTGTCTGAACACCCCATGACATCAAAAATCTTCTCCAATGCTTTAATCCACCCTTCAGCTAGCACATGGTCAGATGATCTTCTGAATGATGGGGGATGTTGGCTCATGAAATGTTCCAGCACTGACATGTTCCTCTGCGGTTGATTTGGCTGATCTCGTGCATGGATACCACCACCATTTATCGCTTGAGTCAACTGTGCCATTACTATAAAAAACTGTTCAGTTCCAATTCCGACCATCTCAGGATGCTAATTTGGAAGGTTATTTCCTTCTGTATGCCTTCCTAGCACTGCTTCCCTATTTCCTCTGCGGAAAACCATTCTGAACAAACATTTCTTAGATGAAGCAACATGGTAATATTTAAATGCTATATCATTTCAATTTGACCATAAAAATATATTTTTGGATAATCATTTAATATAATTCTAACTCTTAAAGTTATCTAAACCGACCTCTGATACAAACTATAAGGCCCCAGTGTTAAACCTTACTTAATATTGAGTTACTTCAAGAATACACGTTGAGGATCTTTTCAGGTTTAGAGTTTTAGAGAATTACATCATAAAACATGCATAACATTCCACATTTAAACAAAGTGGTTACACAAAAGATAGTATTCATTTTTACCATCAACAGAAACATATTTAAAATAAAACATGGATTCTTTCTTGACACTTCCTTGACAATATCATCATATCATGTACCTTTCCCTTGACCTGTGAAAAACATTTCAAAAACATGGGATGAGCATAAAAAGCTCAGTAAGGGATATAAAAATATGGAAAGGAAACATGTGTACATGTATACATAAGAATCAATGAAATCATACTTTACTCATAAAACATAATCACATTAACATACCTCATCAAATCATTAATAAATCATAGAAATCATAAGACATAAAGGTCACTTGAGGCATTCATAACATTCTTACATAGGGAGTAACCCTCTTGGTTACGTTTGGAATACCCATCACAATATATTCCCTAAATCATTTCGGAGAAGCCTTAACGTTTAACCCATTATTGATACCCAATGCATTGGAGAGCTATATCGGGATCACCCGCACTTATTTTATCATGGAACCATCTGTCTTCATAATAATTCCCAAGAACCATAACATAATCGTATCACATAAAACATGCATAAAGGAAATATAACATTTCCACTTTTCAATCACAAGATATCAATACAACACATTGATATAAAAACATAATGAAAACAATTTTCAATACCAAAATTAAATAAAATAAAAACATGGTATTTATTTTTCATTTAACAAAAAGATACGGCTTGTAGAGGAAGTCGAAAGTCAAATAATGGTCACGACGGAGAAGAAGTCGTTGTCACTGCATACGTACGACAAAAACATTCCATTTTTCCTTTATAAAAAAACTTCATATAAAAATATTCCTTTTGGATAAACATAAATGTAAAATGGGTTTATACACTGTATAAAAGAATGTGGTGTTTAAAACATAATATGCCTCAATGAAATGAGATTGAGACGAAGTCCCATACCTCGGGTCCGACTTGACTCGATCGTTCTTTAATTTCCTGAATAATAAACTTGTGTTAATTTATACTTTCTTAAGAACCTTTTTAAAGTTCATTATTTCTTTTAAATCACTTATTACCATGTCATGAACACTATGTAATTATTTAAGTTAATAATCGTCTTTTTTAACGATCATTGGTACATGAGTCAAAAATATGCTCTTTATAATTACAAGTTGTTCATGTATCCATTATATCCAGAGTTATAATCAAGATGTATATATAATATTTATCCTATATATCTAGTAAATACATGCATTTATAATATTACATAACATTTAGAGGTAAGAAATGAAATGCACCGTTCATGGAGACGGTAAGCCGTATATACGCATGAACGCTACTTCCATTTCTATTTCAAATTTTATAGAATTAAAACATAATGATACATAATAGTATTATAATTCCAGTATTTTATCATATATAATATCTTTAAATATATCTTTTATATATATAACATATGGGATTAACGAATCAAATCAGATTGAGTGGGCGGTAGTCCGCACTTCTTAAAATGACGATATCACGTTTACCCATAATGGAAACCATAAAGGTATGCCATAAATGAAAAATACAGAAGCTTAAGTAAAACATAAACATATTATATATCATATATAAATATAGTGACATCTTAATGGCCATCTTTGATGGTGTTATATGAGTTTTGAACAATCATCGTTTCGTGAGGCAGAAATTCACCATCCACAGAAATGATATGTTCTTTAAATATTAGATGTAGGTGTGTCTAAGTGTATCTAGAATCCTTATAATAAAAACATCCTAGTATATTAAATATACTGTTGTGGTTACAAAATAAATGAATAAAAAGAGTTTAGAGGGTTGGAGAAGCAAAATAAAACATAAGAACCCAAGAGAAAACACTACCTTTAAAACGGGTAACTCTTTTTAATTTGAGCTCAAAGGCTTCCTTGGGAAGACTTATACCCAATGTAAGGATTCAAGGAGTAATAGAGGGATGTGGAGAGACAAAATGGACTGGGGTTGGCCAAGCCAAAGTCTTGAGTGGTGTGGGTAAGGTGGTAGAGGTGGGGGCCTTTTATAAGAGGAGAGGAGGGGCAATTTTGGAAAGTTATAAAAGTTTACTTTTTTATAAAATGCTTTTCGGATTTAAAAGGTCCCAAAATTATATATTACAATGATAAGGTGATAAGAGTTCGAAATGAACCCATCCAATAGGTTTTTGACATGTTTAGGTCTTATAGTTTACATTATCTTTTCATTTTTTTAAATCGTTAAATAATGAGGTAATCACTGCATCATCATGGTATCATAAATAATTTAATTTATAAAATGTCTAAAAATTATAAAAAAACTATCATGATGTATGAAATATTTTTTTCATTATAATTTATATTTTTAGTAATAAATAGGACTTGTATAATCCCATTTAAAAATTGTTTTAGTAAAACAACTCATGTTTGTGACATTTTTATTATTAACTTTAAATAAAAATGTATTAATGTCATTTTCCTACCAATGTGGCTCCATGGGGTCCCCAAGTTGACCCATGGATTTTCTTGGTAGTACATGACACATCCAATAATGGTAGGACATGTTTTTAGGTCATTTCATATTATTAAAACATTATTTTTACCTTAAACTACACTAATTACCTCTAATCGCGATTAAAAACTTAAAAGTTACTATTCACCAAAAAAATTATTTTAATAACATTGAACCACATTTTACTTCTCAATTACAACCATTTATGTCAGATTTTTCAAATTCAAAACATAGAGGTGGTAAAATTTCATTTAAACGGAAAATCAGTTTTTATAAGTACCACTTAGTGGTTTCACTATTCATCAAAAATTGATGTTTTCCAGAAAAATACCAAAACATCACCCTAAGCTATATTTGATATTCTGAATTCAAAAATGATGTCTATTTTAAAAAACTCAAAACAAATATGTTTCATTAATTAATTTAATAATTAATTCCCGCTGTCAGAGAAAATAGCGTATTTTTATGAAACAATAAGTATCAAAAGATTGACACTAGTTTAAGTCCAATTTCAATGTGAAAATAATTCCAAAGACCACTATTGGATTAAATGTTAAAAATATATTCTAATTTCACTTTAAAACCAATTAAAAATATAATATAATCATATAAATAAATTATATTAAAAATAGGTTTTGAATTAAAATACAACATTTTTCACTATTCATTAAAAAATGAACTTTATCGGAAAAATACAAAAAATTCACACACAGTAAATTTTGATATCCCTATTCTAAATAAGAATTTTATTTGTTCCAATAGAATGTATAAGAGTGACCAAAACTATATTTATAGACGGTTCACAATCAAAAGGCGATAAGTCGACCTTAAGTGAATGTTAGAGTATATATGTCTAAAATTCAATTCTTTTCGTATTTTAAGCTTTTATCCATTATTGTATAAATGTAAAAACATTTAACAAACATATATAATCATATTTTAGTTATTTACATTCATTCCCGCCAATACAACGACTACATGTTAACTGCCATTTAAAATAATATAATTTTATTACTAGTGTGCAACCTTAGATTTCAAAGAAACTCTTTCTTGCGTATCGGGTACGCTATCAAACATAGCAACCCCTTTAAAGTAAAATTAATATTTAATTTATAAATATTAATAAAAATGAAAATTCTTTATTCTTTATATACCTTGGATGTTACATTTCTACTTTCAAATAATGGAAAGGGGAATGGTGAGGAGAATTTAGAGCTCCCAATTTCAGTTAAATGACCCTTTTAATCATGTATCTTGAGTATATTTAATTTTAGGACAATTTTAATAGAGGTTCTAAGGGTTTTGGTATGTTATGGATGTTTCCATGTAGGTTCACAATCTGTGCATGGTAAGTAAAAACTGTAAATAATCTATAGAGAACTATCTGGAGGAAGATATTGGGCACTAGATAGGAAATTATTTGGTATATGGATTGGCCAAACCATGTGAATTCCTAGGAGAAATAATGTATCTTGGAATTTAGGGACATGAAATGATGGTTCATGGTTCGTGTACCCCTATGAGTCAACTGTTTATTGTATATCTTTAACAATGTAGCACCACATGGTTGTGTACATGTTTCCAAACCATTTTACATACAATTTTCCCTCATTAAATTGTTGATCTAATCCAAATTAGAAACAATAACCCTTGTTTTCCTATAATAATCCCTTTTCTCAAATTCATTTTTCTCCCATGGTGTGATATATTATCCCCTTATATCTATAAGAAATATATTAGATAGTAAAAGTGTGTATGACGATTAGATTTGATTGTAAGTTCTCATTTTTTTCATTTTATTATTAGATATAGGGTTCTTCCCTCTCTCACAGAACAATAGATCTAGTCAATAATAGATTTATTTTTGTGTTATGAATGATTTTTTGATGAAATATTGTAGGATCTAGTGAATGTAATATGGGTTGTGATCGATTAAGAATGTTTTATTATGACAATTGTTTTTATAATATCTAAGAGGTAGGCTGTAACACCCCGAGATTTTATGAAAAATATTATTTTTAATTTCATTAATGTCATTTGTTGTAATCTACCCCAAAAGGATCTGGCACAAAACACATCCTTGACTTTCCTTTCATTACATTCAATCGCGACGTTCCTCGATAGCGTGTGTAGTACGCAATACCGAGTTTCACTAAATGAGATATTATTATAATATTATTATGAACTAGCCGTTATGAATAGTAATACCAAATTCTTGAAATTTTATAAATTTTATCTTTTAAAATGGAATTCATTTTTGTATTCAGAATATCGAAATTATCTTTGGGTGATATTTTGGTACTTTTCGGATAACATTCATTTTCTGATGAATAGTGAAAATTGCAACATTTTAATTATAAACAACCTTTTTAATCAAAATAATTGATAGTGATAAATTATTAATTTTAGTGGTTTTAAAGTATATTTAGAAAATATATTTAGAATTTAATACAATGTTAGTCATTGGATGTAATTTCACATTTACACCAGACATAAACAAGTGTCAATCTTTTGATAGTTATTATCTCCTAAGAACATGCTATTTGTTTAGACGATGAGAATTTATTTTTAAATTAATTAATGCAACTGATATGATTTTAATTTGGTAAGATAGACATCATTTTTTAGTTCATAATATCAAATATAGCTTAGGCCTAATTTTTGGTATTTTTCTTGAAACTTTCATTTTTTGATGAATAGTGAAACTACTAAGTGGTAGTTAAAAAAATGAAATTTTCATAAAACATAATTTTACCGCTTCTGTGAGTGGAATTTCAAAAATCAAAGAGACACGGTTGATGTCATTAAGTAAAATGTTGTTCAATGAGATGAAAATATTTTTTGGTGAATAGTAACTTTTTACTTTTTTTTCACGACTAAAAGTAAATAGGGTAATTAAGGGTAAAAATGATATTATTATTACCCTAACACATGTCCTAATTCAATTGGATAAGTGTAATTCGACCAAAAACAACCTTAGGAATAAAATATGCCCATTTTAGGCGCACTTGGATTAGATTAGGACATTTATTATTAATTTATTTAATGAAGGGTTAAAATAGTTAAAATCAAAGTTTAATAAGTAAATCATTTTTAATATAGGGTTATACATAAGATAAATTCGACTATAAACATTAATTATAAAGAGAAAAATATTTTCTACATAATGATATTCAATTTTTAATTTTTAGACATTAAATAAATTAATTTATTTATGACACAATGATGATGCAGTAATTATTTTATTAATGAAATATTGACATAATTGATGTTATAAATACCAAAATAAATGTAATTTGAGGCTTTTTATGAATTACACTAATTTTATAGGTTAATATGACATGTTAGTATTTATTTAATTAAATTTTTTAGAATTAATCATTCTGTTATGATTTTCACAATAATCAATTACTAAATAGTGTCAAAGTTGACATAAAATAGTTTTTAAAAGAAATACTATATTAGTAATTGTTATTTTATTTCTAAAAATCCAAGGTTCGGCCAAATGACTTAGATAAAGTTATATATATTAATAATAAACAACTTGGGGTTAGTTTGGCTTGTTATAGAATGTTTATTAACCATATAGTGTAAGAACACAAAAAGACACGGTAAAAGTAAAATTATCTAACTTAATGTTAAATCTATATGATAAGGTTAAAATAGGAACCTAAACTTGTCTAAATTCTATTATATGAAAGGATTTCGACCCATAACCACCTTAGATTCGAAATAAATCAATTTGGATCTATTTAAAACCGAATTTGGCTTTTTAATAAAATAATATTTTTAGTTTTTCCAAAGGATCCCCTCTCCTCCCTTATAAAAGGGCACCTCCTCCCCCTCTTCCTCACACCACATTGAGCATTCAAGCTCGGCCAAACCCTGACAATTTCTCCTCTCCACTTCCCTAGAAACATCTTAGAGGACCTGTTCTTATTTAAAGACCAATTTTAGTGCCCTAAAAGAGGTCTCAATGAAGCGGTTCAAAGAAGAGGTAATGTCCGTTACCGATTCTTTCATCTTTATTTCTTCTCACTCATATACTGATATGTTATTATAAGTATTAAATCACCCTATTTCACCATTTATCCATACTATGGAAAATGAAATCACCACGCATGGGTACGTACAGAATACCTTCTCCACGCCATGGTGTAATCTATTTTCCCCCACCACCTTACTTGGATGGGTATAATGGTGTAAGGATGAATATATATGATTATTGTGAAGTGATATTGATTCTAAAATAGTATACATACACTCCAATACAATTCCATGATTATGGGAATGATATCATCACTCGTGCGTACGTACGAAATACCGTCTCCACGATGTGATGCGACTCGTTCTGCATGATCTTAATTGCATGATGATTCTATAAATGAATTGAATGAATGAATATGATATATATTACACTAATACCATTCTGGGAATGAGGTATCTATAACCAAAAAAAAGAATAAGAATTCATTCGACAAAACACGCATAAGAACAAAAAGTAATAAACACCCGAATAACAGGTAGCAATGAAATATTACTAATAATAATCTAAGAATATTACCATATATGATATCATAACAATGAGTATGATTCTGGAATAAGTCAATGAAATTATTTAAATCATTATACATGAGGTTCCGACACTTATGAAGCAAATCAAACCTAAGGTAAGAGAAAATATCACAATCTCATTTTATCCGAGATTGTTTATACTTTGGTATTTACTGGGGTGTATTTTATCGTCCACATACATGTTTCCTCAATATGTAATATTATTTACATCCACATAGAATTGTTTAAGTCCAATTTTACCCTTCGGTGAGTTTTTAGTAAAAGATGTGAAAGGAATCTTTTGTCATTTTTCGTACGTGGTACTTTTTGACTTTTCTGACAAAAGTACGAGAAGAATGTTTTTTTAACTTATATGGCATGAATGGATTTTTAAAACATTATTTCCAAGAAGCTTCCTTTAAAAGTTTTCAAGTTTATTTTTAATCAACTTCTTTTAGTTTACTATTGTATGACATGTTAAGAAAGGAAATATGTTTTTGAAGTAGAAAGGATATTTTACTCAAGAATGGAGTTCAAGTGTTTTATCAAAATTGTTTTCCATATAAGATAATAAAGGGTTCTGTTTCTATCCCTATTATTACATTGATATGATTATTTTGTGATGGAAATAGTTTTATGAATTCCTTTATCTTATATGAATTGTTTTATGATATCATGATATTTAAGATTCCTATTTTAATTACATGGGTTATGCTATGATGTATGGTTTATGATTTTATGGCACACATAAGAATGGTATCATTATGAGATGGGTGGGACCTATATCTCCCTACAATGCATTGGGTAAAGATTTAATATGTCATGAGATAGACACGGCTGGAACGGTAGGTTAAACCGGTTCAGTGAAACATGACTGAAACGAGGAATGAACTTGGTTCAGAAATGGACTTGGTCCACTAAAATAGTCTTGGCAATGAGTTTTGACTAATAAGAAATGATTATCTATGATTATGTGTGTATTACAAAAAGTTTCATGTTTCAAGTTATGATTATTGGGATTAAATTTCACTACTACTATTTATCCCGTGTTATAAAATTATGATCTCTTTTGTTGGTTTAGATTTAAAATATGTTATGTTCTTATGAATATTATGTGATTGATATTTCTTTTTTTTACCCTGACTGAGAATTTGAGCTCACCCTTATTAAGTATTATTTTCCCCCATGATTAAAAGGAAGGTTTTAGGTAAGGAAACAAAAAGTGGAAGATCTTTATGGGAGATGTTGAATATCTTTCACCACGATTAGAAGATTACGTTCCATGTTTCCAAAGACACTAAAAAATTACGGTCCTTGTGTGTCTGTTTTTGTTATGTATTATGTATTCCGCAAAAGTAATGTGATATCTATGTACGTCAAGCTTTGGGTCTCTACAGTAGGTATCAGAGGAAAGGTTTAGTCAACCTTTGGAAACTAGGATGCGAAAACTTTAGTGAGATCCCTAGAGATATTTATAAGGTAATTCTAGGGATGTCCCTAAGGTTAAGTATAAGTATAGGTTATAGTCCTAAAATTACGGTAACGATATTATAATTAAACATAAGATGTTAGATATTAAAGGTAATCCCCCTTTATTATGTTGTTTTCCCTAGTATGATTTTTTCCCCTCACACTATTCTTTTTCGGTTTTAGACGATGGCTGGAACCAGAAGGAACCGTGTTGATCAATGAAATGGACAATGAAATGATTTTCCTCCTGAACAAACAAATGTTATGGGAGATGGAGTGAAAAATCTTATTGTTATACTTACACAATCTATGAATCATTCTGTACTTCCAAATGAGCAGATAAGGGAACACTATTCCATTAAGTCCTTCATGAGGCAACGTCCACCTTCTTTCAGTGGGTCTTCTGATCCACATGTTTCTGAACAATGGATCAGTACCACTGAAAATATATTTTCAGTTCTTCAATGTTCTGAGCATGATAAATTCATCTTAGTATTACATCATTTGGAAGGTGAAGCTGATAAATGGTGGAATCTTATCAAGAATATGAGGCAAAGAGATGAAATTGAGTCCATGGAATGGGACGAGTTCAAGACCATATTTTTCAATAAGTACTTCCCTCGTATTCTCTTAACAAAGATGGACAAGGAGTATCTTGAACTAATGAAAAAGGATGATAAATCTATTGGTACCTATGAAGCAAATTTTACAATACTTGCAAGGTATGCTTCTGGTATTATTATCCAACCTGAGTGTAAGATCGATCGATTCTTCAGTGGCTTAAAAACAAATCTTCGAAGGGAATTAGCTATAAGAGACCTCAGTAACTATAATGAAAATGTGCATTGTTCTATCAAGGTAGAAATGGAAGTTGGTGTTACTTATCCATATCATAGTTTTGACAAGAAACGAAAGATTGAGTTCAAGGAGAAATCTTAGAATAATGGTAAAAAGAAGATGAATGTTTCCTTATGCTCAAAGTGTGGAAAGAAGCATGGTGGAGATTGTCTTAAAGGAACTAGAAAATGTTTTAAGTGTAGAAAATAAGGTCATCAAGAAGCTGAGTGTCGAAGTAATGGAAAAAGGGTTTCTAATGATGTGAATAAAGAAAAGACTGCAGAGAATGCACCACCAACACTTCAATGCTTCAAGTGCAAGGAAATGGGGCATTATGCTAATAAATGCCCTAATCCAAGGGTTAGTGATGATTGACATGAACAACTAGTTAAGGAAAATGACAAAGGGAAGTCACATGCGATCACTATTGGTGATGTTGAATATGACAACGATGTGGTGGAATGATTAGGTGTTTATGTAATGGGATTCCAAAATAATGTTGTATATAGTATCGTGGAATATTGGAATATTTATGTATTGGTCTATTGTGGTTTTCAATAATTTTATGGTACCGATAACCATGTAATGTGATTGAGATATTTTTGAAAAAATGATGATATGCGCATAATGAAGGGAAAACAAGAAAATGAAATGTTTGACAGTATTCGTGAGCTCATAAATGATATAAGGAAATAATTATATCATGGTTTGAGGTTTTGGTATGTGAAAAGAGTTAACTTTTGACAGCACTCATGTTTTCACTAAGATTCAATGGGTATTCATTCATTTCAAGAGAATACATGATTAAGGCCATCGAATGTTTGGAATGTGACCAAAAAGACATATATCATGATATATGGGGATCAACGATGTTATTAAAATGCTAGTTGTATGAACTCTTTGGTAATCGTTTTCACTATAACATGAGATTCGACAACAGTATTTTGGATAAGCCTAAAGATTGGAATAGATTATGTTGGACATAAGTTAGTATTGTTTAAGGATTGAAGTATTTTCGATATTATTTATGGGATGTTATAGTAATGTAGTATTAGAAAAAGGACAACCTCCAGGATGGGCGATATCCCATCGCGTCAGACAAGGCTGTGGGAATCGAACCCAGAACCGAAGTGCGACTGGCCTTTATCGCCAACCACTGGCCTACAGGAAGTCCCTATTTAGTAGAAACTAGTTTTATTATATTGAGCAGTATGATATATGAAGTATAAGTCCATTTTAAGAACCATATATGATTAATCTCACTATAGATGGATTTATGTATTTTTTTGATAACTTTTCTAAACTTTTGTTTGATGACAGATGGAATGACCCATCATTCTATCACATGACCTGCTAACACATCACGAATGAAAAATTCAACTTCATTTCATTAAGAGATGAAGTGTAAATTGTCCAAAGAACGACCAACAGTGAGACTGTACCAAAATTCTGAAATTATTTATTCTAATTCCAATTTCATCAACTTTAGGGAAATGATCTTGAAAACAAAAAATGTTGTCCTAGTGCTCCTATATCAGATTAATTAGATGGTACCTTATGACATCACAAATTTATGGCTTTGTGATTGTTGGATTTTTCATATCCATGTTCTCTACCACTCTCCATCATAACTTGATTGTTAGATTTTTCTTTCATATCCATATTTTCACCTATGTTCTCCTACATGGAAACCCAGTGATGAGTTAATTTGGGTAACCGTTACGTTTCATACTTTATTTTTTAAAGCCAAGTTTCAGTATTCCTTTTTATGATGTGGGTTTCTATTAAATAAACTTGTGAGTCGTAAACCATTTATAACCCCACTGAATTTCACGGGCGAAATTCATTTTAAGGGGGGTAGAATGTAACAACCCGAGATTTTATGAAAAATATCCTTTTTAATTTCATTAATGTCTTGTGTTGTACTCTAAACCAAAGGGATATTTCACAACACGCATCCACGACTTGCCTTGCATTACACGCAATCACGACGTTCCTCGATAGCATGTGTAGTACGCAATACCGAGTTTCACTAAACGAGATATTATTATAATAGTATTACGAACTTTCCATTATGAATAGTAATACTCACTTTTTGAAATTTTATAAATATTATCTTTTAAAGTGGACTTCATTTTTGGATTCAGAATATCGAAAATATCTTAGGGTTAAATTTTGGTACTTTTTCGATCAGATTCATTTTCTGATGAATAGTGAAAATTTCTAAATTTTAATTAAAAACAACCTTTTTAATCGAAATAATTGTTAGTGCTAAATTATTAATTTGAGTGGTTTTAAAGTATATTGAGAATAAATTTTTACAATTTAATACAATGTTGGTCATTGGATGTAATTTCACATTTAAAATAGATATAAACAAGTGTCAGTCTTTTGATAGTTATTATCTCTTAAGTACAAGCTATTTGTTTTGACGATGGAATTAATTTTTAAATTAATTAATGCAACTGATTTTTTTGAATTTGGTAAAATAGACATCATTTTTGAGTTCATAATATCAAAAATATCTTAGGCCTAATTTTTGGTATTTTTCTGGAAACTTTCATTTTTTTGATGAATAGTGAAACCACTAAGTGGTAGTTAAAAAATGAATTTTTCATAAAACATAATTTTACCGCTTCTGTGAGTGGAATTTCAAAAATCCGAGACACACGGTTGATGTCATCAAGTAAAATATGGTTCAATGAGATGAAAATAATTTTTGGTGAATAGTAACTTTTTACTTTTTTTACCACTGTTAAAAGTAAATAGGGCAATTAAGGGTAAAAATGATATTATTATTACCCTAAAACATGTCCTAATTCTATTGTATAAGTGTAATTCGACAAAAAATAACATTAGGAATAACATATGACCCTTTAGGCCCACTTGGATTAGATTAGGACAATTATTATTAATTTATTTAAATAAGGGTTAAAATAGTTAAAATCAATGTTTAATAAGTAAATAATTTTTAATATAGAGTTATACATAAGATAAATTCGACTATAAATATTAACTATAAAGATAAAAATATTTCCTACATAATGATATTTAATATGTAATTTTTACACATTAAATAATTTAATTTATTTATGACACAATGATGACGCAATAATTATGTTATTAATGAAATATTGACATAATTGATGTTATAAATACCCAAATAAATGTATTTTGAGACTTTTTATGAATTAAAATAATTTTATAGGTTAACATGACATGTTATTATTAATTTAATTAAATATTATAGAATTAATAATTCTGTTATGATTTTCACAAAAAACAATTACTAAATAGTGTCAAAATTGACATAAAATAGTTTTTAAAACAAATATTATATTATTAATTGTTATTTTATTCCTAAAAATCTAAGGTTCGGCAAAATGACTTAGATAAGGTTATATATGTTAAAAATAAACATCTTGGGGTTCCTTTTTCTTGTTATAGTAAGTTTATTAACCTTATAGTGTAAGAACACAAAAAGACACGGTAATTGTAAAATTATCTAACTTAATGTTAAATCTAAATGATAAGGTTGAAATAGGAACCTAAACTTTTATAAATTATATTGGATGAGCGTATTTCGATCCATACCCACCTTAGCTTCGAAATAAATCAATTTGTCTCTATTTAAAACCGAATTTGTCTTTATAATAAAATAATATTTTTAGTTTTTCTAAAGGAGCCCCTCTCCTCCCTTATAAAACAGCACCTCCTCAACCTCCTCCTCACACCACTTTGAGCCTTCAAGCTCGGCAAAACCCGGACAATTCCTCCTCTCCACTTCCCTATAAACATCTTATAGGTCCTGTTCTTCTTCAAAGACCAATTTTAGTGCCCTAAAAGGAGGTCTCAATAAAGCGCTTCAAAGAAGAGGTAATGTCCGTTACTGATTCTTTCATCTTTATTTCTTCTTACACTTCTTCTTATTTAGTATTTTCATTATGAAGTAATAACATCAGTATCACTCATATAATGATATGTTATTATATGTGTGAAACAACCCTATTTCACCATCTCTCCATCCTACAGAAAATGAAATCACCACGCATGCGTACGTATGGAATACCGTCTCCACGCCGTGGTTTAATCTATTTTCCACCACCACCTTACATGGATGGGTATAATGGTTTAAAGAATTAATATATATTATTATTTTTAAGTGATATTGATTATGAAATAGTATACATACACTCCAATACAATTCCACGATCATGGGAACGATATCATCGCTCGTGTGTACGTACGGAATACCGTCTCCAGGATGTGATGCGACTCGTTATACATGATCTTAATTTCATAATGATTATATAAATGAATTGAATGAATTAATATGATATATATTACACTAATACCATTCTGGAAATGAGGTATCTATATCCTAAAAATAAGAATAAGAATTTATTCGACAAAACACGCATAAGAACAAAAAGTAATAAACACCCGAATAACAAGTAGCAATGAAATATTACTAATAATAAGCTAACAATATGACCATATATGATATAATAACAATGAGTATGATTCTGGAATAAGTCAATGACATTATTTAAATAATTATACAGGAGTTTCAGACACTTACGAAGAAAATCGGACCTAAGGTAAGGGAAAATATAACAATCTCATTTTATCCGAGATTGTTTATACTTTGGTATTTACTGGGGTGTATTTTATCATCCAAATCCATGTTTCCTCAATATTTAATATTATTTCCATCCACCAACAATTTTTTAAATCCAATTTTACCCTTCGGTGAGTTTTTAGTAAATGATATGAAAGGAATCTTTTGTCATTTTTCGTACGAGGTACTTTTTGACTTTTCTGACAAAAGTACGAGAAGAATTTTTTTAACTTATACGGAATGAATGTATTTTTAAAACCTTATTTCCAAGAATATTCCTTTAAAAGTTTTCAAGTTTATTTTTAATCAACTTCTTTTAGTTTAAAATTGTATGACATGTTAAGAAAGGAAAAATGTTTTTGAAGTAGAAATGATATTTTCCTCAAGAATGGAGTTCAATTGTTTTATTAAATTTTTTTTCCATCTAAGATATTAAAGGGTTATGTTTGTATCCCTATTATTACATTAATATGATTATGTTGTGATGGAAATATTTTTAAGAATTCCTATATCTTATATGAATTGTTTTATGATGTCATGATGTTTAAGATTTCGATTTTTATTACATGGGTTATGCTATGATGTATGGTTTATGATTTTGTGGCACACATAAGAATGGTATCATTATGAGATGGGTGGGACCTATATCACCCTCCAATGCATTGGGTAATTATTTAATATCTCATGAGATAGACATGGCTGGAATGACAGGTTAAACCGGTTTAGTGAAACATGACTGAAATGAGGAATGAACTCGGTTCAGAAATGGACATTGTCCACTAGATAGTCTTGGAAATGAGTCTTGACTAATAAGAAATGATTATCTATGATTATGTGTTTATTCCACAATGTTTCATGTTTCATGTTATGATTATTGGGATTACATTTCACTACTATGATTTATCCCATGTTATGAAATTATGATCTCTTTTCCAGGTTATGATTTCCAAAATGTTATGTTCTTATGAATATGATGTGCTTGATATTTTTTTGTTTACCCTTACTGAGCATTTGAGCTCACCCTTTTTATGTTTTATTTTCCCCCATGATTAAAAGAAAGGTTTTAGGTAAGCAAACAAAAAGTGGAAGATCTTTATGGGAGATGTTGAAGATCTTTCACCATGATTAGAAGATTACATTCCACGTTTCCAAAGACACTAAACTATTACGGTCCTTGTGTGTCTGTTTTTTTTATGTATTATGTATTCCACAAAAGTAATGTGATATCTATGTACGTCAAGATTTGGGTCTCTATAGTTGGTATCAGAGTTAAGGTTTAGTCAACCTTTAGAAACTAGGATGCGAAAACTTTAGTGATATAACTATAGATATTTATAAGGTATGTCTAGGGATGTCCCTAAGGTTAGGTATAAGTATAGGTTATATTCCTAGAATTACAGTAATAATCTTAGAATTAATCCTAATATGTTAGATATTGAAGCTACTCCCCCTTTATTATGTTGTTTTACCTAGCATGATTTTTGCCTCTCACACTATTCTTTTTAGGTTTTAGATGATGGCTGGAACCCGAAGGAACCATGTTGATCATTGTAATGGACAATGCAATGATTGTCCTCCTGAACAAACAAATGTTATGGGAGATGGAGTGAAAAATATTATTTCTATACTTACACAAGCTCTGAATCATTCTGGACTTCCAAATGAGCAGATAAGGGAACAATATTCTATTGAGTCCTTCATGAGGCAACATCGACCGTCTTTCAGTGGGTCTTCTGATCCACTTGTTGCTGAACGATGGATCAGTACCACTGAAATGATATTTTCAGTTCTTCAATGTTCTGAACATGATGAATTCATCTTAGAAGTATATCATTTGGAAGGTGAAGCTGATCAGTGGTGGAATCTTATCAAGAATACGAGGCAAAGAGATGAAATTGAGTCCATGGAATGGGACGAGTTCAAGAACTTATTTTTCAATAAGTAATTCCCTCGTATTCTCCGAACAAATATAGAGATGGAGTATCTTGAACTAAAGGAAAAGGATGATGAATCTGTTGGTACCTATGAATCAAATTTTACAAGACTTGCAAGGTATGTTTCTGGTATTATTATCCAACCTAAGAGTAAGATCGATCGATTCTTCGGTGGCTTAAAACCAAATCTTCGAAGGGCATTAGCTATAAGAGACTTTAGTAGCTATGAAGAAATTGTGCGTTGTGCTATCAAGGTAGAAATGGAATTTAGTGTTACTTATCCATCTAATAGTTTTAACAAGAAACGAAAGATGGAGTTCAAGGAGAAATCTTAGAATAATGGTGAAAAGAAGATGAATGTTTCCTTATGCTCAAAGTGTGGAAAGAAGCATAGTGGAGATTGTCTTAAAGGGACTAGAAAATGTATTTAGTGTGGAAAAGAAGGTCATCAAGCAGCTGAGTGTCGAAGTAATGGAAAAGGGTTTCTAATGATGTGAATAAAGGAATGACAGCAGAGAACACACCACCAACACTTCAATGCTTCAAGTGCAAGGAAATGGGGCATTATGCTAATAAATTCCCTAATCCAAGGGATAGTGATGATTGACATGAGCAAACAATTAAGGAAAAGGACAAAGGGAAGTAACATTCGATCACTATTGGTGATGTTGAATATGAAAATGATGTGGTGGAATTATTAAGTGTTTATGTAATGGGATTCCAAAACAATGTTGTATATAATATCATGGAATATTGGAATATTTATGTATTGGTCTATTGTGGTTTTCAATAATTTTATGGTACCGGTAACCATGGAAAGTGATTGAGATATTTTTGGAAAAAAGATGATATGCGCATAATGAAGGGAAAATGAGAAAATGAAATGTTTGATAGTATTCATGATTTCATGACTGATATAAGGAAATAGTTATATCATGGTTTGAGTTTTTGGTATGTGAAAAGAGTTAACTTTTGAAAGCACTCATGTTTTCACTAAGACTCAATGGGTAATCATTTTTTCAAGAGAATACATGATTAAGGCCTTAGAATGATTGTAATGTGACCAACAAGACATATCTCATGATATATGGCGTTCAACGATGGTATTAACGTGCTAGTTGTATGAACTATATTGTAATCCTTTTCACTATAATATGAGTTTGGACAAAAGTATTTTGGATAAGCCTAAAGATTGGAATGGATTATGTTGGACCTTAGTTAGTATTGATTAAGGATAGAGGTTTTTTCGATATTATTTATGGGATGTTATAGTAATGTAGTTTTAGAAAAAGGACAACCTGCAGGGTGGGCGATATCCCATCGCGTCGGACAAGGTTGTGGGAATCGAACCCACAACCGAAGTGCGACTGGCCTTTATCGCCTACCACTGGCCTACAGGAAGTCCCTGTTTAGTAGAAACTAGTTTTATTATATTAAGCAGTATGATATATGATGTATAAGTCCATTTTAGTAACCATATATGATTAATCTCACTATAGATGGACTTATGTATTTTTTTGATAACTTTTCAAACCGTTTGTTTGAGACAGATGGAATGACCCATCATTCTATCACATGATCTGCTAACACATCACGAATGACAAATTAAACTTCATTTCTTTAAGAGATGAAGTGGAAATTGTCCAAATAATGACCAACGGTGAGACTGTACCAAAATCAAGAAAGTATTTCTTCTAATTCCAATTTCATCAACTTTAGGGAAATGATCTTAAAAACAAAAAATGTTGTCCTAGTGCTCTTATATCCGATGAATTAGATGGTAACATAGATCTTCACAAATTTATGGCTTTGTTATTGTTGGCTTTTTCATAGCCATGTTCTCTACCACTCTCCATCATAACTTGATGGTTAGATTTTTCTTCCATATCCATATTTTCACCGATGTTCTTTTACATGGAAACCTAGTGATGAGTTAATTTGGGTAACTGTTACGTTTCATACATTATTTTTTAAAGCCAAATTTTGGTATTCCTTTTTACGATGTGGGTTTCTATTAAAGAAACTTTCGAGTCGTAAACCATTTATAACCTCGACGAATTTCGAGGGCGAAATTCATTTTAAGGGGGGTAAATGTAACACCGCGAGATTTTATGAAAAATATTCTTTTTAATTTCATTAATGTCTTATGTTGTACTATAAACCAAAAGGAGCTTGCACAACACTCATCCTTGACTTTCCTTGCATTACACGCAATCACGACATTCCTTGATAGCGTGTGTAGTACGCAATACCGAGTTTCATTAAACAAGATATTATTATAATATTATTATGAATAGCTGTTATGAATTGTAATACCCAATTTTTGAAATTTCATAAATTTTATCTTTTAAATTGGACTTTATTTTTGGATTCCTAAAATCGAAATTAGCTTAGGGTGAAATTTTGTCACTTTTCGGATCACATTCAGTTTCTGATGAATAGTGAAAATTACTAAATTTTAATTAAAAACAACCTTTATAATCGAAATAATTGATATTGATAAATTATTAATTTCAGTGTTTTTAAATTATATTTATAATATATTTTTACAATTTAATACAATGTTGTTTATTGGATGTAATTTCACATTTAAACCAGACATAAACAAATGTCAATCTTTTGATAGTTATGATCTCTTAAGAACATGCTATTTGTTTTGACGATGGGAATTAATTTTTAAAATAATTAATGCAACTAATATGTTTTGAATTTGGTAAAATATACATCATTTTTGAGTTCATAATATCAAATATAGCTTAGGCCTAATTTTTCGTATTTTTCAGGAAACTTTCATTTTTTGATGAATAGTGAAACCACTAAGTGGTAGTAAAAAAATGAATTTTTCATAAAACGTAATTTTACCGCTTCTGTGAGTGGAATTTCTAAAATCCAAGAGACACGGTTGATTTCATCAAGTAAAATGTGGTTCAATGAGATGAAAATAATTTTTGGTGAATAGTAACATTTTACTTTTTTAACCACGGTTAAAAGTAAATAGGGTAATTAAGGGTAAATATGATATTATTATTACCCTAACACATGTCCTAATTCTATTGGATAAGTGTAATTCGACCAAAAAAAACCTTAGGAGTAAAATATGACCATCTAGGCCCACTTGGATTAGATTAGGACATTTATTATTAATTTATTTAAAGAAGGGTTAAAATAGATAAAATCAATGTTTAATAAGTAAATAATTTTTAATATAGGTTTATACATAAGATAAATTCGACTATAAATATTCATTAGAAATATAAAAATATTTCCTACATAATTATTTTTAATTTGTAATTTTTATACATTAAATAAGTTAATTTAATTAAGACACAATGATGATGCAGTAAATATTTTATTAATGAAATATTGACATAATTTATGTTATAAATACCCATATAAATGTAATTTGAGACATTTTATGAATTAAAATAATTTTTTAGGTTAATATGACATTTATTATTGATTTCATTAACTTTTTTCGAATTAATAATTCTGTTATGATTTTCAAAAACATCAATTACTAAACAGTGTCAAAATTGACATAAAATAGTTTTTAAAACAAATATTATATTAATAATTGTTATTTTATTCCTAAAAATCTATGTTTCGGACAAATAATTTATATAAGGTTATATATATTAATAATAAACAACTTGGAGTTCTTTTGGATTGTTATAGTATGTTTATTAACCTTATAGTGTAAAAACACAAAAAGACACGGTAAAAGTAAAATTATCTAACTTAATGTTAAACCTAAATGATAAGGTTAAAATAGGAACCTAATCTTGTCTAAATTCTATT